>JAQJVK010000036.1:3233578-3788552 GCA_035578135.1 Flexamia atlantica
AACATCAGCGATACAGAGGAAAATATCGATATGCTTTTTGCGATTCATCGGAACCAAACATATCGATATTTCGATATATCGAAATTACACTATAACAAGTTTTTGGAGATTTCGCCATAATTTTTTTCTACGGAACGTTTATCATCGATTACATCGGAACCAAAATATAAAAACGTTATTTAGAAATACCGGGACTAAATTACCGATAATTTTGATATGCATTGCCATTGTTACTGTATATGAGTGTTGCTGATGGCTCATCGTGAACTGTTGTTGATTGTTTTATATTCTTCGGCGAATTAAAAACAGAGCATAGGAACATATTGTTCCAGAACTAACAATTTCACCCTACTTGCTCCCTTGTGCGTCACAAGTAACGTGTTTTCTTATACACTGAAATTTACTATCAGTGTGACTTGTATGTTTTAAATTTCGACCATAACACTGTAGATACCTTGATAAGCAGACAGTTGATAACAAAACGACCTTGATAAGAAGTGCATTTCTAATGGTGGGAATCCACAGTCACCGAGCAGGCCAATACGACGTATAATACTGGTGTCTTCAGAATGACTCATAAAGCCTCAACGTTTCGCTCAACGTCCTTTCATAAAGCTTCATGCGGATAATAGTTCACCGAATATTTGGGCAAGTCAGATTCGCCTTGTTCGACGATAGTAAACTCCCACCGTCAAATCCCCTTGAAATTGCCGTAGGCACCTTGTGCCTTGATAACATAATCCTCAACAAGAGGAGTCAGTCGATGTCAATACTCTCTTCTCAATCCTCTTCGAGTCTTCCTATCAAGAATATACACGTTCATAATTATTTTTCTCCTTCTTCATCCTAAAGTTCTTCACAAGTCATTGATCCGTTCCGATAGGTAAGAAAATAGCATGAAAAAATCACAAGTCAAAAGAATCTTCACCGGCACAAACCATTCTCTCTTCATTCACAGGTTCTCTCTTTATCCACCTGAAGTTAAAAAGCGGTGCGGCTGGTGCCTTGCAGCCATCTATATTCATGATCATCGTTCTTCATCATTCTCAGAAAATGTCTTCACAAATGAAAATTTCTACCCGCACTAACAACTCTCTCTTTCTCCTTAGGTTGTTCGGCGTGAAGCACAACGTCTGTGCCAGTCAGCATTTGTCCATGAATATCTTTCTTCTTCTTTCTCCATCTGTCTTCTAAAGTGAATCTTCACCCAGACCAACCACCCTCTTTTTCCTAGGTTCTTAGCCTTGAAGCGGAGTGGCCGGTTCCAGGCTCCCACCTCGTTTCTTGAATACTCTTCTTCTCTAAATTTCCTCACGTGAAACTAATCACCCTCTCCTCCTGCGCAGGTTGTTCGGCATGAAGCGGTGCGGGCGCTGCCAGGCCGCCATCTTGGCCTCCGAGCTGGTGATGCGCGCCCGGGAGATGGTCTTCCACGTCCACTGCTTCACCTGCGCCGTCTGCCAGACCGTCCTGTCCAAGGGCGGACACCTTCGGCATGCGCGACGGCGCCGTCTTCTGTCGCCTCCACTACCAGGTAGAGTATTCGATTGTTTATATCGGTATAGATGTCGATACTTTGGGTGTTTTTTCATTCGGTTGTTTCACCGGGTGAATGTGGAAGTGCATTCGGCTGAATGTACTCTTCGTTGGTTGGTTCTTTTCAGTAAGTTACTGGAAAAGATCTAATTAATGAAGAGATGAGAGTCGTTTGTTTGGATTCTACTCTGTTTGCTCTTCGTTGGTTGGTTCTTTTCAGTAAGTTACTGGAAAGATCCAATTAATGAAGAGATGAGAGTCGTTTGTTTGGATTCTACTCTGTTTGCTCTTCGTTGGTTGGTTCTTTTCAGTAAGTTACTGGAAAGATCCAATTAATGAAGAGATGAGAGTCGTTTGTTTGGATTCTACTCTGTTTGCTCTTCGTTGGTTGGTTCTTTTCAGTAAGTTACTGGAAAGAACCAATAAATTAATGAAGAGATGAGAGTAGTTTGTTTGGATTCTTCTCTGTTTCCTTATTAGTTCACCCCAGTAACAACCTTTTTCTTTTGGAGGGACTTCACTTTACTTAATCAGTCAATGAAGTTATATAGTATTTGTAATCATCGTTGAAACCTAGTGTGAACAATAATTTTCACAGAAGAGTGTAAAACGTAAATAGGTTCTATGAGTAGGTGAGCCAATGTTTTCCACCAGACAAGTATACCTTAATACCTACGAATTCTTCTTTTAATCAACTATCTCCCCTCTTGTCTGAAGAGATCCACTTTACAAACGTCAAAACGTTCCCAAAGAACTTTACAGATATTATCAGTAATAAAGTAGTTTACTGCGCGACTACGTTATTCGCCCTGAAGATGGAGTACTGCAATGTCTCCGAAACGTCGGCGGAAATCTTCGACAGTACGACGCGGTCCTACCCAGAAGTCAGGAATTTTACATCTACAGATATTATGTTTGAACTATTTTTTTCATACGGAATTATATTACTAGGCGTCACAAAATTTCGATGCTGAAAATTACAAAAAACCCGTTTTTTTCAATTAACGTCATCCATGTACAATAAAGCCCAAACTACAGAAACTCTTGAGAAAACCATAAGTCTGATCCCCATCAAGTTGAATGAAAGGTCTTGGCGAGCAAATCCCAGAAAATAGTTTTTGATAAAATTGTCCCTTAGCGCACAAATATAAAGAGAAGGACTGTGGCTGGCTGTACAACTTGTACATTCCATTATATTTACATTTTTTTTTTACTTTTCCCTGGCGAAGCGGGACACCATCATCTAGTATGGGTAAATGACCAGCTGTTTAACTTATGAGAATGGCAGTTTCATGACGGCTGGTACAGGGTGTTTTTTTTAAAACGCAACCCATTTTTAAAATTTAATAATGCACATATGAATGCGTAATGAGTATTGTTTTATTGATCTTTACATTCTATACAACCTATTATTTAAGTTTGATCACATTTAGTTTACATTATGTGCTCAAACAGTCCATCATTGGCATTTGTATAAAGTTATGCTCTTTAAATCAAATTCCCGAACATGAATTTGCTGTGATACGAGGTGCCTCTTTAAATTTCTTGCATTATATTAGTTATGTTTGTTTTGAGGTGCTGAATAGCTTTTGAATTGTTTTCGTAGAATAATTACCTCTTTACATGTCTGTGGCAAATTTCATTCAGATCGGACCATTTTACGCGAGTTATCGTGCTTAAAGACACACACATTAAAAACGCAACCCAAAACTTGATTTTATCGGTGAAGGATTATTTCCCCCCAAGATCCCTGGATTTGACCCCACTATATTATGTTCTTTGGGGAAACATACAAAGTAAGGCCTAAAAAAACAAGTCACATCATATTCAGTACCTCAAAACAAACAAAACAAATGTAATGCAAGAAATTCAAACAGGTACCTAGCAACACGTGTTCGGGAATTTGATGGAGAGAACATAACTTCAAACAAATGCCTCTGGCGGATTTTTTGAGCATATGCGGCGAGCTAAATGTTATCAAACTTAAATAATAGATTGTATAAAACGTAAAGAACCATAAAACAATACTTAGTTCATATTTATATATGAATTATTCAATCTTAAAAATGGGTTGCGTTTAAAAAAAAAACCCTGTATAACTGTCACAAAATTACCCTATAAAATTTTGAAAACTTTGCAGGAGCTGCCGCCGGCGCCGCCCCCGGACCTGTACCACCCCCGGCTGGCCGGCCCCACGCCGCCCCTCGCCGCGACGCCGCCCCACCCCCACGCCCAGGAGCCCCGAGCGCCCACCTTCTTCAACGGCGCCCCCGCCCCCCGGCAGAAGGGGCGGCCCAGGAAGAGGAAGCCCAAGGACCTGGAGTCGATGACGGCCAACCTAGGTGAGTCCTGTGAGTATTAACAGTTTTTCGTTTTTACTAACAGTAGTTAAGAGAGAGTGTAGTATATAGGTTTTCTAGTCATTTTCACAAGTTGCTAGATTGTTTTCTTCTAGGGTTGAGTCGAAGATTTCTGCTCTTGTTGTAGAGGCATTATAGTAGTCAATTCAGGGAAATAACAGGGTGTTGAGCGTGATAAGTTTATTGTTTCGCCCTGAAGATGGAGAACTGTCCCGGATGATGTCTCCGAAACGTTGGCAGAAATCTTTAACACTGATATGACGTGGTGAAACCGGGAAGACAACAAGTTGACATTGGTGTTAGGAACTACTAACAAGAGTTCCTAACACCATCAGTCAAGAGTTTTACTTCCTAGGTGTCAGTTTTAATATGTTTTTTATGTGTATAAACCTCTTTACAATAAGATCTTTGGTAAAAATTAAACCAAAGGCCTACTTACCCATGATATTAGTTTGGGGAATTATAAAATTCGGGTGGTAAATACTTAAATATTGGGAAATGAGATGTTGTCCTTCAAACGAGCATAAATAACATACTTCTTATAGTATCTCTGGAGATGCATGTATTTGCATGGTAGTTGTTGACAATATAGATCTACTAATCAACACAGTTAAATGGTTCATTATAATTAGATATTTATTTGTAATTAAAGGCATTTAAATTTTTGGAAAAGCTCATTAACATCAAGTACCCGACATTTTTTTTTTTACAAATCTGGAGTGGACTTCTGAAAATCAAAAATGTACATATTTTAAACATCTATTAATCCTCGAAAATCATTAAACTTAAATACAGTCATATTGACATGTTGATTCCAACAACAAAGCTTGTCACAATAGATAAATCATCACATCCTCTCTGTATCTAAAGGTCGCATCAAACACCATCACTGCCACTCCGTATCTCTGCATCGCAAATACAACTACAACGAACGCGGGCAGGCTCGCCCGGCCGTGAGACCGAACACCGAACACTACCGAAGGGTGATTTGTCATTGTTCGACCTTGATCGGTAATCGTAATCGATTTGGCGGCAGCGCGAGCCCAGCCGAGCGACTCGGCCGAGCGTGTCGGGGAAAAACCAACAGGGCGACCCGACGGTCCTTACCGCAAGGCACGCTTCACCAGCGCGTAGACAAAGACATCGGTACAGACCACAGACATTGATACTAGACAAGTCTTCACGGCTAAAATTTTCAGTGGTAAATAATCACTTCTGGGTATTTTTAGATTAGGGTCTTAGTTTTTCAAACCTTGCGATTAAATACGTTTAGGAATTTTTCTTAAGTTTGGATAGTAGACGGCTGCAAACGAAAATCATCGATGGTGGAGAAGTCATCACAGTTAGATTTGTCAGTCACTTCAGATAGTCTAATAGTCACTTTTGTCATCAAATAGATACTTCAGATAGACATCGCTGTTAGACTAAGAGAAGTCATCACTGTTTCATCATTGATGACTGAGAGAAGTCATCAATTGTCAGTGGTCAAATAGTTACTTCAGATAGTATTTTCAGATTAGTATTTTAATATTTCAAACCTTACGATCAACATCGATGCTAAGAGTATTCATCATTGTTAAATGGACAGTGGTCAAATGGTCTCTTCAGGTAGTCTTTTCAGATTAGAATTTCAATTTTTCAAACCTTAGATTAATATAGACACTATAGAGTAATCATCACTCATAGAATTGTCAGTGGTCAAGTATTCATTTAAGATAGGTAGTCTTTTCAGCTTGGAAGCTTCATTTTTTTAAACCTTGCGCGAATAACATCGAAACAAGAGAAGTCTTTACTGTTAGAGTTGGCAGTAGTCAAATACTGCAGTCACTTAACATAGTCTTCAGATTAGGATCTTAATTTGTCAAACCTTGTGATTAAACGCGTTTGGAAATTTTTCTTAAGTGTGTTTTCAACCGGTAGACCATTAAGTCTTTGGTTTTATAGTCTGTTGATTTAAAAATTAATTTAGGATCCAAATTTTCAAACTTCGCGATAAAACGCATTTAATTTAAGCATTTATATTCGGTTTAGTTACAAAAAACCGGTGATCAACATCGGTGAACGGTGGATTGTAAAGTTTACCTGGAGTACCGCAAGTGTTGTACTTCATGTTTCATCTTTCTCACAGATAGAAAAACTTTCTTTTTGGTTTCCCACATACCAAATGCTATTGCCACTTTAGCTCCCCGTTAAACTATATCCCTCCCTCTTTCCTACTTTCAACAAATAATCTGTTGTTAAACGTGTCTTTATACTTTAACCAGCAAACACACAATCAACGCAACTTCCACACACATCTTACACACCCGAACAAAACATATTGGAAAAAAGAAAGATCAACAAATAGCTAGCGAAAGACATCTCAAATGGTCGATAATGTGCCAGTTTATGGGTGCTGAACAAAAGAGCCAATAAAATGACGGTCTGCTTTACTGCGGCTGTTAACCATTAGCACGCCGCTGTAACCATAACCGCGTGTGACCATAACCTGTGTGACCATAACCGGGGCAATACAAACACGGTTACCGACGGCGGAACCGATGAAGCCACGTTCTGCCGGCAGTAACACTGTTTAAACCGCATATCGCCTCGGATTGGCTTGAGAAGTGTTTTTGTGCCTACAAGGTTAACGATGCAATGGGGCAGGAGTAAGTGATTGTATGTTGTGGGATATTGTTCTTAGTGTTTCAATCAGAGTTTTGATTGGCCCGACGTGTATATGTTTACCGTGACATTTGGTTTTCATTTGATGAATAGTGAAATTCGTTTTTTTACAGGTTCTATTGAACTGTATTTAGTTCAACTTTGTGTGTATATTTTCAAATGGCACTAATGTCTTTATGAATCGTCTTCATCAGTCAAAAACTGCTTGCCTGTATCACATCTTTCGGAGTCTAAACATTGTCGTCAGCAATTGGGTTGAATGTTTATATGGAACCTACAAAATATTTTCTCTGAACTCTGGAGTTTAGTAGATCATGACTTATGAGGGCACATGCTAACCTTCCAATCAATAATTATTTAGCCTGACATACGATTTAAATATAACTGATAATGTACATTAGAAATGTATAAGCACTAACATCATGAAATTGTCTTCTTCATTTTAAAGAAATTATTAACTGAGCTAAGAAAGGGTTTCAAACACATCGCCTAATTCTATAAGCCAACCATCGGTAGAAGAAATCTTGCACACAAAAGATAAAAAGACAAGAAGGTCGTGGGGGGAAAGTACATAAGCAAGAACAAAATTGTCCTCTTTTCTTTAACAATTAGCTAACTAAGCTGAAAAGGGAATGTCAATGCATCGCCAAATCCTATGAACCTCTCAACTATCTAAATCTAAATAATTCTTGCACTCAAAAGAGAATTAGACAAGGAGATCCCCCGACCGGAATCTCTTTACAAGAGATGACGGAATCTCTCTTGACAAGAGATGATGAACACGAAGAGTCACGTGGCACTCCGGAACTGTTTGGACAGCGATGGGGACCCGGGGGGATCACACGGATGATCAGCCCCCAGCCGAGCACGGCGAGCACTTCCGGCGGGGAACCAGGGGCTCGGGCCGGAACATCTTCCCGCGACGGGGGCAAATTGGAAAGAGTAGGCATTTCGATGATTAAAGTCCCGTCTAAACGCAACGATAGGTTGCAATGTTCTAATCGCTCTAACCAGATCGTTGCGAAATATGGTTGTGCGTAAACGGGCGATTATTTTGTTTTTTTTTTTTTGGTTGGAAGATTAAGATTGATGAAAATTTTTATCAGACTGGAAAAATCGTTACGATCTCTGGAAGATGGCACTAAAAGTTCGGAACGTTAAGATGGAGCTTCAAACAAATCAGCTTTACCTAACATCGCTCCACTGTGTTCGAGTTAAAGATGGTTGTCAAATTGTCGTTGCGTGTATACGGAAATTCGATCGACATAGTCGTCGATGTCGGTGCAATCAGATCCTTGCAAAATATTGTAGCGTGTGAACGTAAGAGATGACGAATTATCTTAAATTCTAAATCAGTTTCTTCTACCAAATCTTGAAGGTGGTTTCCAATATTGTATCCTTGAATACAAAGTTTATCTTTGATCTTAAAAAAATATGTGCGAATGCGATGATTTTATCATATTTTACATTGAACCTTTAATGGGAGAAAGATTCTTAGGCCTATTTAATTTCAAAGGAGGTTTTTCGACACGTTTTATGGCAGTTTTTTCATTGGTGTATTCCAAGGAAGCACCGTAAACTTTATTCAAGGAATAAGTTACGTATATTCTGAACAATTCCTTTCAAAGTATCAATAAGTGATAAAAAGTTCCATCGGGACAACATGTAGTTGTAATACTGAACTGAAGCGATACAGCACCTGTGGTAAGATACACATCATAAAATTCAGCGTTTGGGATATCGGTCCGTGGCGGTTTAATACCTAAAAACATAGTTTTTGCTAATCTAGTTAATTACATCAGTGACCTTTTTCCTTTTTTTTCCTTTTTTAAGTTCCTTTTTTACGAACTTATACAGAAACATGAGTTTCTTTCATTGCACAATATGGCGCAATTTAGTCCAGGGAAACATTTTGCTACATTGCTAAACTATTATCACCTCACGAAGTCTTCCGCGAGGTAAAGTACTGACTACTTATCACTCCTTTTGACGTGTAACCCTGACTTTTCGTATCAGCTGGCACACTTTTCCCTGTCATTTGTTCAAGTCACTGTATGAATCAATGTCGTCACACTCACACTAGTCTATTGTAAGTATAGATGCCTGACTAGTCGTCGTGTATAGTGCATATAGTATTGAGTGTATTGTGTATAGAATGTAGTGAGCAATGTGTACTGCAGTGTAGCGTTAAGTTTTGTTTAAATTTGTATACTCGATCATGCACACTCCTCATGCATACTCCGAATGCACAGAAGGCTCCTGAATATGGTGTCTAATTAATACTAACAACAGTGGGAAAAGTAAAATTAATTACATCACATTTTCCGTTTGAAAGTAACATTAAAGCTTTTCTGGTGGTCCAATTGCACTCAGTACCTACTATTCTCGTAAGTATAAATTTTTCGTGCATCTTAAAAAAAAGGATAAGTGATTTAGGTCTGTAATTGTTCCAGTCTTTCGCACCCCCATTTTTAGAAATCGGTCTCACTATTGACTCCTTTCTACATGAAGGGAATATGTTTTAAATAAAGAAAAGTAATATAAAACGCTTTGTGGTTTCAATAAATTATCTACCTTGAAAGCAACGACCACTTGCGATAGCTGGCGGAATATTATTAAACCATTTCGAATATCGTAAAAGGTCGCCGGTTGACACTTTAACAGTATTATTACCGGGCTGGGCCATAAATACATGTTGTATTAGGTGCAAACGCGGCGGCAGCGGACTGGTTTAGAGCCTACCTCGTACATTACAGGAGTCTTGCCCGAGGCTCGTTTCGTTCTTTTTTGTCTGAGGTACGCTGGTCTTAAAGAGGCACGAATTCGATTCGATCCGGTCGTTTATTGTAGATCTTTTTTTAGTTTGAGTTAGGTCTACGTGAACGTAAAAAATCACTTCCTGCGAACGTTCGGTATTTATGTGTTACCCTAAGGCTTACAGGGAGGATATTAGTTTTGGTTTTGTTAATGTTTTATTTAGTCTGGGAGCTGATTGGAGAGTAAAATCGTTTGGATTCCGAGGGTAAAGGTGTTAATGACTTTGGTTTTTGTGGATAGGATGTAAAAAATGTAGTGTGTTGATGTTTTAGTATTATTGCAGGGAATTTGAAATTTCCAGCAGTAAGATAATTAATTGTCATAGATTTTTGTAGAAGTTAACATGAATGTTTAGTCAATCGATACTTTAGAATATTTGTACATTTCCTACACGTGCTTTGTAATATAAAACTTCATTTTCTGAATTCAAAAACTATCATGTGAAATATTTTTATTAATTTGGCATGTTTAGAAATAAACTTTGATAAAATGAAGGGCAAACGTCTATTCTGAAAAATGTTAAATAATAACTAACAGACTAACATAAGAAATACAATTAACAGAGTAATTGTAACCTAAAATTCTAACTCAAATAACAACTTTTAATACCATGTGAGAAAAGATAAGGGTTTTTAATTCCCTCAAATTTCTTCATTCAGGTAGAGACAAAATTCATTCTTTCTCCAGAGACAAAATGACGATTGAAATATCATTTTTTTGGTCGTATATTTTTCTTAACTTATTTTATCCATTTTTAAAGCGTTATAAAATAAAGAATAACACCAACCATGAATATCTTACTCATTACGTTTCACTGTCACATAATATTTAACTCATAAAAGTAAGTTTTCAATAAAATACAAAAGCTTGATCATCACCAAGAGACCCTCCAAAGTCGATGGAGCCACAGTTTTCTGTGACGGAGCGGTATAGCGCCGACTGTTATCAGAGTTCTGGGCGAGCTGTTATCAGTGACCCGGCGTGGATGACGGCGGGACAGGTCCTTGTGAGTCATCGTGATAACGCATTGTCACTCAAACCAAGGTCGATTTCCCTCGAACCTTCGCCTTTATAGTGGCATTCTATAAACTGCTAAACTTTAGAATCCGTTTCCACTGTTAAGATCTATGTTTAAATCAATTTTTTCGGATTGTCGAATCCGAACATTATTGTTGCATTCTTATCAGTGTACAACTTATTGCACGCTAAAATCGAAAGAGTGAAAAAGTCATTTATTTGTTGGAGTGAATAGGTTTTCACTCCGAAAGAGTTAATATTCACTCTAAATTAGTGAAAAATATCCAATCTTTTGGTTGAGTGATGATTTCTCTCATGAAAAAGTGAAATTTTCACTCATTGATTGTATGGTTTTGAAACCATATAAGGAAAGAGTGAGAATTCACTCTCAATTGAGTGAGTTTTTGAAAGTGGTGGGGAGAAAGAGCGAAAAGAGGGATCGCTTCCGGCGACGCGACGACGCTACTGAGTCGCCATTTTGGTCATTGATTTACATGCACATAGATATTACCGGTTTATATACAGGTAAGCAGAAGACATTGCTTTAACCACTTACTTGGTTAGTGTCTAACGTAATTTAAAGATTAACAATAGTCTGTAGAATCAAGGTTAGGGTAGAGGGGAAATTCAATTT
This sequence comes from Flexamia atlantica, assembly GCA_035578135.1. Taxonomy (NCBI): domain Eukaryota; kingdom Metazoa; phylum Arthropoda; class Insecta; order Hemiptera; family Cicadellidae; genus Flexamia; species Flexamia atlantica. Next base: position 3,244,607 of record JAQJVK010000036.1, read on the forward strand.
AGTCTGAAAAATCAATTTAGGGGGAAGTTCAAAAGTTCTGTGTCACTCCTTGAATATGCCTGCGCCGTTACATTTTAGGGGTTTTAGTTTCAATCATCAAGTTTAGGTACCAGTTGTCCACAACAAGTGTCGGCAAAGACTCAGAATTGTAGTTCATAAATGCCAGTGAGAGGTTAGGTTAGTGAGGTTAGGTGATTTCACTCTTTTAAAGTTGAACTTCACTCTTTTAAAGACTAAAATTCCACTCTGAAAAGAACAAGACCCACTCTTTCATTGAGTGGGGACATTCCACTCTTTTCATGAGTGAAAACGGTTCACTTTTTCAAAGAGTGAACCCTCACTCTTTCAGAGTGGCTCAATTTTCTCTACCCCAAAGAGTGAATGAGTCACTCACAAAGAGTGAGTATTCACTCTTTCGATTTTAGCGTGTGAAAATAAACAATGTAGGTTATAATTTTTAAAACCTCAATTCCATTATTTGTTAATGTCCTGTTAGAATTAGAGAAACTGAAACCCTGTAGTATATTCAAGGAATGTAAGAATTTGGTTTGCTAACTGATTTGGTTTCATATTAGAAATTGCGTTGAATCTAGAAGTGAAAAGTGACCGTAGTGATGGATAGAAGTAGTAAAACGTCGGAATCATTAAGAAAAGGTACATGGTTCAAACATTCCAAAGTGTCATTGGAAGCTAATAATAATAATAATCTTAATTGCTTTTCCGACAATACATATATTGCATAAGCATGCGTCAATAGGATAACATTAATACTTTAAAATATTAACAAAATAGAATTTTTATGTAACAGCCAGGTCACAAAAAGCATTTTCCCGAAAAACTACGTAACCTTGTAACTCAAGCCGGTGTTCCCCCCATTGCGTGGTTCATGAACTCGTCCACCGAGTAAAACACATTCGACGCTAAAAAACGTCTTAATTTTGATTTGAATTTAGGTTCACTGTTTTCGAATCTAATGTCCTCCGGGATCTTGTTTAATATGGAAACACCCGCCAGTGAGGGAAGGCGCTCCATGGCCGTCAACCTGTGCTGTGCTGTTCTGAATACATTCCTAGATCTTGTATTATAATCATGAATGTCTCTTCCCTGAGTCTGACGCTAACTTATTTGTGCATGGAGCCATAAGTGTACTCAATTGCAGGTAGAACGAATACCATTAGTAAAGCACGACGCTGACAACGACTGACAGTGAATCAAATGCAAGGTCGCGAAGGATGTGAAATTAGTTTCTTGTACGTCATGTTAGTTAAAAACATAGTTGGGTCATGATATGTCAATAACGTTAGAATATACGTTAATAAGTTTTATTCACATAGTGTAACTGTTAGGTTTCATCTGTTAGTTAAAATTATAGTTGGGTTATGAAGTGTTGATTAGTGATGTCTCGATTACGATATCAAAACGTTATCAATTAAAATGATCAAGATTGTAAATATCGAAAAATATAGATTTTTAAAATCGATTTTAACGATGGAGACGTATTCTTAAGTTTCGCCCTTTAAACGTTGTGTGCGAAAGGCACCAAGTGAAAATAATAAAGGCTTAGGTCTATTGATGTTATTTTTTGCATAAACCACATTTTGTTTTGTCTTTGATTTTTCTGTATTTTTGCCATTTAAGTATAAAAATGATATTGGTCTGACCCCGTGTACAGGTTGGAAGGAATCTAGAACATTACAAAATTGGTAACAGAAATCCAGGATGACCTGTGTAGGAACATGACAATAAAAAACTAATATATTAGAAAACACAAATCACCAACAATGAATTCTATCACAGAACCACATTTTGTATTTATTCAAATATTTTTAATTTTAACAATCGTGTTATTGATTTCATAATGCACTATGAAAGTGCAGGTAAACTTAGTGAAATATTTTGACATTTACACTAAAGAATATTAACTTTTTCATTTTTAATCTTGTGATCTATCGAATAATAATTTTACATTGGTATAATTCCTAGTTCGAATTGGGCAAGGATTATTCACAAATTGTACTTACATTTACGCCTCGCAAGTAAAACATTATCTTGCCTTCGGGTTACTTTCGTGACTAGTAGTGAAATCTACTATTTCCTTCGACGTTTGTACACTGTTATTACATTCATTGGGAAAACTATTTCTAAAGTTTCCTGCAATATAGCACTTCGATTATGTCTTTTAACTCTTTATGTTTCATTTCGTACTACCTGTGATCGCAGCCCAGCCAATCCCTTCGTTTTCCAATCAAGCTGTTTTTACGTCTTCGACAAAGAAAACAATTGGAAACTGTTTATTGCAAGGAAATACTATAACAAACCTTGTACTGTCTTAGTAATTGTTTACTTAAGCAATAGACTCCGTTAATGTTATTATGGATAAAAATAGGAGCAATTCTGTAACCAACCGACGAAAGTCATCAAACGTGTTTTTACTACTCAGTTATAGAAAACGTTCACATTATAGAAAATATCATCTAGTAAAAAATTTACAATTTCCTACAAACTAAACAAAAGAATCGAGGTCTTCCAATGTACTCAACAGACAAGATAAATATACACAGATTTATTTCTCAGCCTCCTCGAAGTGTTTCTATATATTTTTCCGCCCCGTTGATATATGGACGCGCAGTCAATATTTCGCGTTCGGCCGACCTGTCCGGGTGTTATTGCTTATAATCCTGAGGCTATTTAAAGAAGATGTGATTTACCGACTATAAAGGTCGGTCGCGGCTGATATACAACATCGGTAGACAATAACATCACCGGCCGTGTGGGCGGCGCTCACGGGCGCGCGCTGCAGGCAAACTAAACAATACAGTACACCTCGGATTATCCGGATTAATGTGGCGGAACACCGATCCGGATGACAAAAAATCCGGATAATCCCAGGCCATTACAATATCGCCTAAATGGTGGTCGAGTACCTTGGCCTTTGCTAAATTGATGCTGCAAATGGCGTATCAAGACTGCACAACATATTTAATTTGTCTTTCGAGCTTTTTCCGCATACGTACCATTTTTCTAGCTGCGCTCATTCTTCTTCTAGTCACTTACCATACTTGTTCCAACAACCAGTTCCGTAGCTAATTTTTTACCTGATTCTTTAGCATTGAGTTTTCTGACAGTATTCATTTTCTGCTCTAAAGTTAAAACCTCTTCTTTACTTTTACAACCGCTCATTTTAAAACTCGTTATAAATTCACACACAGAGTTCACAACTATAAAATCATCAATATAAACTAACTCGACAGCAATATAAACTAACTAGAAAATTTGTCTTAGGCTACGCCTTTGCTGATAAATGTGATAAATGCTAGTGCCTGATGAAGTATAGCAAACAAAAAAACTACGTTCCCAAAAATGCTGTAATGTACTGATTAGGCAATACGACTCCTTCAATTATTGTGATTCCAAATGAGTGCATTTATTTGCATTTTACTTTTAGAAGGAGCATATCCCTCGTAAACTCGCTAAAATCACGTTTTTGCCGTGATTTTATTTTTTATTTCTCGGATGGACCGGTCCGGATAATCCGGGATCCGGATAATGTGGGGTCCGGATAATCCGAGGTGTACTGTATACACTTGTTTATATATGTAATTAATTTACTCACTAAGTCTGAAGTTTATTTGAGGTTTACATTGTAAACCAAATTGTATCCTTAAAGTTAAAGTCACAACCAATTAATTGTGAGTTGGCACGGAATTTTCAATGTCTTGAATTCCTTGAACATTTATCAGATATCAAGCAATTTTCATGCTCTCTATAATATTACAATGATCTATAACAGGATAAAATTTTGGCTCTGCGCTCTGCCTACCCCATTTATTTTAGCGCAGTCTGCATTTTAAATCGCACTCGTTAATTGATATGTATAGAATAATTAAAGCATTTATATATAAAAATTAAACTGTTGATTGTAAAAATGTATAACATTTTATTTTTTATTTTTGATACATATTGGACCCCACCGACAAGTTATGCATAACTTGGTGGGGCCAAGACTCTGTAAAACTATGTTCAATCAATAAATGAAATGAAATGAAATAAATAAAATTTGGCTTTTTACTTTAAAATTCTACATAAAATCGCGTTAGTTTCTTCTCAGAGGGTTGTCTTAATATTATCCATTTTTTCGGCTATTGCTGTTTTTATCTTTGACTCTAAATTTGGTAACTTATGTTTAAAATTTTTTAGTAGTTGAATTTTGCTCTACACACTAAATACTTTTGCGTTCAGGATTAGCCGATTTTTCAACGACATAATTTCTTAAACTTTGCCAATATCTCACTATTTATATCGGTCATCGTTGATGCGACACCAATACGGAATACAGAGCGTTATAGCATTACACAGATGTCCGGCTGTCCCACTGTCCGGTTCGTGTCCAACTGTCCGGGTGTCCGGCGTTGCGTGTTTTGTACGAGAGACGCGGAGGAGAGAGGGAGATTCCTTATCAGCTGTCAGACATCCTGCGGCGGGTCACCGTTATCAGTGGTGATAACCCGTCCACTTCACCGGAGAGTGTTACAAAACGAACATTCTCCCCCATCCTCTCTTCTTTACTTCACTGTACTCCTACTAAAAGCTGAAAATCCAAAACTTTTTGTAAGCAACAACCAATAACATTACAGTATGATCGCAAAATATGTACACATTTATATTAATTAAATGTTAATATGTCTGGACAAACTAGAATAAAACGGACAGCCTTTTTTGAATGAGAATATTTTGGGGATTGAATACCCCAAAATCCGTTGATTGGAAAAGTTGGGGAATTTAATTTTGGAGGAAATAATGCTAAAAAATAAAAATTTCACATTTTATTTCAAGGTTTATTTAACTGTAAACCTTGACGCCAGATTTCATTGACTTTCTCCTTTTCATTTTCTTCGCTCCATTTTTAAAATCCACAGGAACAAATAGCAAATTACGAAAGTGAGTGCATTATATTCACTATACCTTTGCTATATTCCAAAAAAAACATAGGCCTATTTCTCCAATCTGTGCAAACTAGATCACTAATCCCACTGAAAACAATCCAATTATAATCCCCCTGTCAGCTTTCCCTCTATCTGCAACAATACTCGCCAAACCGACAATGTTACCTGTTCCACTCGATTGAACAATCGTGATAATCGTATCGCCGATCCGGCAAGTGCCTTTGCTATCGATAAAACTATCGCGATATTCGTATCGCTTGTCTCGAAACGCGGTAGCCGAATATCTATATACATAAAAGCCATAAACCATTGACTGACTGACTGATCACAGTTTCTCAAAAACTGTAAGGCTTAGAGCCATGAAACCTGACACAAATATTCTTTACAAGCTTTAGATGCGTACTAAGAAAGGATTTTGCAATATTTTCTCTCTAAAGTCCTAAATATGATATATTACAAAATTCAAAATGGCGGCCATTTTTAGCTTTCAAATCTTACTTTTTCAAAAACTACAACACTTTGGGCTATGAAACTTGGCAGAATTATTCTTTATAGGCTTTAGATACCATAAAAGAAAGGTTTTAAAAATTTTTTTCTCAGACGGCTAAAATAGAGTATTTTAAAAATCGAAATGGCGGCAATTTCAGTTTTCAAAACTATAAATGGGAGTACTGTAGAATACTTTCAGGGGGTAGAAAAGGTACAAGATCCAATCTAGTAAAATAATAAAATGTAAATTTATTAAACATGAAATTTTTTGGGGAAGTAGGGTTTTGGCTAGGACATATATACCGTCTACTTTTTCTTACTGTTTTCGGTTTATTTTAAAAAACATGCTAAATTCAGATTGATTGAGTCAAAAATCCATCCTTAGCGTATTTTTTCTTTTACGTTTTGGGTTATCCTCATTCTCTGTATTGGGAAATAGGGGGAAGCTAATTAATACAATTTGTTAATAATGAGGGAAACATCTTTAAAGAAAACGTTAAACCTCATTTGCATCTAGGGTTGTATAAACAGCTGCACTTTAAGGGTGTATGCAAGCCCATGGCCCAAATAAATCAGACCATTTGTTAATTATTTTGTTATTATTTAGTGTGATTTAATTAATACCCCCGTTGCAGCAGACCTGCATACTCAGCGAATTTCAAATACAAAACAACATATTTCAATCCAACATAGCGATATTTGACATGTTTTTGTAAGCTCCATAAGAATAACATGGGGAATGAGTATGCAGGTTTGCTGCTACGGGTATATTCAAACTGGTTGGTTTTAATTCAATATTTAGTAGATCTGACCTAGAAGAAGCCATTTATCAAGTTTTAACAAGATGTGTTGAGAAATAAGCGAGATATAGAATTTTACTTATTTCCCATAAGGTTAACATTGGGACAACGTACTGTGTTTACCACTTGCAATATCTCGGAAACCAATGGACATAGATCAGTGATTCAAAATACTAAATTGTTTGTTTTTTAAGCTGAATTCAGCCGAATAATTACTACTTTACACGTCCTTGCCAAATTTCATTAAGATGGACCATTTTCACGCGAGTTATCGTGCTTAAAGACACATATAGATATTCATTTATACATTCATGAAAATGAACGAATGGTGTTTTCGGCATCTGGGGACCTCAAAAAGAAAAGTTATGATGGTCTCGGGCTTATGTCTTACCATGAGACCTACGGTAACAGCTTCTTCCCTATAGGGGAAATTCGCTAAAATTAGTTATCTCTTCAGCGGGCGAAGCTGCGGGTATATCTGCCAGTCCTTGATAAAATAATCGCGGTAATCGTATCGCCAATCCACAAGGCGCGGTAGCCAAGTAAAATTCGATAAAACCATCGCAGTTGTGGTATACACTCGAAATACACTCGATAAAAATCGCAATAATCGCATCACGGCTCCGCAACACGGTAGCCAAGTACACTTGATTAGCAGCCCGGGGATTACCTCCGTAATCCTACAAGGGTGTCTAAAAACACAATCAGATTACCGCGCAATCACTTTCATGTCGGATTTGGGTAAATTAATTGGCAACGTCGGCCGAGCGGCTTAGCTCTGATTGGCCCGGGGCAGAGTTGCAGTTACCGGTGTCAACAAAGCCCAAAGCCTAATCTCCGCGGACTTCCAACATTGTTTTGATTGATTGTTTCTACATCGGGAAAACATCGAGTCACTGAGGGGGGAGGGTGTTTTAGGAAGAAAAGTGAGAAAGGTGGTGATGTTTTGTCGTATTGCAAACCAGTGTGGGTGGACCACAGTAGACTTTTTTTATAGGTTCACAGTCCCTAGGATGTGGATGCAACTACAATCACAAACAGCACTTATTCTAAAGCTTCGTGTCATTTTTAAATTGTTAATTAAAAATTGAAATATCGCTCCTAAAAAATTAATTTGATTCTAACGTTTGACTCCCTGAAAATGCAACTAGAACTACTTACCTCATAGGGCTTAACTTTCACTTATAGTTACAATCGTAAATATAGCTACATCTAAATAGAAAATAAAACCGTTTATTTCGGTCCATAACTCCCAACATTATCAGTTGCTCGAGTTTCTTGGTTACTTCACCTCCTTTCTATATCCTTCCCTGCAGTTTGCTCTCAAATATTATCTCACATATTTGTTTGTTGTTTTAACGTCTCACACATTTCTTCCTTTCCAGACTTGAACGTGGAAACATCCTTGAACCTCCCTCCCAGTCACTCCTATACAGGACCGGCTCCTATAGATTCTTCCTTTGCAACCCCCACATCTCGCTCATTTCCTTCTTAGATATGAACGAGGACTCCTACCTTGACTTCCCTCCTAGTTTGATCTTCCGCAGCTTTAACATCTCACACATTTCTTCTTTTCCTGAAATGAACGCCTACCTTGACCTCCATCCTATAGCACTTCCTTTGTTATAGTTTACCTTCCCGAAGCTTCGGCGTTTCAAAAGTTTCTTTCTTTCCAGACTGAACGTGAAGTCCTACCTTAACTTTGCGGTCCATCTCCTCCCAGAGTTCTCTCTTCCTCAGCTCCGATATTTAAAACACGTCTTCCTTTCCTCCGCATGACCGACATCTCACACATGTCTTCTTCCTTAGACCTGAACGCGGAGGCGTACCTGGACGTGGCGTTCGGCCCCGGCACGCCCGGAATGGGCGCCAACGGCAGCCACCACCAGCGGACCAAGCGGATGCGCACCTCCTTCAAGCACCACCAGCTGAGGACGATGAAGTCCTACTTCGCCATCAACCACAATCCTGACGCCAAGGACCTCAAGCAGCTCTCCCAGAAGACCGGGCTGCCCAAGAGGGTGCTGCAGGTATGTACAAAAATGTATTTTTTCATTTTAATTTTTTAATTTTTAAAATCGTTACTTTTTAGTTTGTGTTTATATTTCAAATTTAAACTTTATTTTACATATTTTTGTGAACATTTGCCATCACTTGGTATCACAAGTCTTACGACCTTTCGGACCAGAGACTAATCCCGCTTTCAAGTAAAAAAAATCAGAAGGTAACGAGATTTTTTTACTTGATGCGGTAAAAAACCACTACACCAAACAGACCGGCTGGTTGGAGTAGTGGTTATAGTGCCCGCCTACAAACTTGTAGGTAGCCGGATCGATCCCGAGAAAAGTTAGTAGCTTTTTGAAGGGTTGTTTCTGGAGCCAGCTGCCATTGGTTGTTGGGCTATTATTAACAATCCTGTCTAAGGAACATGCCAACCTTAGTCAGTAACAAGGCTACAAGATCGCGCCACTATCATCACGATCATCACACTCATCCTTCACTCATATTCAGGGTAACGTCCTCAATGAGGTACCTGTCTTATTAAAGTGATTAAGTGATTAAGTGAAGATCATTAACTTACAGCCTGGAAGACCTAGACAAAACATAGCTGTACGTACAGAAAACATTTCAGAAAACAGTCGAATTCCAGTTACTGCTGAAAAGAAAAACTCGAAAAGTTCCGACGAGAAGTTATTATTAAAATGGGCCCATGCTTGCTTATATAATTCTAACTTCGTCGATACTTCGTCACTGTAGTTCAACCCAAGGTCATCCAATTATTCACGGTTCGATACCGGATCTAGTTATGAATCAGCTGATCGACGCTCTTCGTTTCGCGTGCGAAAATGTTAATAGATGGGTGGGGGGGCGAGGGGGCGATGGGGGCCTTTAGTGCTTAGTAAAGTACTTAACTAAATACATCAGCATTAGAACATCTATTAACCACCCCCTTAAACTTGACCGAGCGTGGAGGTAAACAAGTAAACAAGGTAGATCTTGGACTGATAACTGTAAACAAAGCCAAACAGCCGGCGGGTAAAACATTGACCCACGAGCGAATGACAAACACAACTTTAAATGTAAAACTATTTAAATTTTCCACTTAGGGTAACTGAAGCAAGAAAAAGTAGTTCCTGAAAAATGCTAAATCCATTCTTATCTTTGGCATGTCTGTTATACCGAGATTAATCTCGGTATAAGTAACTGTATAAGTAAGACTGACTGTATAAGTAACCTACTTTATAAGGAAGACTTACTTATAGCTATAGCTGTTTTATAGCAGTAAAGAAATTGTTCCGTATGGTCACCATATCCTCGAATCTTTTTTATTAAAATTAATCTTTTTCAATCAACAATACATAATTTTTTATAAGTTCTAGGAATAACAATGAATCTAGAAATAGGTTTGTATGAGACTACACCTTTCAAAAGATTGCGCTAAATTGGCAGGACCTTTTAACTAGCTCCTTTAAAAAAAACACTTAATATTCGATTATAAAGAGTTTCTTAAGTAATTCTATACATTGAGCGATATTACGTAACTAATAATGATGTGATACAAAATTCCTACTTTTTAATATTAAAACTTGTAATTACCATTTGACATTTAAATAATATGATTCTTATAATCATTCCTCTTGATTGAATTCTACGATTTTTACCACCGTTGAGTTTCACTTCGATTCCTTTGTACGAACGATTCTTTTATCCGTATATAGGGAGCGTCAAATGGCATGGCTCTATCAGCTCGGTAAAAAATGTCAATTCTAGCATTGGCCTTATAGACGTCCAGGCCAAGTCATTCCACTCGACGTGTGTTTATAGACACCTCAGTCTCCACTCAAGGTCGGCGAAAGTTACCTACAGCCGATTGACGTTGCCCGCGGCCATCGCGGATATGTTTACTAATAATCTCTTATTTATCTCCTCATCAAAGTTTGTTTATCGCAAAATTTCCAGATAAAAACACATTGTTGGGATTTTCGCGCCTTGTTTTCCGTAAGGTAATCGGATACACGTGTACTGCAATGTGTAATTTATGCTAATGTATGTGGCAGTTTGTTGTGCGGTAAACGGTTTGATCGGATGTTGAATCGTTTTACTTGTTTTAACCAGGCGGTTTTGTTTTATTCATTTCAAATAGCGGGTAAGATCTGCAATTCAATTTTTATTCGAATTTTTTATAAGCGCGTTCGCATCGTCTAAGTTGTAAAAGGAAAATTATTTTTAATGAAAAATTGTTTCGTTGAACAAATGTATTGAACGTATTAGTGATTAGTGGCCAAGGGATTGAACATTATGGATCTGAATTGAAGTAGAATGAGCTTATACTTGAACCTAGTTCAATCGTTGAATCTATCGGTGTGTCTGAAGAAATCTTTATGTAATCGGGAACTAGGAGGCGTAAATTTTGTGTTTCGTTTAAAAAAATCTCAGATTATGCACACTTAGACACTTAAGTCTCCGTTTAAGTTTTTTTATTCTCTACATCTACAATGTACTTTTTACACAATTGGAGTAGTGCAATATTTGAGTTTCAAAGTATATTCACCAGTGCTTGAGTCCAACCATAACCCCTCAATGCACGATACCAAATCTCCTACACCACAGAGAAGAATCAAACAGAGGTATCTTCTAATGTTGCGCTTAGCGGGTGTCGATCGCTGGCCAGCGGGTGTCGAGGACTTAGTTCACCATAAACGCCACGAGAGAACAGCACCGTCGCTGCCCTCTCCTAATTTAACTTAACTGTAACTAGTAAGTATATGTAAATAGTAACTAGTAACTTGACTATAACTGTAACTGGATTCAACCGTAACTAGTGCTCGGGGGTAACGGAAGACCTCTGTTTGATTCTTCTTTGTGCCTACACTACATAGTGTAAGGAATAAAGAAAAGTAGATATGTGTAGGGTCACCTGATTTAACTTAGTTGGGCTCACGCAACTAGCGCTTACGACGACTTCAATACAAACCAGTAAAATGCAACTCAATCAAAATATTTTCTGTACGTTCTTAGTTCTGCAGTCAAACGTACTGCTAGGTCCGCTAGTTTCTTGAGCCCAACTTCGTCATACCAGCTGACTGTGCACACACCTTTCTTTTTTCTTTACACCATGCCTAGACTCTATAACTCAAAAAATAATAATAACTTAATAGTATAACTTCAAAATAACTAATAACAATATAAACTAATAAAAAAACTAAAACAGCTGTTTCCCTACAACCACAGTACTTAGAATATCTTTATACGGTAGGTATCTTGCGCAGGTGAGAGTAAGAAAAAATTGTGACGTCATGGTAGTCTAACGCTTGAAAGAAGGTTCAGCAAGTTCACGTGCAAATTTCGTGAAACTAATTCAAATCTCGTGAGATTTTTCATTACTAAAATGAAACATAGTCTTCATTTGTTGACAAATAAATACTTAACCTTGAAATAAAAGGTAAGTTAGAAGCTTAAGAAACATGTTATAATAATAAATCAGCTGTCTGTGGTTGGTGCTAATTTGGCTTGCAGCGAGACTTGCTGGTGCGTCGACTTGCAAAAGAACTTGGCGCAATAATTAGTGCAAAAGTCCTGTCGCTCTGGTGCGCACCACCGGCCAGCAGAACGCTTTCTGATTGGCTGGTCTACTGCGCATATTGTTTATGATACTTACCGTATAGATGTTCTAGTTACTGTGCCTACAACCCACTCGCGAAGAGTCGAGTGACCAGCTGTTTAAGTGGAAGTTCGCCATTGTGCGGAGCCGCCATGTCGTCGTCCATTGATGTGAGCCCGCGGAATGCGGATGGTGGAGGGCATGTCGCGGTTCCTCCCGGATAAAAAAGGAAATCTCCTGAAGAAGAGAAGCGCGTTTGTGCCGCGGCCGCTCCCGATCCACCGAACGTTCCTGCGTTTTTCCGCCGTCTCGGAGCACATAATTAATATTTCAACGGCTCCGCGACTCTCCAACCATTTGTCGTCCCGGCCATCAAAAAGGGAGGTGCGCGTTCCTCGAGCTTTTTCTCTCCGGTATTTTTATTTCTTAACGAGGCAAGAATTAATTTCACCGGTGCGGAACGAAACCATTCTTCCCCTCGCAAAAAGACGCTTTGTTTTGCCCCCGGTCGGGGCTAGACGCCTGTTAAATTCTCGCGGCCCGCTTAGCTGGGAGCTCGCGGATGGTGTTGACGTTTCCATCACAACACTTCCAAATAGGTGATGTCGCTTACAAAGACGTATGAGATGTTCAGATGCTCCTTGAATCGTTAAACTCCTGAAATTGAGATGGGGAGCTTAAGTAACAATATACAGGGTGTTTTTTTTAACGCAACCCAAAACTTTATTCTATCATTGAAGGATCATTTCCCCCCAAGATCCCCGGATTTGATCTCACTACATTATTTTCTTTGGGGATACATAAAAAATAAGGCCTACGAAAACAATTCACAGGATATTCCAGCACCTAAAAACAAACATAATAAATTCAATGCAAAAAATCCAAAGAGGTACTTAGGAACACGTGTTCGAGAATTTGATGGAGAGAGCATAACTTAATACAAATGCCAGTGGCGGATTGTCTGAGCATATAATGTAAACTCTATGTGATCAGACTTAATAATAGGTTGTATACAATGTAAAGATCCATAAAGCAATACTCATTTCATGTTCATATTATGTGCATTATTCAATCTTAAAAAATAGGTTGCGTCTAAAAAAAACACCCTGTATTTCCTTGCCATACTATTGATTTCATTGTATAATCTCTCAATAGTACAGAGTCCTATTTTATAATTGGTTCGTTGTTGTAGTTTACTCTGATAGTCTTCGCATCGCTTTAAGAACAACTGGACTATTGTTTAGGCTATATCTATTTGAGTACTTACGGTAGTAGTAGACTCTGTTTACAAAATTAATGTGATAATAACTTTCACGCTGTGGTCTGTTCACGAACAGCATTAAAAAATTCTCACGTGTGAAAGAGAGTCTTATTTTACAATTTTGAAACTTTTGTATATAATTTCTTCGCCTTTCTCGGGAGATTTGATCTCATCACAATTTAATTAGGAAACCAAAAACATTTTGCAATTTTCCAACCGTATCAAAGAGTTCTAACTATTATTTCAAAGTGAAAAGATAAATTCAAATCCAGTCACCTTTCAGGTCCACTCTACCCAGATCACTCCGCAGCAGAATCAAGTAAGAAAGTATGTTTGACTTAATACGGTTATTCATCGCCGTAGCGGTTGATCCAGAAATGAGCGGAATGACAAGTTGTGGGCGGAACCAGTTTCGACGTCACCTGTCTCTGTCTCTGACTCCAGATGTTCGGCAGATGCGCACAAGTCTTCAATATATCGAAACGTATATCGAAATATATCGGTATTGGTTGATATATCGATATATTTGTGTTCGATATATCGATATTGGTCGATATATTGGTCGATATATTGGTCGATTATTGGTCGATATATTGATCGATATTGGTCTTTATATCGATATAGTGGTGTTTGATATATCGATATTGGTCGATATATTGATCGGTATAGGTCTTTATATCGATATATTGGTGTTCGATATATCGATATATCGGTCGGTTAATCGATTAAACCGACCGATTAACCGATCAATTCGACCGAGCCCGCCGATTCGCAGAAACAAGCTGAATTTTATTTCGGAATAAAACACAGGAGGGATTCCAGGATGGCCTACAGATGAGAGACGAGTTTTTACGGAATCACCTGTTAAAGGTGGCCATCCTGATCAGCTGTTGAGATGGCGGACACGAGCTCCTCGCACTTGAATTATGCATCAGGACTTTCCTTCCGTCGGGAAATAAAAAGGTTGAATTTGTCACCACGTCTTTATGAAGTTGCCTTCTGAAATGGTCAGAAAAAATTTACAATGCTGAATTTTATGAGGTGATTGCATTGTTTGTTTATTACGACGTGATCGGGTTCAAGCATTGTTGAGTAAACATGTTTTTTAATGATCGGTACAGAGAAATTACCCAACGCTTTTTTAAAGAACAACCTTTTTATAGTATTTTTATTATCACTCGATGATTACAACTCAATGTACTTTCGCAGACAGTAGGGATTAAAAAGGAAACAATGTTACCTATTAAAAAGAAGTTTTGGGAACAAAGCTAATTTTTTGTTATTTATTTGAACCTAAACGTGCCGAAAGCTCTCTGGGTTTCATCATCAGTAGCTTAGATTGAATTAAACAAACAAGGATCATAGGACAAGTTTAAAAGTAATGGCTTACTCAGGTTTTAGGATTTAAATAACTAAAGAAAAAAATGAAAGAACATACTTACCTTGATTTATTTCAAGGTATTTGTTTCATGAAGACATTTAATCACCTCGATATTGCAAAGTTTTTAATATTCTTTAATGAATACTTAATAATGGTGTAAATACCTGCTTCACTGGTATCTAATAAGCACTAATTCGACTTTTAATAAGTCGTCTTCAGGCTCCTACAAGGATGTCTTCATATCATCTTCAGTTGAAGAATTGTCAATTCACATATAACGCCACCACGGACACGATGAACACAAAATACGGACATTACACAACACAAAAACAAGTACCGATACATTAAAAACAAACTTATTCAGGAGGTTTTTTTAATGTATCGCTACTTGTTTTTGTGCGTGTAATGTCCGTATTTTCTGTTCACCGTGCCCGTGGTGGCGTTTTATGTAAATTGACAACTCTTCAACTGAAGATGATATTAAGAAATCCTTGTAGGAGCCTGGAGACGACTTATTAAAAGTCGAAACTAGTTGCTCGTCATCAACTATTGGATAGCAGTGACGCAGGTATTTACATACACCATTATTAGTATTTATCGGTATCCGGAGGCTATCAATTCGAAAACGCAATGAATACTCTACTTCGAATGAGTATGAATGATGCTTCAGTCTGCGCTCTCGCCCCAGCGGATTGCTGACCCAGCGAGGGACACCCTCCTCAGAAGCTACGGATGGCAACGATATGGACATATCAGAACAATCGATATTTTGCTCTCGATATATCGAGATATTGGCATCGATATTTTAATTCCGATATAATCGAAAAATCGATTCTTATCCACCGATATATCGGCATTTTATAGTTTAAAAAATTAATAAAAACATCAAATTATTTAGTTCCCTATTCCAATGTTAAGCTTACTAGTTTTTAATTTACGTAATTCCTAAGTTTAAGTAAATATTTCGAACGTTTGGAACCTGCCAATATGGAAAATACCGAGTGTTGAGAATGTTCACGTAAAACACAGTTCCTCTAAATAAAGTTAAGAAAATAAACTCAACCCATTGCCATCTCTCATACCTTCCGCTGTTTTAAAAAGCATAGTTGGTTGGCATCACTGCTTCTGCTCCCTCACTCCAATCCCAAACCGCTCCTTTCTCCGTGCCCAAACTTAGCCTGTACAGTTTATCTATAATCATATACTATACCGTAGCCAAGAGTATTTTTTCAATACAGATTCGTTGAAATATTTTTGTTTTTTAACTTGACTCTGAAAACCATCGTATGATGCAAAATTATCCTCTCCGTCATAGTGAAATTAACCAGTATAACCACTACCGGTAAACATTTAATTTTCATGATTTATAACAGCATACTTACAGTCATTTCGATGTTATAAGCTTGTAAATGGTATCGTTTCTCTTGTAAGAACACCTGTGCTTACACCTTCCTCGATATATCGGGTTTCGATGTATCTATATTATCGATATTTTATGACCGATATTTATTAGATATCGATTCTTTTCTTTCGATACGTCGAAAACCCGATATATCGATATGCTGGGATATTTCGCCATCCCCATCTGACGCCGACCAGAAGCGCTTTATTCCTAGCGGTAATTAGAGGGAGAATGCTTGGCTGCGACCCGAGACGGGTTCGATCCGGCAATGTTGACAGACATAGAGCCTCAGACCCCACGCCCCTCCCCCTCCCTCCCCTCGTACTTGCCCCCAATTGGACCGAATTAGTCTACAGTCCCCGGTTCCCTAGTGATAAAGTATGTTTGATGAAGTAATTTGTTTAATCTAGGGAATGTGGGAATAAATAACTAAATTAAATAGTAAATTTGATAGTGTGATAAGAAAAAGTGGGCTTTGATCAATTATTGTGTTTGTAAGGGTAATTTTAAATTTAAAACACTAACGAGTATTTTAAATCGTATTTCTTTGCGGTTACTGAACTTGTTTCTATTACCCTATCTTCTGCCCTATGATTGATATTAAATGGCTGCAGTATTTCGACTGTGCAAAGGTAAGAGGATGAACTCATTACTAATCCAAAAAACTTAATATGAAGATCTAAGCGTTATTAAAACGCTGCGGTGTAGCTTAAACTGAGAAAAATAGGCCTACGAAAATGAAATTACAATATATTTTAGTAAAATAATTCTTCTGTTTTATCATGTCATAATGAAGAAAAACGGAAGTTGCAAGTTCTCTAAACTTAACCATAGAGGTTCTAACGTTTCGTTACTTTTCAAAGCAGGTACCCAAGAAAACATGCAATTAAAAATAAATCACTAGATTTATGCTTAAACACTGGATACTCCCCGTAAAAATGTGATTCATTAAACATTTCCTCGGTGCCCAGGAGCTAAACGGCTGTAAACGCGCAGGTCGCGCACAATATTTTGGATTTGGCAGCGGCGCGGCGGTTTGCAGATGTTCAGCGGCGATAAATAAGACTCGGCGATAAATCGTGGGTCGAAGGCGCATTAAACATCGCCGCGCCGCCATGGACCCGCCTCCCAGCTCCTGTGTTGATTCTGTTGGTGTAGCGCAGGGCAGCGTTGTTGGCCCCGCTACGTTTATTTTATGTTTCTTGATTTATATAATACATTTAAACATAATATAGTATTACGGTATGAAATGTTTACGTTTAGAAGGGTACATATAGGGCAGCGTTGTTGGTCCTATAATGTTTGTCTAATACTAGTGGCTTGAAGGGGTTAACAACCCCTAATGAGGGAAAATTTAAACTTTATAGTACAAAATACCTTCATAGAAAACTGAATCTACCTTATATTGATATCTAGCCAACCATATGATTTTCAATCAAGTATCAGCATCACATGTTATATGTAAACAAAGCAGACGTTTTTAGATCCAATGCTTTTTAAATGACATATATTTTACGTTACTTCTCGTTTTCTGGTTAATTTCAAGCAATTTCATTATTTTCCCCGCCATCACGGAATGAAGGCCTTTCATTTGAGCCCTCTCCCATCTTTCTGCGACTTGCCAGTCGCCCACAATTTTGTCGCAAAGAATCTCTCCACGAAATTAAATATATGATATGTCTAGAGTATAGATATGCGCAATTATTTTTTATATAAAAATAGTACAGTGCCCGTGCTTTGAAGTGTACAAGTAGAGCAGCGATTTTAATCCTATATTTTGTTTTTCTTAAATTTCTAGATGTACTCACCACATGTTTTTATAACATAATAGTACGGTTCACTAATGTGAAAACGATTCGAAGAATACACGCAGGACAGTGTTTTTGGTCCTGAATTGTTTGTATTATTTAATACAAACAAATAGCTATTATTGTGCTATTGTTTGTGTTTAGCTATTTAGCTAAACACAATACATTTTTATGACATAATACAGCAAAACATAACACTATACTGAACTTTTCACGATTTAAAGGGAACATGCAGGGCAGTGCTCTTGGTCCTATTTTATTTTTGTCTTACATTTCTAGTCATACACAATGCATTTTTAAATAACATAGTAATACAGTACACACTGAACACTGAACACTGAAGTTTCCACGCTTTGAATAATACATGCAGGGAAGTGTTGTTGGTTCCATTACGTGTATACTGCATTTGTAGATGTACGCAATCTATACTATTATAAAAAAGAGGTGGTTTCTGTATGTGTGTATGTATGGGATGAGTAAACTCGAAAAATACTGAACCGACTGGGTTGAAATTTCACACAGAGGTAGATCTTGAACCTGGGAAACATATAGGCCTATTCACTTCCTTAAAATTCTTCGGGCTACGCCCCGTGAACGTCCTTAGCTTCAATGGCTACATTTTATAAGGATATAAACATTCAAATGACGAAATATAAACAGCTATGAGTATTACTGTTTGACATTTCAAAGAGCAGAAGTAAGATCAGCTGTAATTTTTATCGTGAAGCCCGGGCAACTGCTAGTATATTACATATATGACATAATAGTACAAAACATTGAAGGATCCACGCTTTGAAGGATACACGCAGGGCAGCGTTTTTGGCCCTATGTGTGCCTTCAATTTCTAGACACAATTCATTGTATAAAAAGTGCTCACGCTTTTTAGTTATTCGATTGTGATGAGTTTTAATTTTTGTTGGATAATCGCAATAAAAAAATCAAAAAAGTGTTATTAAAAGTTATTAAATTGGAACTCAGTTAGACTGTAACCCATCAAGGCAATTAGTTAGCAAAACAAAATAAGGGCCTTGAAAATTCATTATCAAAAAACATTTTCCATTTAATAACTCAGATCACAAATTACCACTATCAAAACAATAATATCAAGTCAATTAACTAATGTTAAACTTTGAAATTCCATTAAAATACCTAACGTTTTATTAATCACAAATAATTCATACCTTTAGATGTTTGGGTTTCAAAATAATGTTGTGAATAATTAAAAATAAATAAGTACATTACAGAATAATAAATCCATTTTATTTTTATGTATTTGTTGCTTCAGTGTTTTCTTAGGGAGGAAAACTTAGGTAAAGAACGTAATCTCGGAATCAAATAACTATTAGTAAAAATGTCCTCTATCAATTATTAAAATACATTTATTGAAATAATAATGACCCTAACAATTTCCGGTGCTAAAACTATTGTTACTGAAATGCTTAAATCGCAAATCGTAAAAACAATTTAAGTTATCTGCTATTAAAACTCCGCCCGAATTTCTTCACTGACCTCTTAACATATAACCGAAACACTCCCAATTACCTGCAATTAATTACAGCAATAATCACACCTCCCGTGATAATGCCAAGGCCGGAATGCAGTGTTAACACCGAACCTGTAATTATCTCACAGTATTGTTCACACAGGAGATGACCGGCAAGCTTACAGCTGAGTGGCGCTTTGGCGCTCGCCTCTTGAAAGGTTTAGAGGTTTCGGTTACTCGAAAGAGCTTCCAACCTTGCCCGTTAAAACCTCTCGAATTATGTTATTTACAAGTGTTTATCTTACTTGCTTCGAACGTTGTCCGTTAAAACCTCTCGTATTAAGTTATTTAAAATTTGTTATCTTGTTTGAAAACGGGCCACTTGTTCATATGATTCGTATGATTTTGTTTTCTGAGGTTAGTGATATTGAAAAAGGGTGTCTACGCAGGAAGGATGTGTGTTGAAGGGTGTAACGCACACTTTTTAAAGGAATTGCTGAGCTTAACCTTTACAAAAATAATAACTGAGCATAAGATGTAAATGTTTTGATCTTAAATTAAAATCAAAATACAAACCAAAATATATATTACATAAAATAAATTTTCTCATAAAAATAAAAATTTAGTAAAATAAACCGAGTCAAAAATAATTATTTTTAGGTTTGTGATAATGAAGAGTAAAGTTTGTGTATTTTATTTTAAAATTATCAAATGAAGGAGCTTAGATCAAAATGAATGCGATGAATTACTTTTACCGGGCTGTAAAAAAACACACACTGTTTACTCGAGGTGCTCATAAAGTTTTCGCCATTTTTAACCAAACCCCAACTTTTTTATGCAAAATCATATATATACCAATTCGAGCGTCGAGGGACGATTTCTGTCTTAGTCCGAAACATGTTACTCTGCACACTTTTCTTATTTCTCTTGACTGTTTCTCTAAATCCCTCTCCTGAAATAACATGTTAAAATAAATCGTGGGGTAGCCTACTTCTAATCAAAACATTGGTTGCTTTTCTGTAAACAATTAATACAGGAAACAACGGATCCTTACAATAGAAACAGCCGACCAAACGAGTTTTAAATTTTTATAACTATGCTGTTATAATTAAATAATTAATCAATTAACAGTACGGTGGCATTTGTAACACCCTTTATCATTCAAACTCCCCAAAAATAACATTTTATTCTCATCCTATCAAATCACCATATCCGCACTTCATTTCCTCCCCCATATTTCACGGCCCACCACCTCTTCCGGGAATCAAAGCTTATTTCCGGATAACACATGAGAAACGGCGCATTTTCCTCTCGGTCGCCGTCGGTAACGAAGTATCCTGCGAACAGTCGGTAATGAAGAATCCCATCCCTCATAACCGACCGCGACTCTTGGCTCGGGTTTTTTCATCATTATTCAACAATGATAATTCGGTCGCAAGATGAACGACCGGCTGCTACTAATTTGCTACTGGTCGCGCGACGCTTTCAGACTCAGCGCGTCGCGCCTAGATGCGCCTAATAGCGTCGCGCGCCTCCCCGGTCATTACGGGCGCGCTATTTATCAAGTGTCGCTTATTACACACCTTAGCACCAGTTTTGTTTGTATGATTTGTCGCCGCAGTTGCTCCAGCCTTTGGTCCCGACACTTTGATCTAGTAGAATTAATGTTGCGAGTAATTAACACGAATTTAGCTTTATGATGGATCGGTGTTTTTATTTTTAATTTGTATTGCTGTTTTTGTGTTTGCAAATGTAGGATGACTGTGTAAACCCTCGTGTCACTAGCTGAAAACCTCAACCTTTACGTGAGAGTTTTATCGAGTTGTGCAAATAAGCCTATGTATGTGGCAATAACAAAATACAACTGGGACGACGATTGAAACATAATTTATGTATTTATTCCAGTGTGTAAGCCCAATACATAGAAAAAATACATAACATCACTATACCATAGCAAGCTACTAACACTAACTATGACAGAAAGAAACCTTATAACAGAACATTATGACGAAAAGATTGAGAAAAAAATAACATTTTATTTAAAGACAAAATATAACAAGCAACAGCAAAATTTAATATCTACCAATACCTATAAAATATATCAATAATGACAAAATAACCATCAAAATATTATTGATCATTGGAAATGCTGTAAAACTATATTTTCTGCGCTATTTTAGTTGATAACGCAAAACTAATTTCAACTGGTTACAAAAATCCATATCTTTTCTGTAGACGAAACCTGAGAAAACATAATGTATTCAATGCAATTATTGTGGTTGTTAAACATTTTATACGATGATAGTCAAATAAATGCTACTCGTTCCCGAAACAAAGAAGATCACTTAAAGTTCAGAACCGTATGTTCGATGGTTTTTTGTTTATAATTAGATACATTGATAATTTACAACAGTTATAGGATGATTTTAAAAATATTCTACTCTAGTAAGATCACACGATTCTTATGATATATTTCGGGTTATCGTGCAAGGTCAGACGTCATGGCGATTGGCATGGCCCATATCGACATGAGCTTTGATCGTGCCCGGGAATCTGAGAAGAGAGAAAAGTAAATAGGCACGTTCTCTTTGCTGCGTTGAACTTGCATTATCAATGCTGTCAGTTCATAGCGCATCAACCCAGTAAAAGTTTTGCATTTTCGTCATAATCAACTTGTAAACCAATTTTTCTGTTTTATCAGTCTGTTTTTATTTCACATTTAAAAGCTAATGAAGGATATTTTTCGAAGTGTTTAAAGTATTTTACACGAGTAATGTATTTTCCATATGCAAGTTGTCGTGTATAGGTAGACTAAGAGTAGATACGTTTTATTTTGCCTTGTCTTAACTCACAAAACCTTATAATGACCTTATAATGTCTTAGAACAACTTATAATAATATAGTCCATATGTATGTCATCAAGAATCCAGAGCAATTTGGAAACACCTGATGTTCCTGAATCTCGAGGACATAAGAATAAAACATTAAGCGAAATTAAACATGATTGCTTTTTGATAAGATGTTGGCATTTATGATCATTGGTTTTCTTTCAGATTGGAACGTTATTGCTCAATAACCCTCTTATTTTTTATTTGTAATACCTGATTGGTCGAACCAAAGCCTCTTTCTATTTTGAATTTGCCATTACAGGGTGTCTACCGTCCTCCAAATCCTTCAAAAGTCCTCCTTTTGTTAAAGTTCCCCCAAGTCCTCCAAAAACACTCCTTTTGGCCGTAAGGTCCTCCAGAGGTTTTAATAGACGAAAAAAGAATAATCTATTTTCTCTTTAGGAATATAATTTGATGTATTCTAATTTTTTTTTTGTTTAGTATGTGGTAGAATTATTATTTTTAAGTAAAGCTATTCCGTTTGTTTTCAATACTTGTTGATTTTTTCCTTTGTTTAGTTCCTTTTAAAATCCTCAGGACTTGATTTCATAGAGCAATCAATCCCGCTGGATCCTCAAAAAATCTAAATTGTCCTCCAGAAATCCACAATTGCTGCCTTCGACTTGTTAGACACCCTTGTTCTATAGAAATTCTTAACGAAAAATCTTTCAACTTCTTTCCTTTTTTTGCACTTGTAAGTCACCCAAAATTCTAAAACGTCCTCCAGAAGTCCAACATTGTTCCCTTCCACTTGATACACACCCTGGATTCTTTAGAAATTCCTAACGATCAAAATCTTACAACTTCCGTCCTCTTTAGCAGCAGTGGGTCCTCCATAATTCTAAACTGTCCTCCAGAAGTTCACTATTGCTGCCTTCGACGTGGTAGACACCCTTCTTTTGGAGATGCTTAGCGACGAAATCCTACATCTTCCTTCCTTTTGCAGTTGTGGATCCTCCAAAATTCGTAAAACGTCCTTCAGAAGTCCTCCATTGGTTCCTTCGACTCGGTAGACACCCTGAACTCTTACCCACTCTTAACGAAACTCTTAATCTTCACAACCTTTTTCATTTTGTAGTTGTTGGTCCTCCAAAATCCTAAAACGTCCTTCAGAAGCCCTCCATTGGTGTCTTCGATTTGGTAGACACCCTAAACTCTTAACGAAACACTTAATCTTCACAACCTTTTTCATTTTGTAGTTGTGGGTCCTCCAAAATCCTAAATCGTCCTCCAGAATCCACACTGGCACCTTCGACTCGGTAGACACCTTGAACTTTTTGAAATTCTCAACCACAAAATCTCACATCCCCTTCTTTTCGCAGGTGGAGAATCCACACTGGCACTTTCGACTTGGTAGACATCTTGAACTTTTTGAAATTCTCAACCACAAAATCTAACAGCCCCCCTCTTTTCGCAGGTGTGGTTCCAGAACGCGCGGGCCAAGTGGCGGCGGATGATGCTGAAGCAGGAGAGCGGGGGCGGCGGCGGGAAGGACAAGTGCGGGGAGGCGGGGGCGGCGCTGGAGGCGGCGTACCATCTGCCGCCCCACGGGAGCCCCCAGCACTACCTCAGCCCGTCGCCGCTAGAGTGCAGCTCGTAATGCGCCCAGCAGACTGAGACTCGCGACTTCCTAGAACGAGGGAGGGTGGAGGGTGAAGTGATTGTTTACTGGGTGTTGTTCCTTGGTCGAAATTGTATTTGAAAAGTTTACTCTTGATTGGAGGACTTACCAGTGGAGAGGGTGAACGTGAAAGATCTTAAAACATAAAACAACCAGCTGATGGCGTCCCGCTTTTCACTTTACTAGGAAAAAGTAAACAAATTGTTAATAAAAAGGAATGCATCAGTTGTTCAGCCCTTTATCTTTGAATTTGTTCACTTAGGGAAAATTTAATAAAAAAGGAATATTTTCCTGGGATTTATTACCGAGACGTTTAATTCAATTAGGTATGTATGGGCTTGATGGATGTCGGTCAAAAGTTGCATGCGGGTACTGTAATTTGGGCTTTATGTTTTGGAGTAGTTTTTGCCATAAGACTTTAAAAAATCATGTATTGATTAATGTGTGTTTTTTTATGAAAGAAAATTAATATTTATCCACACGTAGGCCTATTACCATGATCATTTGGTTTAGAAACTTATCAGAACGCGAAAAATCATAAAACTACATTGTGTACTCTTATACAATAGCCAGTATAGGAGGGGGTGTAGGAGAGATTAAAAATTGCCCGTTACAGTCTAGAAAATCAGTGGTAATTTTTCAAATTCGCAATCATCCCTAAATTAGTGACAATGTAGGGGGATTCTCTATCAGATTTTCTTCAATTAAAACGATAGCGGTCGTAGGGTATATTGCATCTGGCAATGTAACCAGGAACAATAAAATTCAGCTAGAAACATTTAAAAAATGCAATTTTTGTAAAATTATCTCACGGTTTTCACCAGCCTCGCCTCACAATGTGGGTACAGAGGCCGGAGTCGCGCACACCGCACACCGCACAGCGCACACAGCACAGCGCACACCGTGGGCGTCGCCGCTACAGGGCGTCCCGTAAATAATGTCACTTAGCGCGAATATTGCGGCTTTGTTACGTGTGCGAGGTCTAAATCACGGCGTAGCGCTACACGTACACGGTACACGGTCCACACGACAGGGCGAGCACGGGAACAACCATACAACGGCTACTGCAGCTGGCAACCCGCCCTTCCGCTGTGTAGCGTGGCGAAATACACGCGGTGTAGCGCTGGGCGAGATATTTGTAGAACGCTCGGACGAAGAAATAGTAGGCTTAAAAGTTACGGTTGGGAAAAGAAATAGAAATATCGCAAATGTAAAGATTTGAAAAACAATTATACCTCAAATGAATTTGTCAACAGTAACGCCTTATGCTTTGCAAAAATAGTAATACAGTATCTTAAATCTAACATTTGCAAAAGAAACAGTAGTTCAGTTTCTCAAATGTTACGCTAGGTAAAAGAAATAGTAATCTCTAAGATACAGGGTGTTTTTTTAAACGCAACACAAAAATGTTATTTTATCAGTGACGGATTATCCCCCCCCCAAAATCCTCTGATTTTACTCCATTGTATTATTTTTTCCGGGGATACTAAAAGTAAGGCCTACGAAAATAATTCACAGGATATTCAGCACCTCAAAACAAACATAACAAATTTAATACAATAACTTCAAAGAGGTACTTAGCAGAACGTGTTCAGCAACTTGATGGAGAGAACGCACAACTTGGTTTAAATGTCAATGGCGGATTGTTTAAGCACATAATGTAAGCTAAATGTGATAAAAGTTGACTAATAGCTTGTGTAAAATGTAAAGATTGACAAAACCATATTTACTTCATATTTATATGTGCATTATTAATCTTGAAAATGGGTTGGGTTAAAAAAAAACACCCTGTACAGTATAACGCTTGGCAAAAAATACAAAGTACTCATTCGAGCCGGGCTTAAGAAATCCCCCAGATTATCGTTTTGCAAGAGAATCCCCCTTCATTTCA
This sequence comes from Flexamia atlantica, assembly GCA_035578135.1. Lineage (NCBI taxonomy): Eukaryota > Metazoa > Arthropoda > Insecta > Hemiptera > Cicadellidae > Flexamia > Flexamia atlantica. The sequence goes on from JAQJVK010000036.1 coordinate 3,270,176, forward strand.
GCGCCTGGAAATAGACGCACCCTCCAATGAAGCGATTAGTAATATATAATCCATAGAGTTTAACGACAAAATAAACTCCTTTCAAGCAAGACGTAGCTGTTGAGCTATCATTAAATAGATACGACAACGGCCGTGCTATATAATACAAATATTGACTAAACGTGGTTAGACCCAATTCTTTATTATTTTGAAGTTTCCTTTGGATGTAATAACATTTTATTCAATTTACGGCCGGAAATAAACCAAACGGACATTTTGTGGCGCCAATTAGCACTTAGCATACATTTAATAAAATTAAGACACACAAATAATATAGACTACAATTAAATACGCTATGAGTTTTTATGGTAAAGTAATTCTTAATTTACTTTTTTTATCAGAAATGAACTTTTAATATTGAAAACTTTATTTTTTTTTTATTTCCACATTTTAATATGTTTTTTTCTATGTTCTTTTTTGTCAAATGTTTTATTTTCATACTACATATGAAAATGAAATAAACAAGGAAACAATCTCAGTAGACAATCACAGTTCACGCCAAACTCTCTGAGGAGAATTTGAACGTAATCATGTACATTTATGTTTGTACATATCATGTCAGCATAGCATGGTAGGACTGATGTATACATTTAACTTATTTATTGACATCGAATAGATACTAAGCATCAAATCGATTATAAATAGATCCATTGCGCACGTTTTTACTGACCTGTATATACCGTTGTAAATTTTAGATCGACTTAATTTAATATGTACAGATAAAAGTACTTCCTTTAGCCTATAGTTAAACTAAAAGTACCTATAATAGTAGTACTGCCGAAATAAAAAGTGGGTGGTACTTATTTTATAAACGATATCAAATTAACTTGTTTTAAACACGATTACGCTAAGAGCACAAAACTTTTGTTTCATCCCTATATTGTTTATGTCTTTGTTTGATATTTTGTTATTTGTTTTATTTTGTAACAAAGATTAAATACGGGACGTAGAAGCAATCGAGTGTTTAAGGAAGTATGTGTTGTATGTACTTTGATAATCATTGTAAACTACTTAGTAGCCGCTCTATGTAAATATTCGTACAGAAGTTTACATGTAAAATATGAAACCTTGTGATGTACTTTTGTGAAACGTGTGAGGTTAAATGTTGGGAAAACAACTTATTTTATTTTAAGCAATTATTTTTTGTAAAATGACTTGTATGTGTTTTTTAATATAAAACAATAACAACTTATGTGTTTATTCCAAGGTAATAACCACAGTCATAACATATCTTTATAAACGTATTGTAAAATTTCATTATAATGAAATTCTATCAAAATGTATGACATATATTTTCATCTACTGGTTAAAACCGTATTAAAGTAAACCTTTTTATATTTATTTTTGAAAATATTTTCACCCCAACATGTGACCTGACACGGTGTTTAAGTGTGACGGAGTCGTCCTATTGGTTGTTTGATTGTTCAAACACCTCTACAGTTCGAATCAAATAACTTGGCCCATTAATGTAATTTAGCCTTGGGCTTGGGCCGAGTCGTTTGACTCGGAATGTACATCACACGTTTGTACTTGTAATATATCAATGAAAATAAAAGCTGCGACACCTCGACTCCATGTTGTTGCTCCTTAAAACCTTTCAACTCCATTTCTTCGTGTTTAAATGTCTGTGGAAGTTTGTCAATTCCTGAAGAATAGATTAGATCAAAGTACTGCATTTTTTTTAATTTAAATCAACTAAACATTTTTTGAACTTTTTATAAATATACTATATTTGTATATTTTTGAATTCCGTAGGTTGATTTCCAATCTTGAGTTATTTTACTGTGAAGTAAAAAACAATTCATGATATTTATATTTCAAATATAAAACACTGTAATTTAGGACCAACCACAGATTGAACATTTTTTTGTCTAATATTTTTGATTTCTTTATAATTTAAAATAGGGGTTTTTATGATGGCTTAGGCCAGAGTTCACCTCGAAATTAAAAAAAAAGACTCTCAAGGTTGTGGACATTTATGAGGTGTAGCCTGGTAAATGATATTAATGACCATCATTATTAGTCCCTTTCAGCCAAGAAACTTCTTTTCTTATATATTTATCAAAAACAACAATTATCACTATTATCAGTCTGTCTAAATAAATATGTTAAAGCATGAGGATCCACATAAGAAGTAAAACAAAATTTGAGAGGAAGGACTTTTCCAGTCAACGTGATTAAAGAACTATCAAATCCCCGTATGAAATCATAAAACTTCACAACCAATCAATAAAAAAATACCGATTACCAATATATACCATAAGGTAAATTTGTGGAGAGTTCTTAAGTGTTCATACAGTACCTTAAAGGAAGGCCTACTTAATTCCATGCTCACCTTTTAGTACAGGCCTTAGGAAGATTGCTATATTCTACCTTTGCCTGGTACGTTTGTTTACCACATCCAAAGCATGTGAATATAGATGTATTAGCTGATTGTTGTATAATTTGGCTATTACAACTTAAATTGCAATTTTAAATACCTGGCTTATGGACATTAATGGAGGTGAACGTGGAACAGAGGACAGTAAGGTGTTTTCCCAGTTCATTTTATAAAGGAAAAACTACCGAATACTTCCACAACCAACCGATGATTAAATACGTTATCGATGTTCTGAACTACCGTAACCGTAGATATAAGTCGAGTCAGAACATTTGGCCCCTGTCCATAAGCCCAACGCTAAAATGAAGTCTTACGTACGGACGAGGCCACGTTATATGACTTGCACTATGCTGCCGCGGAGAGTACTACAGGGTGTTTTTTTTAAAACGCAACCCATTTTCAAGACTGAATAATTCACATATGAATATGAAATAAGTATTGTTTTACGGTTCTTTACGTTTTATGCACTCTATTATTTAAATTTGATCACATTTAGTTCACCTTATGTGCTCAAAAAATCCGTCAGTGGCATTTGTATGAAGTTATGCTCCCTCTATCAAATTCCCGAACACGTGTTGCTAGGTAGCTGTTTGCATTACATTTGTTTTATTTGTTATGAGGTACTGAACATGCTGTGACTTGTTTTTTAGGCCTTACTTTGTATGTATCCCCAAAGAACATAATAATATAGTGGGGTCAAATCCAGGGATATTGGGGGGAAATAATCCTTCATCGATAAAATCAAGTTTTGGGTTGCGTTTTAATGTGTGTGTCTTTAAGCACGATAACTCGCGTAAAAATGGTCCGATCTGAATGAAACTTTCCACAGACATGTAAAGTAGTATTATTCTACGAAAAAAATTCACAAGATATTCAGCACCTCTAAACAAACATAACAAATTTCATGCAAGAAATTCAAAGAGGTCCCTGCAACACATGTTCGGGAATTTGATGGAGAGAGCATAACTCTATACGAATGCCAATGACGGACTGTTTGAGCACATAATGTAAATTAAATTTGATCAAACTTAAATAATAGGTTGTATAAAATGTAAAGATCAATAAAACAATCCTCATTACACTTTCATATGTGCATTATTAAATCTTAAAAATGGGTTGCGTTTTAAAAAAAAACACCCTGTATATCTAGTTCACGAGTAGTTTTCACACATTGTCGCAGCGGTACGGTCCACCGGTCCACACGGTGAATGGTGTGGGACAGTATGGGAGACGGCCACGCCCCTCCCCCCAGGTCGTCCAATCGCGGGCGACATCTGCCGTTGTCACCGTGCACTATCTCTCCGGTCGCATTGTTGTGTGACGGAGTCTATTGTACTACGAGGTGCAACATTGGTGGGAGAGAATGTTTGTAAACTTGATCTGCTAAACAGTTTAACCTTATTACATTACTTAAGGGTCTACCATCAATGAAAGGAGAACTTCCTATAAACTAGCTTAAATAAGAGAACATTTATGCTAATACAAAACGTTTAGTGAAAATTCTAAAATAAATCAGGTTTTGATAGTGCGCTAAGATTATTTTGTTTTTGAAGTCAGCTTGAAGGAAAACTGGGATCTAATACAGTATAAAAGCCTGACGCAACATTAAAAAAAAGTTACAGTAAGGAGCAATGTAATTTTGCCAGCAATGTAATGTTGTCTGAGGTGAAGTAACATAAAAAAATGTTACAGCAAGGAGCAATGTGATGCATTGTAATGTTGCCGGAGGTGAAACAACATTAAAAAAACCTTCTTCAAATAATTATTATCTTAACAATGAACACTTCAAGTAGAGAGAAAACAAATCTGAATAACTGTCAAGCATGTACGTATGTATGAATCATCATAATGAATAAGCTAGGTCTTTTACAGGTACTTGAATCATTTTAACCATTAGGATCAACCTAGCAAGAACGGTTCATCTACAAGTGTATAAAACTTTTGGATTTCATCACTAATACATTTTCACCCGTGGCAATGAACGCAAAGTCAGCCTTAAAATACATTAAAATATATATTTTCAAACATAAAAATGATAAGCTTACAATAATGATTTTTTAAAGAAAGATAGTCTAGTGTATTAAGCCAATAGCATTTACATAAATGCCCAGCTGAGTTTGGTAGCCTAACGAAGGAATTATTTCCCACATCTCATGTTTAAGAGAAAATCATTGTACATTAAAATATAAAATATAACCCTGTCACTGTGAACATGTTTTACTTGATTGGTAACATAAATATTGTGATAGCGGTGACTACCTTTAACGAATAATGTTCTCCCTTGAAACACAAAATCAGTAAAATAAATTATAAAAAATCACAAAAATATACAACACATGTAAGGTACATTCAATGATGTCTAGAATATATTTTTATTAATGCATTGCATTGGCCACATAGGCCGGCACAGCTGCTTCTGCTATGCAGTATGCAGGTATAATTTTCTTACCCGCACTCGATAGGCAAGCATTATTTTTTACTTCACGACAAAACTTCCGCTATACAATTACAATTTAAATGTATCTTGTGACATGTATCTTGTTGTGCATGTATCAAGATGCATTTCAATCACAAGTTAAATTATCTTACCGTTTGATGTGTAGTACTATTAAAAATAAAATAAAAAACACAGCTCAATTAACAGAAAATGTTTGGTCAAAATCTTAAAGTTAGGCCTATATTTATTGTTTTAAGTAAATATATTAAGCGATTTACTTAAACTACACTATCACTTTTTTGTTTATAAGCTATGTATATAAACATAAACACATCGTCCTGGATCTTTGAGAATTTAATATATAAATTCATAATGAAAGGTAATTTTACAGGTCGATTTAAATGACTTGGCCCAAGCTTTGTGCAAAAATTAACATTAGTGTTAAGGGCGGATTGGACTACGTCTTTTGATTCGATCTATAATTATATTATTTTTTGGAATTTGTTATTTATTTCAAGCAACAAGAAGAAGACAAAATAGAGATTCTGAGAGCAATCAGAGGAAGTCTTAACACCTTACACGATGTCAATTCATTGAGTTTCATTGCTTATGAGTATTTCTACAAAGGAGAGGTAAATATCTATTTTGTATGCGTAGAAAAATAAAATTTACACTAAATACACAACACAACACGATAGAGGACACTGTGAACAGTTACAGGGGAATGAACCAGAAACATACATAATTATAAGCTATCAAAAAAAAATTAAAGTGTTGTCATTCTCTTTAGACGCCATGAGCTCAAGTTTCTTTTTGTGAATAAAAATACCATAATTTATAATATATGCAAAATTTTGTTGTAATATATTTACCTGAATAAATAAGTTATAGAACACTAATCGACAAAAATCTTAAAAATTCTTATATAAGAGTAATAATCTATATAAGGAAATGGATTAGTATGACTTTAAAGTTAACCTTTCGCCCATAAACAAGCCTTTTTATAGCTATTATAACCTAGATTCAGTTATATATGCTGATTATAAGAGATACACCATCTTTTATAGCTTTCCGAAAAAGGAAATCCCCGAGCACAAATTCCGGAGATAATTTCATCCACATTAAATCCGGTAATAGGAACCTAATTACGTAAATCACTCGACTATCGCATATCGTATATCGCAGTTGAGACACCGTAACATCCGCGCGAATAAAGTCATCACCACCACAGGAGGTAGGTCCCGTACTTATTTATGAAGAGTTTTTCAAATGCGAGCAGTAAATTTCGAGAAAAAAGGACATTTTCATGACTAGATTTTACGACATCGCGTAACTCGAGGCCGTAAACAGTTGGAGGCGGTGACGCGCAATGAGAAATGAGGCAGTAAAGAAGCAAAGAAGGCCGAGTCGAGCAGGGAGTCTTTTGAACTGTGCAATTAGCGGGAGTAATTAGCAATACGGGATATGGGGTTGGTGTTCGGGGTGGGCAAGCGTTCGACTGTTTCAAATGTAGCTAATTGGATTCATTCTTTTCGGAGTGTGATTTTTCATAAACACTTTCTGGTGTGAAATCGGTGGTTTCTGTGTTTGTGCTGTAGGGTGTGCAAAGGTAAAGTTTACACGAGGGGGGGAAGTAAGGGGTAATGATGTATTGCATTTAGATTGTAGTTGATAGATGTAAATAAAATAAAATATATGGGTGTCATCTAAGTGGTTTATTAGTTTAGTGGGAAAGTTCTTTGATTTGATAGATAAAGCTTCAAAGTATTAATTCCATACTTAAGTGACCTACCTATCTACAAGCAATCGCATAAAAAATTGTGTTCACATTTTTTGTGGTAGGCCCTAATAAACAATTTAGAACACAAAAAGTCGTACCTAAAAATACCTATCTTACACTTGGATCAAATCTTATGTAAAATAGTAACCAAAGATTAAATAAAGATCTCTCATTTAAGTTAAACTACATTTTTGTAGTTTTTCATACAATATGTGTTATTATGTATTCATTATGTTGTAGCAAATCTTGTTAATCAATTACTAAATTCTGTTAATTCCTAAAATAAGGAAACGAAAATTGTTGAAAATTGGTGAAGTGCTTATAAATATTAGATCGGCTTTAAAAATTATAAACTATTGAGTATGCAGCGAAAACAATTCATTTACCCCCGTTACGACATTATACAAAGCATTAAATTATCTCAGCTACCGGTTAAAATACACTTTCGCCTAAAACACTTCGATATCACATCAAAGAAAGTCACAGAAAATGTTTAATCATACTCCCCTCAGAGTTTTGCTGAAACGTTATTTACATATTCTCAGAGTATTAAACCGTAATATGGCAATACCGTTGGCAGGTTTCGTTCCGTGAGTGTAAACACAATTCATTTATTTGATCAAATACGCTGGCGTAGGCAAACAGAAAGAAGAAAGCGACAAGGAAAAACCGGCTGGGGAAGAAGAAGGGAGGATCAATAAAAGTGTTTCTTGAGACCTCCCCCGGGCCCAACCCTCCTGCGTGGGGAAGGCCATCTTGGATGGGATATTTATTGCTGGAAGAAATACGAAATACAAGCGGTGTGTTCCAGGATCGTAAAAGCGGTTTTTGTAAGAAGCTTTTTATCGATGAGGTGACTGAAGGATAATAAATAATGTAAGGTGAAAATATAAGAAAAGAAGTTTTACTTTTTACTATCAACAAACTCAAAAAGGTTATTTCTCCTTAGAATTACAAATCAATTGTGTTTGACTGTCAATAATATGTTTCAAAATTAAAGAATTGCGTTGGAATTTGTTAAGGAAGCAAGCAGAAAAGGGTTCAATAAGTGTTCGTATATCCACCCGATCTCTGTTATTTATTTGCTTGGATCGTGTAAGAAAAAAACCTTACAAATTAACTCGTTTTTACAGTACACAATACAATACCTTAAGTTGTCATTCACGACATTAAAAATTAGTGTTTTTTGTGCTATATTAACGAAACCCCGTAAGAGGGTTCCTACCTACCCCAAAACATGCCTAAAACACACTCCGCGCGGTGTCATTTAGCGCCTACAGTTTTCAAAATAAAATTTAATTTAACACAGCATTTCAAAGATAAAGAGTTGTAGAATGTTAATTGCTAACCCAAAATCGTTTATGTTAACATATTCTGAAGATACATTCCGTTGAAGTTGACCAACTTTAACGCCAAGTATCTTTTTAATGGATGAGCATAAACGATTTTGGAGAAGCAATAAACACCTCTGCAACTCGTTATCTTTACAATGCTAAATCCGAATAAATTTTATTTTAAGAACTGGAGGCGCTAAATGACACCGCGTTTACCCCTGAACCGGCTTGCGCGGCGAAAAGTGCACAAATTTAACATGGGCTCTTATGGAGCCGCAGTTCCTAAAGTCGCCGCTAGTGTCGCAGGAAAACGAAAACTGCCGTTGGTAGGGAACCCTCTTAAAGGATAATGCATTCCTATATTTCAACCTTTCAACCTTTAGGAAAAATATGACTTATCATATTAACGTAACAACTAATCATAATAACATAACAATACATTAATACTACTTTCAAATAAACAAGTTCCAAAATGTTTATGCTAAATTTAAAATAGCATAAAATTAGCATTACTAATAATAATAGTTTAGTAATAAAATATTTAAGCAAATTAGTTTTTTAATTATTTTACTTTACTTTTGAGAATGATGGTTTCATTTACATTCCCATGTTTTATGAAACATTCAGCTGTTATAGCACAGAAATATTTTAAAATATACTCAGGTACCTCAGTCAATACCTCAGGTTTATGTAGTTATTTAACTATACACCTTTTATGAGTAAACAAAAATCCACAGCAGAGGTTAATCCATAGTCAATGTTTATACTTTTAACTATTCTCCATTGTTATAAAATATTGATTTCAAACAAACTCAGAATGTTACGTAACTTTTTTATGCTTACGTGTCAACGAACTAGGAGCCCCTTTGAACTAGGAGCCCCTAATATAATTAATATAACCAAGCCAGTTCACTTTCCGAGACCAAATTTAAATTCAAATTACCTAGCCCCAATGTTATAGCAAGGTTTGTTAAGGAAAGATTTACGTTCTGCATACCTATGCAGCACGAAATGATTTCGGAAAAATTCTTTTATCAGAATATCAAAAGTTATCAGTTGTCAAAACTAGCCTTCCGGCGGTATATTCCAACACGACAAGCGACATTATCTCGGCAAACATCCATCCGCTCAGGGCATGGCTACTGTGTCTTCAATAAAAAGTTATCGGCTTCTAAGTCTTGCAGTTCTCTATTTAAATGGGGTAATTATTCTAAAAATAGATGTCTCAATTAAATTAATGCAATTAATTCCGAAGTCATTCGGGTCATTGTCATAACATATTGCCCAACAGCAGTTTTAAAGGCAAAAGGGTCAGGAGCTACTTACGTCCGGTATCTATCATCGTAGGTTATGGATATCAAACGAGTTAATTAAATTAATTAAGACAATTTCGGATACGTTATTAAATTAAATTTGAAAACTGTCGATAAGAAGAGGTTGCAAATGTGTTGTATAACGGGTGTTTTATGAAACAAAAAGTTTAGAATCAAAAAGTTGAGTTTAACTTTGTAAAATATTCATTCTCCACCCAAATATTATAAACACAACTAAATTTATTTCAGTAGAGAGTTTTGTTCGAAGGGTTGTTCGACGTGGTGCAACAGAAAATGAATTATTAGGATTTTATATTTCAATTTGGAAAGTTACTCTTTAATTTAAAAATATTATAAAATGAAGCAAAATGAAGTATGAGTTTTTTTGCTTAGGCTTTCCATTAAAACAACTATGTGTTTCCATAATTTCTGAAAAATAGATTTAAATATATTTTAAATTGTATCGGTGCAAGGAACATTATTTTTTTTAACTATATATCCGTATTAAACATGTTCTTCATTAGAAATGTTAGTTTGAAAACATTAAAACACACAATTATGAGAAGTTGCTCGCAAGCAATACGTGAAGAGGTAATTTAAAGTCAGTTTTACCAATCTGATTATTGACTCTATGTGTTAACAAACTTTTTCTACAAATGTCAGGTGAAAGGGGGGAATAACCGATATTAGTTTATCAGTTTCTAAAATGTTGAACAGGGAGAGGGTTGCCCCGTTCCATATCCCTTTTCTTATCATTTTTGTACGTAATTACCCACATTGTCAACGGCGAGCAAAACCTAGTTTTCCGTAAAAGCTGTGCACGTAGGCTTCTAATATTCATTGACTCATATTACAAAGGCTAAAGAATGAAATTATATAAATTAATTTATAAATGTTTATCATATGATGCTCATAAGATTACACCAAGAAATGAACTCTAATATTTATGATAAGTACTTAATCAAAACATAAATTAAATGTAATTACGAAAGGCTATTTTATAATAATGTTATAATGTTTAGAAATTTAAATAATTTAATTTACTTAAATATGCTTTGTATTTAGAATTACGTTATTCGCATCTAAAAGGAATATAACTTTTTTAATGTTTCCATAATTTCTGAAAAATAAATGTAAACATATTTTAAATTGTATCGGTGCAAGAAACATTTTTTTCACACTTTTTAAAACTATATATCCGTATTAACACGTTCTTCATTAGAAAGGTTAGTTGGAAAACATTAAAACACACAATTATGAGAAGTTGCACGGAAGCAATACTTTGCAGCACATCAAACAAAAAATACAGTTTTCATTTTTAATTTATAGTTCATTGAACCCGTACACGTTGAATGTTAAAATTTGTGTGTATTATAATCTGCGATAGTTTAGCGAAATTATGTAAAAATGTTTAACACCGAGAATTGCGTGGCAAACAACCGCGCTTGCTTCGGTTGCTGAATTAATCACGATTATGCTAATAAGGTACGAAGTTGTTCACTTTTAAATTGTTATTGACATATTTCTAAACATAAACCGTTCAACTAAGACTTGGGGAATGTTGATATTTTGATGAGGAATAAGTATGAGTGAAAATGAAGTATTGAGTTTGAAACATTACAAAAAGTAAAGTGGCCTAAGCACACTTTTCTTCTTTCAATTTTACCGCCTTCTTAATGTAAATTTTCCAATTTTTGTATAAGTTTCACGGTACTAAGGAAGACCATGTAGTTATGAATAATTAGATCAAACTATCATATCAAAATATTAACTTAGTATATTTTCTTACTTAGTTGCACGTATTTTCTTGTTCAGTTTTACTTTTTATGTTGTTATGTAAAAGTACCTTTTGGGGGTTTAGAAAAAAAATTATATCGTGCAATCGTAGTTGTTCTGTCATAAAGCAAACTGGGTGTTTGTAAAATCATGGAACCTTGCTATTTTATGTAGCCATGTGTTATCACTTTAAATACATCTAAAACATATTTTAATTATTTTAAACGTATTCAAAATTCAATAATAACCGTAAGTACAGTATCTAATACTTCTAGGATCTCTTTAGTTGCCTGAAATAAAATAACCCAAAATACCTCTTGAGTTTCCCGATTTCAAGATTTATTTGCCATTCAGAAAAAAATACCCTTTGAGATACTCAATACTCAACCAGTTCTAAAGTTTCAAACGAATCCAACAGGAACCTCCCGCTAAGAAGTCTTAACGTTTGAGATACCCTCCAAATCACGCGTGAAGCCTCTGTTTAACCCCAGAGATGGTATCTGGCGTCACGTAGCCCGGGGAAGGGTTGACGCGGGGAGGGGAGGGGGGGGCAGGTCTGCGACCAGGTCAGGGAGTAGGAAGTCACAGGACCATGTGGTGGGAAACCATCCGAGACGGCATCTGGGCTACATGTGAGAGCACCTCCTACCTCCTCGCCACAACACCACAAAACTGACACCGCACCGCGACACTGAACACTACACAAACATCACCACACCACACTATACCACACTACACTGCACACTATACTATACTACACTGCAACAGCAATACGGCATTACCATCTGGGCTACATGTGAGAGCACCTCCTACCTCCTCGCCACAGCACCACAACACTGACACCGCACCGCGACACTAAACAAACATCACCGAACAACACTATACCACACTACACTGCACACTATACTATACTACACTGCAACAGCAATACAGCATTACCATCTGGGCTACATGTGAGAGCACCTCCTATTTCCTCGCCACAACACCACAACACTGACACCGCACCGCGACACTGCACACTACACAAACATCACCACACCACACTATACCACACTACACTGCACACTATACTATACTACACTGCAACAGCAATACAGCATTACCATCTGGGCTACATGTGAGAGCACCTCCTACCTCCTCGCCACAACACCACAACACTGACACCACACCGCGACACTGAACACTAAACAAACATCACCGCACCACACTAAACCACACTACACTGCACACTATACTATACTACACTGCAACAGCAATACAGCATTACCATCTGGGCTACATGTGAGAGCACCTCCTACCTCCTCGCCACAACACCACAACACTGACACCACACCGCGACACTGAACACTAAACAAACATCACCGCACCACACTAAACCACACTACACTGCACACTATACTATACTACACTGCAACAGCAATACAGCATTACCATCTGGGCTACATGTGAGAGCACCTCCTACTTCCTCGCCACAATACCACAACACTGACACCGCACCGCGACACTGAACACTAAACAAACATCACCGCACCACACTATATCACACTACACTGCACACTATACTATACTACACTGCAACAGCAATACAGCATTACCATCTGGGCTACATGTGGGAGCACCTCCTACCTCCTCGCCACAACACCACAACACTGACACCGCACCGCGACACTGAACACTACACAAACATCACCGCACCACACTATACCACACTACACTGCACACTATACTATACTACACTGCAGCAGCAATACAGCATTACCATCTGGGCTACATGTGAGAGCACCTCCTACCTCCTCGCCACTACACCACAACACTGACACCGCACCGCGACACTGCACACTAAACAAACATCATCGCACGACACTATACCACACTACACTGCACACTATACTATACTATACTACACTGCAACAGCAATACAGCATTACCATCTGGGCTACATGTGAGAGCACCTCCTACCTCCTCGCCACAACACCACAACACTGACACCGCACCGCGACACTGAACACTACACAAACATCACTACACCACACTATACCACACTACACTGTACACTATACTATACTATACTACACTGCAACAGCAATACAGCATTACCATCTGGGCTACATGTGAGAGCACCTCCTACCTCCTCGCCACAACACCACAACACTGACACCGCACCGCGACACTGCACACTAAACAAACATCACCACACCACACTATATCACACTACACTGCACACTATACTATACTATACTGCAACAGCAATACAGCATTACCATCTGGGCTACATGTGAGAGCACCTCCTACCTCCTCGCCACAACACCACAACACTGACACCGCACCGCGACACTGAACACTAAACAAACATCACCACACTACACTATACCACACTACACTGCACACTATACTATACTATACTACACTGCAACAGCAATACAGCATTACCATCTGGGCTACATGTGAGAGCACCTCCTACCTCCTCGCCACAACACCACAACACTGACACCGCACCGCGACACTGAACACTACACAAACATCACCACACTACACTATACCACACTACACTGCACACTATACTATACTATACTACACTGCAACAGCAATACAGCATTACCATCTGGGCTACATGTGAGAGCACCTCCTACCTCCTCGCCACAACACCGCAACACTGACACCGCACCGCGACACTGAACACTAAACAAACATCACCACACCACACTATACCACACTACACTGCACACTATACTATACTATACTACACTGCAACAGCAATACAGCATTACCATCTGGGCTACATGTGAGAGCACCTCCTACCTCCTCGCCACAACACCACAACACTGACACCGCACCGCGACACTGAACACTACACAAACATCACTACACCACACTATACCACACTACACTGCACACTATACTATACTACACTGCAACAGCAATACAGCATTACCATCTGGGCTACATGTGAGAGCACCTCCTACCTCCTCGCCACAACACCGCAACACTGACACCGCACCGCGACACTGAACACTAAACAAACATCACCACACCACACTATACCACACTACACTGCACACTATACTATACTATACTACACTGCAACAGCAATACAGCATTACCATCTGGGCTACATGTGAGAGCACCTCCTACCTCCTCGCCACAACACCACAACACTGACACCGCACCGCGACACTGAACACTAAACAAACATCACCACACTACACTATACCACACTACACTGCACACTATACTATACTATACTACACTGCAACAGCAATACAACATTACCATCTGGGCTACATGTGAGAGCACCTCCTACCTCCTCGCCACAACACCACAACACTGACACCGCACCGCGACACTGAACACTACACAAACATCACCACACTACACTATACCACACTACACTGCACACTATACTATACTATACTACACTGCAACAGCAATACAGCATTACCATCTGGGCTACATGTGAGAGCACCTCCTACCTCCTCGCCACAACACCGCAACACTGACACCGCACCGCGACACTGAACACTAAACAAACATCACCACACCACACTATACCACACTACACTGCACACTATACTATACTATACTACACTGCAACAGCAATACAGCATTACCATCTGGGCTACATGTGAGAGCACCTCCTACCTCCTCGCCACAACACCACAACACTGACACCGCACCGCGACACTGAACACTACACAAACATCACTACACCACACTATACCACACTACACTGCACACTATACTATACTACACTGCAACAGCAATACAGCATTACCATCTGGGATACATGTGAGAGCACCTCCTACCTCCTCGCCACAACACCACAACACTGACACCGCACCGCGACACTGCACACTAAACAAACATCACTACACCACACTATACCACACTACACTGCACACTATACTATACTACAACACTGACACCGCCACAACACCACAACACTGACACCGCACCGCGACACTGAACACTACACAAACATCACTACACCACACTATACCACACTACACTGCACACTATACTATACTACACTGCAGCAGCAATACGGCATTACCATCTGGGCTACATGTGAGAGCACCTCCTACCTCCTCGCCGCAACACCACAACACCGACACCACACCGCGACACTGAACACTACACAAACATCACCACACCACACTATACCACAGTACACTGCACACTATACTATACTGCAACAGCAATACAGCATTACCATCTGGGCTACATGTGAGAGCACCTCCTACCTCCTCGCCACAACACCACAAAACTGACACCGCACCGCGACACTGAACTCTAAACAAACATCACCACACCACACTACACTATACACTGCAACAGCACTACAACATTAGCATCTGTGAATCTGTGATATATTGTGAGGAGCACCTACTCCTCACCACAACACTCATACTGCATTAACACTACACTAGAACAGTAAAATTTGGAATATTACATGAAACATTTTAAAATAAATTCAGTTTGAAATTCTTTTTAATACTTTTACGAAATAGTTTCATGATTTAACAATATTATTGCACTGTTTCTCGAAAAAACGAGTGTCATATATCAATGGAACTTTCAAATGCTGTTTCTTCAGTTTGAAAATTATTGTCTCACTATAGTTACAAAATCAATGTCTCTCAATAGTTTAAAATTAGAACTCAAAACTATAATAATTAATGATTTTTTACCCTGTAGGTTACCCTGTAGCATTTGATGTACAAATGAAGTTTTTGAATGACGATGTTTTGTAGCTTGATCGTCCATTCTGTGTAGCCGTGCGAGTATAGGATTATTATACTGTATATGAATATTTGACGATTGTTGATCGATTTCTAATTTTGAGCTTCTGAGACAAAACCGAATGTCCTCATAATACCGAATGTCCTACATTTACATTATTTCTTTGTGTATTTCTTAAACGTTAAAATTAAAAACTATGAAACCCACTGAGCTTAACATTAAATGATTTTATGAGCGATAATATTCTCTCGATGCTGGAAAGACATAGCTAAAAAGTAGTAGTAATATCTTGTTGTTAATTTTCAGATCAATTAGTTGAGTAGTTTTATGTTCAACCAGGTCAGATAAGCAATCGGACAGACACGTGCAAATATATTGAATTTATTTTATAGAAGGAAGATAAATATATTATTCGTATTTATATCAACAATTTGTATTTAATACGATCAAATGCATAGAATTCAAAATTTTTACAAAGTTATTTGTTACGAAGAATTTTGTTAACTTCAGTTATAAACATAGCTATAATGAAAGTGATGGTCAAATTGATTATTCAACTGGAAGTCCTGCACACTCACAAAGTTTAGAAAACATACATAAATTATCAAATTGGTGAGGAAATAAGGTATATACGAATGGGCTTCCACACTTTTATATAATTTAAATACATAAGAAACATTGAAAATAAGTTTAAGGCATATTTAAAATTTACTACAGAAAGAATTAGCGTAAATCATGCTCCAATAAATAAAACGGACCATTTTCTTAACTTGAAAAACGTTAAAAGAAACATTACTTAATTGACTTTAAGGAAGGGCGCCATCATTAAAGGTTTACATAACTTATTCTGTTGCTTAATTGTTGCAAAATCAAATTAATTGCAAATATTTAATGAATAAACTAAAATATTACAATCTAAGTTCGCAAGTCAGATGTCATTTCTTTACTAATGACATATAGACCACAGTAATGAAGCGCCTTGTAATCATAAAGTTAACAAGCATTTTAATTAAATATTGATTATTAATAGAGTTAAAATCTCTGTAGATAGCCGTTATTGTGATAAATACTTTAATAATTATTGACGTTAAATCCTGTTTATAGCCTAATTTGTTTTCTAATTAATTACATAACAGCCTCATTAATACAATTATTTATAAATAAATAAATACATTTATAAATAATCTGATTTATAAATAATAAAATAAGATTGCAGAAAATGCATTATTATATTGCATTAGATGACAATTTGTTTGCATTTCTACATGTAGTTTTATAGCCCAATCGTTTACATTTTGGTTAGCAGTATGTTTTATCGTACATAACATCAACTTATTTAGATTTATGATGATTTATTATTCTATCATACCAAACAGTTACCCACTGAACTAGTAACTGATCCTATAATATCAATGTAGAATTGTCTAGGACTACATTGATATAAAATGACAGAATTAAGTGAATCGGTTCCAAAACAATATTCACGTAAGGCAAAATTATTAAGTAGATTTTAATGTTCAAGAAAAATTTACGATTGTTTTATCATGCGTTTATATCCAACAACATCTTATCACGCGTATATTAAAACAAAGAACCAAGAACTAACAATTTTTAATGGTTATGGGGTTGCTGTTCGTAACCCTCACATTACTTTGAGGCATTAAATTCAGTTCAATGGATTTTCTAAAACCAAATTAATTTATATTTATGACTGATTAAATATAAATGATTTCAAGCTTTTTACCCAAATTAATATTTTAGTCTAGGGTTCTTATCACCGGTCATTCATAATGAGTCAATTTTCAGCGATTAGGGTAACTGTTGGTTCGAATTTCTACAAAAATGGTTGCATGCATGCAAGTGCATGCTTCTGTGTGACACGTGCATGCAAGTGCATGCCCATGCCCCTGCATGTGGCATGCCCATGCTGTATTTGGGTCGTCGTGGCGTGGCAGCCAGCGATGTATTTGTATGCAGACCGTCGCATTAGCATCGCGTCCTTGCTGGGGGCAGATCGAAGGCCAGATTGGGATCATGTTACTCTAATTTTGAGGATGATGCATATTCCTAAAGGTCAGCCATTAAACTGCGTTTTTCTGTTTTCTGATTGTTTATAAATATGAGAAAAATATTTATTGTACTACTTCTTGTATGATAAATTATTTAATGTACTTCGTATAATTTTCTAATCGTTTCACAATTTTTGACTCATATGTCCTATATAAAATTAAACTTTTCACTTTTAAAACGTAGTGTGAATAAGGGTAAATTACGCATTTGTAAATTTTTAGATGTCTTTATAGAGCCTCCGTTAAAGACTTTTTTATGAGCTGTTATTTATTTATATTTTATGGGCATGATATATTATTTTATTTAAACAGATATGGAGATATTTATCGATCAGAACGGCAAAAAAGTGAACGTTAGGGTTTTTGATACAGTTTACTGAAGCTACACAATAGCGTAATCAAGATCCTTAATATTTTATTACGTTCTAAAACAAACTGTTATGTTTAAGCAGCCAATATTTTGTTTTATGACTGATATACGAAATTTTTCATGAGTAAAAAGCTGTGAAGAATGCGAAAGAACATAACAGTTTTGTGATACAGTTTATTAAAGTTATACAATAAATAATCAAACTGTAAATTTTATTACGGTAATATAGCATTCATAAATGTGCAAACAGGTTATCAAAATCCCACCTATTATCTTCCTAACTGTAATATCGCTAAGAGACGAAGGAAGGTGTTAGAAAAATCACTTGTTTATACATTCTCAGAAATATGAATCGTAATTAGGCATTTGATCGTGTTAAATTGACTCGTAAAATATCCGTCATTCAATTTTACGAGAAACCAGGTAAGGTGTTGAAAAAATTGGTAGAATGGTAATTAAAAGGATTTTTTTGTATTTATGAATTTCCTTAGGATTAATATATCACCATTGATCATAAAGTCAATGATAGCACTAACTTACTTTAGAGCTTTAATTTTAGTAAAAAAAGTAAAGTATAAGAAAGTACTTTAGTTTAGATATTTTTTTACTCCCTTTCGAAATTACTAGGTTACACGTGCTTCTTAAAAGCTTTTAATTGTACAAATTCATCATTATATTTGCTGTACTATATATAGTAAACTAAAAAACAATAGAAGTTTCAAAGTCACTAGCTTTATTCAAACAAATGGTTTTCACTGATTGCTTCTTGTTATATAAAGAGTTTACATTAGGCTGGCTGCCAGCGCTGATAATCAGCTGTTTAGCAGTGGCTGGCAGCAGCACTGGCGTGAAGCTATGCTTACACTAGCATGTAGCAGTGTCGTCACTTGAACACACTAATTACATTGTTTTATACCAATAAATGTTTACCAACACTTCCGTTGTGTTAACACTTCATTAATTACACTGGTTGTAATAGGTGCAATATTCAGTGGCGACACTAATATTTGCAAAAACAAATATTAGTGTCGATACTCAAGATTGCATCCTTCCAATAGTAAAGTAAGTGTTGTAACACTTGATGTGTTAACACAACGGTCTGTGGTAAACCTGTATTGGTGTAACAACAATGTTGTTAGTGTGATCAAGTGACGACACTGCTACATGCTAGAGTAAACTTAGCTTAACTATCATGTATCAGTGTCAATGTCAGCGTCGAATATTATGTTCACTTCAAGCTGACGGTAGCGGCTTCCCCACAACGGCTGATCGTCAGCGCTGGCAACCAGCCTAGTGTAACGAGCCTTATGACCTTAAAATAATGTTACTTTCAAGTTCTATATTAATTTGAACTTTTCTGCAACACATGCATTATGACTTTGCTGATATAAATAGTGATTACTCCAATCAGCTTGTTCAAGGCAATCAGGCGAATGTGTATACAACTAATATTCCAACAATTTTATCATAGGAACTGCTCCCGTGCTTCGGAAGTCACGTTAAAGCGTTGGTCCATCTGCGTAGGAAACAAAAATGCGTAGGTATTAGGCGAAGAGAACTGTCCCTTAAATTGGTGGCCTCCCTGTACTGAAAGCCGTACGATAATTTAATTTTAATTCCAATATTAACCGCTGTGAGGAAATACTAAACTTGAATGATTTCTAGAAACTGCCTTCGTTAATCTCGTTTCCTGCAAAACTTGTCGCCGAGTTATTTCCATCGACACCTAAATAATCAAAACCGGTTCAGAGCTGTAAGACGATTTTTTTTCGCAAAAAAACCCTCGGGTATAAAATAAGTACTTGTAAAGAAAATAAATTATATTTTTCAGCTTCCCATGCAAAAATCACTACAGAAGCGGTCTACACTCAAAATAAAAGCAGTGCTTGAAATAGATCCGACCGGGCGGTGTAAAAAGTCGTGCTAAAAATGTAAGACACTTTTCTCTTTAATTAGTATAAACAAATGACGAGGTCAAGACAGATGACCCGTTTGTCGTGTGAAGGGGCGAGGAGGGGTGAAGAGGTAGGTGGAGGGGGGGGGGTCGAAAGACGGAAGCTTTAATGACGACCAGACTGCGCTGTGTGGTCTTTGATGATTTATAGTTCACACTAATGTGGTCCAACTATTGACACCTAGACACACACAAGTGCGCACACACGCACACACACTCACACACGCACACAACACGCACACACGCACACACGCGCACGGACGTGTCAGTCCGCCGCTTCAAACGGTGTCCAACGCGCAAACAAATTTATGCTCCGACAACGCGCGGGATTTACGGCGCTTGTGTTCGCTGCGGCATAAATCCCGGGACGGCGGAGTAATTACAATATTAAATTGCGGTGGATGTTCTCGTTGCGGACGAGACCGTTGCGTCGGTTTGTTTTAAATAGGGATGTGTCATTCAGAAATCAGAAATATTGCAGGAATAGTACAGTAATAGTTACTGATATGAGTGAAAGGAAATAGTTGATAGAAGTGATGTTGGATATTTATTTGTGTATAAGTTTAGGTTATTTAGATTACGATTTAAATATAAAACCAGATTACCGTCGTAGTCTCGCTCTCAGAGATACTCGACGAATATATGGTTTTGCAAAAAAAAAAGTGTTTACTCGCTTACTCGCTCTAACTTATATTTTAATGTTGAACAGCCATTCCAAAATTTATAAGCCTCAGAGCAGGAGCATTAAAATCAATCTTTTCCTGTTTATTTTAATGAGAATTTCTTCGAAAATAGTAATCCTACTTCAATCAACGTAAGAAAATTCTTAACTTTTAATGATTTTTTTAGTCCTCCAACCCGACCATTAAAATTGTTTGTCTCTAGTTTTTGAGCCTAAATCAAATTAATAAAGATTAAGAATAAAAAAATTGTGTACATAATGTGAGCATATTGCGAAAACTTTAACACAAAATACTCACAAATACGTTCATACGTTATAAATTGGTTATGAACTGTAGGAGGGATTAATCACAAAAACCCTCTTTATTATTAATCATATTTTTCTTTATTTTTCATACTTGAAATGTCATTACACTTTATATCGGTAGTGATTTATATATGTCATAGTTGATACTGTACACCTTCGAGACCTACCTCAAACAATTAATTAAATGTTATTTTAAATATAATAGTTTAGTAACTCAGTCTCGTGTTTTAAGTTTTTCTGTCAAAATGATGGAAATAAGATCGATTCCCCTCAACAAATAAATACTGTGAAATAAACTTTCTTAATAACCTTCTCAGCATTTTATAATGGCAAATCATACACAATCCTAACATTATAGAGTAAATACCGCTCAATAAATGCAGTGAAAAATAATCAATTGTGTATCCCATCAATCAATAACTATATATTTTATAATTTTACATTAAAACAAACCAATATTTTAAATAATTTTTATTTTGTTTAATTTGTTTATTTAGTTTAATATTATCAGTTCATCAAGAAGAATCGTGTTGATGTTTCGTGTATGGACGTAATACTTTTTGTTATTAAGTTGATACTCTACTTCCTAAAAATGAGTGGTAAGTGTTTTAATAAGCTTAAAATAAATACTCTATTTGATCTAAAAGAGAAACATAATTGCCAAATTTATGCCGACTTTATAAACAAGATAACACATTAAGAACTGTGAACAAATTTTAAAACAAAACTGTTAAACCCCTTCTATGGAACTGTGATAGCTAGGCGCTTTGGCTATTAATTTATTTCATGGTTTAAGCGCCTTGCGCTTTGGGGTAGGCAATCCAGCGACAGCCTTCGTATCCTCTACCCTTGATCTGGAAGGGGCATGGCCCTTGTGCATTTGAAATTTGTAGAATTTTCGACAGAAAAACTACTTTTCATGTTTGTCTTCATATAACTTTAACAAACAAGAAGTATAATTTTTTTCCCGTCTCGTTTTAATTATTGTTAACTTGCAAATTATCCTAAAATACGTTACTTTCTTTTAATGAAGTTCCATGTATTGTCAAACTAATTCACGTTTTTACACATCACGTTATTCTGTTTGCATGTTATTTATGCATTCTAGGCTATGGATTGTTAAGTTCATTTAAGGGACACCGTTACAGTCATGTTTAAAAGGTAAAAAAATATTTGTATTGTTCCACTTTTTTAATACAATTTTCCTTCAAGCATGATCCGTAAATTCAATCTTGCCTGCGATCGCATAGCAATAGATGTCATATTATCGTTATGAACTGATTTTCGGCTCAGGGTTTCACGGCCGATTTTTGTTATCATTTGTTTAAGATTTGATTAAAATGTTTTTCTGATATTGCTTTATATCCTGCCATTATTTTCTTGCTTGTTTTGAATAAAGTAGAATTTGAAAACAAAAATGTTGGTAGCATAATATGTTTTTCATTTGACTTAACTTGCATTTTATATGTTATTATTTGTTTAGTTTAATATGCACTTAGATGTACTTATTTTTCTTAGACCATTCATCAGCATTACTAGACAACTTTTTGTTTTTAAAAATTTTATTTGCATGCTGTGTGTTTACTGTAAATTTTATACTCGCTGCAATTTTGATTGTCCTTTTTTAAAGGCGACGTACATTTTACCTTACTTACAAGTTTCACACCAATCCCATGACTTAAAGCGAACTCACACAAGACAATAAACCAGCACAGGTTACGACAACGGCGGGAATTTCGACGTCCGGCCGACTCAACAACGTCCGGCCAGCAGTATCTCAGAAACCCACCGCATGAAACAGTGAATTAAATAAATCTCGTAATAGTTTTCCCATTCGGTGTTAGCGGCGCGCGGACAAAATGAGCAATAAAAATGTAAATTGTTTTCAACAAGTGGAATGATTGTGTCGGCCCCAGCGGGTAGCCGGAGCTCCACAGGGTTGTGATTTAGTGCCCATTCTGTTTACCCGCCGGACGATCCGATACTGCTAGCTCGATACTCGGAATCGATATATCGCAATAGTAATATCGATATCGATATTGTATCGAAATAAATGTATCGATTAAAAAGTTTTAACGGGTAATGTATGAAGAACAGCGATAGTACTGGCTTCTAAACCAGTATTTTAAGATTTTTTTAAGATAATACGTTTCCAACAATCCTAGTCTCAATTGCATCAAACTGTCAACTGCCTAGAGTTAACAGCTAACTATCGATTCCTCTCGATTTTATAGTAGAGTATCATAAGTCTAAATAAAGGTATATTCAAACATAAATAAATTCAAAACATTATCAATTACTTGAAAATGGTACTAAAAATTACAAAATATATTGTCTTTAATACTAAAAATTACCCTTTATGGTTAAAACGGCGTGTCAAGTTATCCAATGAGTCTAGTTACAGGGAGTCGAGTATATGAGCTTCTTTGGTTCACAATTTAAGCAATCCTTTGAGCACAATACGTATTTTGTAAGTATCAGTTTTTTTTTTCAAAATGACATTTAACCAAAAAAAAGGAAGATTTGGTTAAAATATAGTAATGACATTTCAAAAAGTTCCTCTTGAATCCGATACTAATATCCATATCAGAGTTTCGATACGAGTTAAATATCGAAACTTTCAATTCTGTCAGCGATACCGCATGAACCGAATGCAAAGTATCGAAACCTACATCGATAGTATCGCAACCCTGGCGCTCCACAGGGTTCTGATTTAATGGCCATTCTGTTTACACTGCTCTGGGTGGCGAACGCATGTAATTATCGTGGTTTATTAATAATATCGGTTGAACTACGGTGTCTCTCGGTTTAATCTACAGTAAATCTGCATGTTTGTGGGTTTAGGCGGTGACTTTTGACCTCCGGGTCCCACGGTCGACGTCTCCGGTTTATGACACCCCCTGTATGTTCCGAGACAAATGTTTCCGTTGCGGGTTTCAACCTGAGTTATTCCGGTTTTCAGGTTGGAAGTGGGCTTTTCTCGCAGACACTTTCAATGGGTATAATTTATTTAAACAAAAACCAAAACCAGCTAAGTAACTTGAAAGGTGTATTGCGTTAGTGACAGTGGTTTAATGAATTGACCCGGTTAAACTAGATAAAACACCTGAAGGCACTTCCCCGGAGCATTATTTTCTTAAACGTTGTATTTACATTGAATGTTAAAAATGTTCAAAAACAAAATATCATACAATCTACTCACTCATGTAGATTATATTTCTAATTGACGTGGTTTGATTTTGGTAAGGTATTTTTAACATTTTCAATTATATTTTTGTGGGCATCACTCACACAATTGGTTGAAGAATATAAAGCAAGGCTTGAATAAAAGTTCACAAACACAAAAGAAGAAAACACAAAACACAAATCGACGAGTTCTAATACAATCCTTTCATGTAAGGAGGACCAGTTCTGTATACACAAGTCGATTACAAGTCGAGTTATGTTTTGTCTTAAGTATTCTGTGTTTGTGAACTTTTAGACAAGACCTGGTTGTATACTCTTCAATCAATTAGGTGAGTGATGCCCATAAAAGTATATTTTAAAGTATTACATACTTAAGTCCTTAAGAATGTATATAGGGAAGTACACTAAACTTTAGAGATTCTAGAGTGGTGTGTGAAGTGTACTCAGTTGATTACAAGAAAATGAATGCATTTATTACTAGAAGAAAATTCGTGTAAAGTAATCAAATCCAAATTTTTTATTTTGTTTATTTAAGTTGCTAAGTTTTGCCTGTATGTTAAAGTAACTATGTATGTGAAAGTAACTCTTCTTATTACAGTGAAATTGAGTTTCATTTGTACACTTAAACAATTAATTAGTGTTGCAATGGTTCCATGTTTCACCATAATGTAATACAGTTTGCTTTTCGAATTTACTTCCATCGCACAAATTTCACATTTATACATTCGTTCTCCATCTGAAACAATTTTAATTCATTGATTCCGTCCCTTTATAAACTATCGAAAACTGAAAATTTAGTGATTTTTGCTTCTCTTTATAATATAAAAAATAAAAAAAGGTGACAACACCAACCTACTATTTTCATTCACATAACGCAAACCGTATTTACGCAAATTCAAAATATCCTACACATTCTAAAACAGACTAGCGCTAGATCACAAAAAAGGAAAGGTGTGCTGCTATCTGGTGACAGTAGGGGTAATTATAGCGAAACAGCTGATTAACACGTTTAATGAGTCGCCTGCGCCGATAACTGCGACTATCGTGTGGCCCGATAGCTTCGAGTGGAAGTTATCGATAGAAATATCGCTTTGTCGCCAGCCGCAGCGATACGGCGGGAATTACGAGCCACTTTGCCTTAGTTTTGGATGCTGGAACTGGTTTGGTTGTGTTTTAAAGTTGTTCGGTAGAAAGGAGAAATTCTCGATTACCAATTAGTTGGTATTTGTTACAAATTATTTTACCTAATTACTGATTGGGAACTACAAAAAGATGAAACCAATAACCCTCGGTTTTGAATAATAAATAATTAATTTCTTTGTTTTAAATTTATTTTTTGCGATTGTGAGCTTATGTTCTGATTTTGATTTTTGGGGACATTTGCCATCACTAATAATTAAACACGTAAAGTTTCAAGAGAACGTAAACTAGAATCTGATCGCGTTTTCAATTTTAAAAAATGTAAAAAACCATGGCTTCCAAAACAAAGCCACCTTATTGCAAATTCTCAAGTATTTTTACTGCTTAAGATAAATGTCAGTACAAAAATTAACCTACAGGGAAGAAGAGTTTTTGGGACTGAATAAGTAATTTGAACCTCCAATCAATGATGTATGTGCCCATCAAACAACGAAAACAACGCGTCAATAAATAAAAGCTAATACAGATAAGACAAAGTTAAGTGTGAGTGAATTAAGGGTTTTAGAGACATGAAAGTTAAGTAATAAAGATCCAAAGGTGACTTCGACATTTAAATTTTAAAAAATATGATCTTTGCTCGTTCGCATTTCTAATACGGGAGCATCATTTATACTATTCAATACTCAATCGTTTTACAGTATATTGTTCTCTATATATTTTATGATATTTTCGAGTTTACGTTAATATTCCTAATTGACGGTATTTCATATTAATTTTAAAATTGCAAAGTTTAAGTTCATGTCTGAGCTTGTGTTTAGAACATTGAAGCCAATAAAGTATTTACATGATTTGTCGAATCATATAACTTGTTTTAACTATGTAATTATGTATTCGTGTATATATATATAATCTTTCATATAAAAAAACAAATGTGAATCTAATGAAAAAATATTATGTTTAATGAAGAGGAAGTCTGGTCTGCTCACTGTCTGAATACAACTACTGGCTATTTGGCTTCTTGACTGTTTAACCGTCTGCTATAAAGGCCAATTCAAATTACATGGCCTGTTGAGCCCACAAGACAAATGTTAATTTCTAGCATTGAGGCCACGTCATTCGCCTCGACCAGTACCCTTGTCCCGTTCCGCCGTACGACTTTACACTCGCTCCAATTTATACAATTATTTTCCAGTAGTTACGACAATTGCTGAATTAGAATAAAACCTCACGTAAATGTCACCGGTAACTTATGTTTCGCCATAAACCGAAGGATCCATAACCGGGCGGCGTCTACGGAAATACATATTCAGCGACCGTCGTAAATTAAAGTTACACTAGCAGACTATTACCCCTTCCGTCGACCTCTGATGTGTTAGTGCAATTATTGCAATAACCCAGGGTGTTATTAACTCGTGTTATAATAGATCGGTTTATTACAATTATTAACTTTTACGATTCTAAGGTGGAAGAGTAAATCACTATGAAACTTAACTAGTTTTACGCGTTGTTGAAGTAGGGTTGTGTGAAAGAATCGTGTACCGAGACTAATGAAATTGTCGTTTTGTCTGTCTGGATGAGATGGTATATAAACGGTCAATTCGACAACCCCCAAGAAAATAGGGAAAACTCAACAACTATGTAGATTTAGGGATGATTTTGCCTATAGAATAGATATCGATTATAGAGCTGTTGAATAGTTGGGATTTATAAGTTTTTGTTTGGTTAGTTTTTTTTTTGGTATTTTTGAAGCGAAATAATCTTTGGAACGCATCACCATAACATCGACATAAGACGGATTGCTTTTCAAGTTATATCCTGAAATATCCCTACAGATTCCTGATTAATGCATTGTGTATAAACTAGAAGGTAACCAGTCCAAATCACTAAGCTACTAATGTTTAAGTGTGTGGTACATATATCTAGCTTGACAAAGTTTAAGCTATTTATGTGTTCGCAGCAAACAGCGAGCACAGAATCCTGCGCTCGCTGGCGGCAAGCCGTTAAATATTTTTTTAAAGTTATTTATGTAATTTATAATATAATTTAATTTTACAGGATTGGAGTAATAATAAATAAAGTTGCTTACCATGAGAGACCTACGGTAATATAGCTTCTTCCCTATATGGGAAATTCGCTGATACTATAGTCGCCAGTGACCGCAAAATTTCAGTGTGTTGCCATCTGTGACGTCGTGCGTTTGTTGCGGTTAGCAAAGGTGTGGTTTTGCAACTGTACATCTATGCAGTTTTACGTCTAATTATGTTCTACGTAATGTATGGTTGTACGTTTTTGTAGCAATGCGTCTATGCGGTTGCATGTCTTCCTTGTTATAATTTAACAATTCCTGTATTCAATGAGTTTATGCAGTTGCACGTCTTTGTGGCTGGGCGTCTATGCAGTTGTAAGTCTACAAGCGGTTTTGTTCTGTGCGGTTGCTATACGGTTGTATACGGCTGTGCAGGTTATGCAGTTGGTATGCGGTATATAGTCTGTGCAGTTATTATGTGGTTGTCATGCAGTATATAGTTTGTGCAGTTATTATGTGGTTGTCATGCGGTAGTATATGTCTGTGCAGTTTCTAAGCAGTTGGTATGCGGTGTATGTGTATACGTCTGTGCAGTTTTTATGCGATGTACATGTACACGTCTGTGCAGTTGTTATGTGGTTGTCATGCAGTATATAGTTTGTGCAGTTATTATGTGGTTGTCATGCAGTATATAGTTTGTGCAGTTATTATGTGGTTGTCATGCGGTAGTATATGTCTGTGCAGTTTCTAAGCAGTTGGTATGCGGTGTATGTGTATACGTCTGTGCAGTTTTTATGCGATGTACATGTACACGTCTGTGCAGTTGTTATGCGGTTGTATATGTCTGTGCGGTTGTTATGCGGTTTCATACGTCTTTTTAGTTGTTCTGTGGTTGTTATGCTGTCGTATAAGTCTGTGCAATTATTCGGTAGTATATGTCTGTGCAGTTTTTATGTGGTTGTATATGTTATGTGCAGTTGTTATGCGGTTGTATGTCTCTGACGTTGTTATGCGGTTGTTTTGCCGTTCTACTTCTTTGACGTTTAGGTCTATGTTTCCGTCAGAACATAAGGCCCACGCCGCCCATGAGCCCAATGCTCAAGATTCAAGATTCAAGATTATTTATTTCCATTAAGTTGACATACAAACAGAATTATTTACAATACAGAAAGGAAATTATTCCCCACAAGACCAAAGTCTGAGTGTGGAGAAGAGTTCTTAGGCACAAACAAATATTTCTAGTCCTTCCTCCACTAGTTGGCAGCACAAATACATACAAAACTCAAAAGAGAAACAAAATACCCATAAAAAAATAAAAAAATTGAACAAATTATTACTTAAGAAATTATATAAAACAAAAGGAGAAAAAAATCAAATATTGTACAATTATTCAAAATCAAAACAAAAAGAGTTAATCAGAACACATCAGAATACCCGCAGACAACAAACACTATGATGCTTATGGCGAACGAATCAGCAGCTCTGCCATCCCCGGTCCAACACCGAGCAGCCACTTCTCAATCTCTCGCTTGACAATTAACATTAGTCTTACGGACGGACTGGGCCTTATGATTTGAATCGGCCTGTATGTGCGTCTGTGCAGTTGTTATGCGGTTGTGCGGTGGTGCGGTCGCGGCGGCAGAGGCGCTGGACCTGCGGTCAGGCCGCCAGAAGGTAGATCGATCACCGCTGTCGGAAGCCGGCCAACAGACGCCCCGGCCCCGGCACCGCCCTGTCTGTAAAATTAGGTTAGTTTTAAATTAGTAACATGTTTTCAACATAAAACACTACAGTTTGATGACCATGAATCGTCTGGAGGCAATACAGCTGATATTGATAATTAAAAAAAAGGATTTATGAAGCTATACTAACAAGCTTGCCTGGATGCCTAGAGATTAGGTTTGGTTACGGACTTTAATAATATTGTGTATTGTATATTGTATTGCATTGTTTTTGGGTATTATTTTTAACAACCACAAAGGCTAGCTAAAGAGTTTTGTTAGTAGAAAGTGGAATTGTTTGAATATATAAAAACTGGTGTATGATTTTATAGCGTTTGTGACTATGAAGATGCTTTTATGACGGTTGTGATCTGACACAAAACTTTTCGTAACATATTTAGTCATACTGATCGACACAGCAAAAATAAATCTGAGGAAAAAAGTTCAATCCATAACAACTATATAGGAGGCAATAAAAATAATTACTTTAGTGTAATTTTTGCAAAGTTGATTAATTGTATGAATTTTGTGCTTCATTTTGTGCAGATTGAGAACTGTATTTAGACTGATTAGTTTCGAAAGAGGTTTTCAAATTACAAGCATATGACAAATTCATACATGTTATTAAAATAAAAAAATAAGATCAAACAAAAGGGTATTATATTTATTTTAATTCAATAATAGTATATTTCATTACAAGGACCTAAAGTGACGCTTTTCGTACAAGGTCAAGTTTTACAACCGAGGCTGTAAGCCGAGGTTGAAAAATGACCGAGTAACGAAAAGCAGCTTTAGGTCCGTGTGGTGAACTATATTTTTCGTTATATTGCTCAATACAATACGTAAACTACTTAAGAAAACCAAAATGTTACATCTTGTTTACCTTTAAAGATGCCTTCAAAAGATGCCACCGTCTTGATCTTGCTATTTGAAGCAATCAGCTGATTGTCTGTTTCATTTGTGTTAGGGTAGACTGACAACAATGAACAACTATCGACGTATCGAACGCATGTAATAATCGATTGGTGAAATGAGCGAGTTTTACAAATTGATTAAACTGACAACAATGAATGTTTCGATAATAACGATGAATGTTTCGATTATTTGTAATTGAATGAATATTGTTCGATTATTACGACGTACTCGGCACTTTTTGACTTTTATAGTCCTAGGACTATAAAGAGTCAGCTGGTATCGAGTACATCAGCTTTTAATTCCTAGGAATAAAAAGAGTGTATTTAGGTCCGAAAAACATGCATAAAAAACATCTGTTTTTGAAGCAGTATAACGAAAAATAAATAAATATAATCTTTACAATAGACTTCGACTAAAACTGGTAAAGAATAATGGCGTGATTAAAAACTATTTAAATAGTATCAAAGTACTCGTGTCCATTTAAATCGCCCGAATTATCATGACAAATCCTAATACGAACAATTACTTCAGCAAGTATTTCGTGTGCGAAAACAGCGAGATTCAACTCTCATTTATAGTATTTAGCATGACTTTTTTATGTAATTGTAAGAATTCTAAAGTAAATTTTCTTTTAGAAATGTTTGATGCTAAACTGTATTGCAAAGATGAATCTTGACAGTAAAGTTGGGTGCCGTATTAATTTTGAGCACCTGGTAGTTGCTCGTTGTCTTTTCACACCCCAAGCTATCTTCAACCTTTATCATCTCCGTACACTTCACAGATAGCTGAGTTTGCAGATTATAATTCCTGTTGTTATATTCTGTGATTATAATGAGGACTTGTTTGTATTTTCGTTGTTTATTCCATTGAAAACATATCATCCCGTATCACCCAATGTTAAATTTTTCGACTTTAATACTCCATTTCTTTTACTTTATTGGATTTTTTCAGATCAAGTAATCTGCAAGGAACACATTTTTAAGCCAAAAATAACTTTTTCCCAAAATACATTGACCATTTAAAAGTATAGGGTATTTGTTCTCCTTAAATTCGGCTTATAAATAATCGATTATGTTGACACATATTGATGAAGTTAAAATACGTAGGTAAAGCAAGTTTTCTCCTGTCCTTAACTCAGTTTAAAAAGCTTAGTGATGATTTAAGTTTTATGTGACATTCACTGGTATTTCATTTCGGCTGAGGCTATCTATAAGATCAACAGATAAAATATGACAGTTTGATGACAATGCAAAAAATACCACAGATTAATAAGAGGTGAGGTCGAATTGTGAATGCACTAAACATTAGTTGATTACTATTTCCATAATTTATGAGGGCTAAAAGCAATAAGAGATTCATACACCATTATTGATTCACGATCTCATCTTCAAATTAATGGTCCAGGTAAAATTACGTTCTGATCGAAATCGTGGCGAGAGAAAACCGTTCGCCATCATGATTAGTAACACTATAAGGGAATCCATCATTTGAAATTAAAGATTAAAATTTTGTATGAAAGATTAAAAATGGTATAAAATATTAAAAAATTGTATTTTGGATGATAAATTATCTTAGTTCCAATCCAGTATCCCGCCCCTTCGAAGGCTCAAAATGTTCCAGAAGTTTCAGATTCTATAGCGATTCTTAATATCTGGAGAAATCATTTGAAGGGATTAGAAACCTGGGATGAATAATAAATTTACCTAAGCAAAGCAATTACTGCGCGCCACACTTTAATAATTTATTTCTGATGAAAGTCTTAATGAAAGTGTGATGTCAATTTGGACTAAAGCGGCAGTCTTAGTTTACCCAATATTCTTGTATCCATGCAAGGTAATATTTTAGATAAAGAAATGAAAACAACCTTTTAAATTAATTATTACAACCGGTAAAATAATTTTCTACTAACATAATTTCTATTTTTATTCACACACTGAACCTAAAATAAAAAAATCGTCAGATAGAAACAAGTAAAATATGTATTTATCAATTATGCAAAACCACCATTGCTGTTAAAACATTGCCGATCTCCACAATAAACGTATCACATTATTCGCGTAATTAGATAAGTTTATTCCGATTATGCGGTTTTAATATGCAAATTGTCGCGGTCAAAATTTACAATGCTGCAGGTTGCGGTAAATTATTCGGAATATGATTAATGGCTAATTATAAAATTGCGAGTTCAAAGCGGTCCGATTAGTCTAATTAGCTGTGTTTACATCTCTCATTATCACGACAAGTTCCTACTTTGTAGTCTGCCACTCTGCGGTGCCACAACCGAAATCCGTTCATTATCTGTAGATAATGGTCAACTGGTCACGCTAATTGTGTTAATTATGAAAGTTTCCCTCGGAGTATAAACTTAGGTACCTACTTGTATAGTGTTGGAATATGTAGGTATTTATGTACAAACAAATGTAATGTGATGACGGAGAAATAGATTCTTTCTTTCTTATGATAGAATATTTAGCCAAAATGTATAATGTAGAAATACCAGCACATGACGCATGTGCATGTGTGAGTGTGTGATGTGGTGCATGAGAGTATGATTATGTGTAATATGTATGTGTGTGTATGTGTGTAGTGCATTTATAGGTACATTCACGAATTTTAAAATGGTCTGTAGTACCGTGTACGTATACTGTATTAGCTTTTGTTGCTTAGTTTTAATAAAAAAGGAGTGCTTACTACGAGTATTCCTTAACATCTTCGATTCCTAAATTGGTGGTACATCCTCAAACGCTAAACCCAAAATTGCCAATATACACAGCCATGTTGAAAGATCAAAAACTTATCCAGCGAGCAAAATTCTATCAACGGGTTTGGTTTAAAAGTAAAGTTTCAAAAAACTTGAGAGAGGTTGAAGGATTTTTTTAATAATTTTGACTGATTGCGATATCAAAATTCAGCTCATTGGAATCGCGAGATTGTTTTTCTTCTAATTGAGCTATAACTGAACAATTACGTTTGAGCAGTCGAGGCTGTACTAAATTTGAAAGACAGCATTCGTCATCAAATTTACATTGAAATCTCACCTAGGAAGTGATCACATAATGTTGCCTCTCTAAGCTAACGCACTACATTTTTTTCGCAAACTACCCCAACTGTACCTTTACACCAGTCTGCACCCAGTCCCGTGGGTCTCCCCCATGGGTCCACCCCCAGTCGCCATGGCTAACGGCGGCGGGCCGGCCTGTGTAACTCGAGTGCTAGCACTCATTACCGCTTATAGCGTGCTAACAGTCCGCGGTAATTTATGGCAGAAAGTGTCAAAGTGCTGGTTCTGCGGCCTAATTGACACCTAGACGGGGACTTCCGGCGCCGGACCGGTGGACACGGACCGGGGGCGGCGGACAGCAGGGACGGCGGAACATGGACCGCGGAGGGTGGACACCGATCAGCGTCTGCGGGACAGGGAAATGAATCACGGAGAGGGGCACAGGGAATGAACCGAAATAAAAGCAAATTCTATAATATTTTGTGAGCAATGTTTGCTTGTATGGTTGGTTGGTTGGCTGGCTGCTAGTTGCTGGCTTGGTTGCACAACCAATTATCCCCGAGGATTTTCTCCAAATTGTAGATATAATTGTTGGCTCAAAAACGTGATCCATGCAAGTTACTTGGGCAGAGAAAATGTATTAACTTAATAAAATTAATTTTAACGTTAAAAATATTTTAAATAGTAAAAATTTTTTTTATAAATTTTTTTAATAGTTTAAAATTCCTTTTAATATTCCAAAACGCAAGAGGGTATGAATATATGAAAATGAATTGTCACAACTTTAATAAGTTGGTAACTCATTTCTTCACAAAATATTTTCTAAATATCATAGTTTAGTTTAAAAATTCGAAACGTCGATATCTATTTTTTTCTATACTATGTGTAGGGTAAAAGAAGTAAAGAATACGTTGAAAGTTAAAAATATTTAAAATTAGGCCTTTTGGGTTTTTGATATCAACGAAATGTATACGAAAATATAAATCACCAACTGGCAAGAGTGATGCTATTCCAGCGAGTTTGCAATGTATTGCAAAAGATTGCACGAGTAAAAAAAATACCAAAAGAGGTGTAATTTACCTGGAAATACAGCCAAAGTGATCCGTCTATTGGTGAGAACTATCAATGGTTTCGTACCGTCATGGGTGCATTTTCAAGTTCTAAAACAAAAGCTAAAACATTCTTCTTCAATGATGGTATATATGATTGAAGAAACGTCAGACATAAAACGTACACAGAAATTGAGACGAACAAACGGACACACGAACAATTAATAAGTAAACAAATATGTATAAAGAGAATGAGGCTAAATAATTCCTATTGGGATGAACGCTAAAACTGAAATACTATCGAGCAAGGCTCGTTCCACGAGGTACTTTTCTTAAAGTTAATCTAAATTCTAAGTCAAAATATAATATGATTTAATCTTAAATAAGTTGTAAGGAAAAAAATATTTATGTCTGATACCTACGTGGGTTTTTCAATAAATTATAAATTATCTCCTAGCTTAAGAGTTAAACCAACAGTTAAGTATTTTACAACATTCTTAAATAATTTCAAATTCCCTTTAACATTCCAAAACGCACGAGGGTATAAATATATTAAATTGAACTGTCACAACTTTAATAAGTTTATGTTCTAGGTTTTCTTCCACCTGAAGACGAGATCAGATTCCAGATCCCGAAACGTCGTGAAATTTGTTTTTTACTAATCAGTGATGGCAAATGTCCGCAAAAATCCTAATCAAAATAAAAAAATTTAATAAGTTGGTAACTTATTTTTTCACAAAATATTTACTAAATATCATCTGCAACAAGCCGTTTTTCCAAACTATTTTCAGTTTACCGTTTCCACTACGGAATGTTTCGTCGAATAACTTAAAAAGCAAACACACTGGTGTAATTGAATGAGGGAATATTCCCCCCACACCCCCTACCCCCTGCCGCCCCAGTGGTGCATGTTTCCCCTTAATGAAGCCACTACACCTCGCACGCTCCCCTTTTGTCCGACAACCCTTCTGATTTTTCATTCAATTTTCAAAGAACCCGGAGCGTGCGATCCTGGCCCGTCGTTACACGGCCCTTGAGCCCTTGACTCGGGCCCTGTCGCATTCAGAGGCCCTTCTGCCCTTCTGGGGATCGGCCCTTGGGTCGGGTTGACCTTTCATCCGGATCATCCGGGGGGGGGAGTCTTATAAGAACTCAAGGGTGGACTTTAAAGGTTAAAATAGTGGAAAATGTCGAGTATTTTAGATTTGCTTATGAGTTAAAATTAAAAAATTTAGTTTAAAAATTCGAAATGTCGGTATCTAATTTTTTCTATACTATGTGTAGGGGAGAAGAAGTCAAGAATACTTTTTACAATGAATATTAAGGTCCAAGTAAGAATAGGAGATAAAACTTTTTCACTGAGGAAATAAAATATGACGGTTTATGGGTAAAGGTCTTTTCAACGAAAGTATAGGATTAAAAATAATAAGTTACATCTAAACCAATACATTTTACTACAGTCTCTTTTTCGGGGAATTTATTGAATTTCTTTGAGGACTTATAACGGCTATAAAATGTAAAATAAAGTAAGTTTTTCTGTAAAATAATTAATTAGATCCTTTTTTAACAAGGAACAATAAATAGCATATGAGGATGTTTTTTAGTATTGTATGCATAACGAAGTTCAACCTCCTCTTGAGCAGATATTTTTGGAAGTTCTGTACTTAAACAACAATGAACGGCAGCTCTTCTAGTGCATTAAGACGTTCTCTTTGATCAATATAGCCTATGTGATATGAATGTTTACCTTTACAATAAAATATACGATAGATGGTATAGTCGGCGCCAAATCTTAAGGCCCACGTCTTCCATAAGCCCAATGCTGAAATTAACATTAGTCTTACGGACGGACTGGGCCTTATTTTTTGCACCAGTTAAAATAGTAATTTCATAAACCAGTTAGTTAACCGTTATTACAACACATAATTCTGTAATTTCCCAAAAGCCTACTACTCACAACTCCCAAAAAACCACCCCGAACCCCATTTCCACGCGACCCATTACCCATTACGTGCCACACATTACCGCGTCAAATAAAACCAAACACAAATCGCACCCAGCCCCGCCCTAGCGTGTGAATACTGAGCTTTTTCGGGGGCAATAAAAAGCAATATCGGTTTGTTATACGCCCCCGTGACGCTAAAAAGCGAAAGTTCGGGCGAATTTCGCCCCCGCGGCGCGCCTCGTGCGAGGGTGGCTTTTTACGGAAGGAATCATTGTGTTTGTGGGAACTCTGAGAACTGCGCGAGCACGGGGGAGTACGGGAGTATGGGGAGTGGAACCTCGATACGGCATTGTCTATGGTACGCGCTCACGACCGGCATTGTACGAGAAACAACAGAAACCCACTCATTATGTTATGATTTCAGTTGTCATTGAGAGCGAGACCCGCGCCCTAGCCACCGGCACTTGCCGCTAGCCTGCTGTGATTGTGAGTGTGAGTGTGAGTGTAAGTGTGAGTGGCGCATTGCCGTATCCACCCACGGCCGGGCCTTGGGAACGGCAGGTTTGGCAAATAGTAGTACTTGTCGTCACAAGTACACGAACACTCAACGGTGTTCTTGTGTTTCGTTCACCAAGTAATAGAATGTTTATACAGGGTTTTTTTTTAAAAGCAACCCAAAACTTTATTTTATCAGTGTAGGATTATTTCCTCCCAAGATCCCCGGATTTGACGCCACTATATTATTTTCTCTGACGATACATAAAAACTAAGGCCAACGAAAATAATTCACAGGATATTCATCACTTCAAAACAAACATAGGTAACAAATTTAATACCTAAGAATTTCAAAGAGAAATTCAAGAGAGAGTACCTTACAACACGTGTTCAGGAATCTTATGGAGAGAGCACAACTTTATACAAATGCCAATGGCGGATTGAACACATAATGTAAACGAAACGTGATCAAAATTAAATAATAGGTTGTATAATGTGTAAAGATTAACAAAACAATACTCATGTCATATTTATATGTGCATTGTTCAATCTTAAAATTGGGTTGCGTTTTAAGAAAAACACCCTGTATTATTAGATATGTTTATAGAATGTGTAAAAGTGATTTTAATGGTGTGTGCTTTATTCATGAGGTTCTCAAGGAAATTTAATAAGACATTTCGTCACTAATATAATCATTACCTAATAAGTGATGGTTTTTCGATACCTATAACAGCTCAAGTATAATGAGCTCGAGAAAATAAGCAAGAATCTAAAAATTACTTTGGATATAAGTTGTAAGGTAAACTGTATTCTTCGTTATAGTAAAAACAAAATAAGAAACATTTTTATAAAACTCTCTTAAGATTAAATTGTCTTTTGATAGTACTTATCTTGAAAATCAGCTGTTACCGTTGAGACGTTTGGATATAAACAACGATTGCTAGAATCTTACTTCGGACTATTCAATTGAGCATTAGAGCAATAGAAAACAATTATAAAGCCTACAATCGAAAAAATAAATCGTATTGTTGAAAACTTATCAGCCGATTTCTTATTGGATCGGTGCATAACAGCTGTAATTCTAGACCAATAAGTGTCAAATTGATGATCGTTTTCTCCCTAGGGCAGAAAAAACATTAAAATTACCTTTTTAGCTTAAGGGAGGAAAAGAATAAATTTTGCCCTGCGACACATGTGTCAAAACCGCTTTTTATTGTTCCGTAGAAAGTGGAATTTCTGAGAAAATACTACAGTCTTTGGACGGTTTGTGTCGAGGTTCACACAGATCCGACAAAAACAACAATTAAAAAAGATAAATAATTTTTTATTGCCTTATAAAAAATACTTTGCACGCACTAAAATTTTGGTGAAGTTATCAACTACTTATTGCATTAAAGCAAGTACGTCTTAACTACTCTTTGTACTTTTTCTCTTTCAGGACTCCCACTTACACCTTAGATATAATACTTGTTGCCATTGTAATGAGTAACAATTTACAAAGAATACTTCAAATGAGTTATAATCAAACTAATAAATTCAAATTTAAACCATGAACATTAATTGTTTTCGATTATTATCCTCTCAAGCAATTTACCCATCGAACATTCAACATTCAACACCTGCTCTTCCGATTTAAAAACTCCCCACGACTTTTGAAACTGATTTCGCGATGATACCCTCGAACAAAGACTTCATCAAGATACATCATCATCATCATCATCCCCGCGGACAACACAGGTAGTGCGCGGAACATGGACATTACACGGGGAAAATCGCCCGAGGGTTCCCGATCTAGCCTAACGAAGTGCGGGGGAGGGTAGAGTTACACCTGCGTCCGTGGGGGGAGGGGGAGGGGGGGAG
This sequence comes from Flexamia atlantica, assembly GCA_035578135.1. Taxonomy (NCBI): domain Eukaryota; kingdom Metazoa; phylum Arthropoda; class Insecta; order Hemiptera; family Cicadellidae; genus Flexamia; species Flexamia atlantica. The sequence continues at coordinate 3,308,694 of JAQJVK010000036.1, forward strand.
ATCAGCTGATCCGTAGATTATCCGGGGGCGGATTGATTTAATGATTGTAAAATAGACATTGTTAAGGCAGGTGTCCGGTGGAGGGTTCGCTGTTCGCTACCTTGTGACTTCAGACTCCAGCTGCTCGTGATGGTGATGAAGTCGTTACAACCACGTCTGGGTGAAGTCGTTGCAACCCCCTGGGTGAAGTCGGGTGAAGCTACACCTACCCTTGGGTGAAGTCTAACAACAGTTCTAGGACGAAGTCGTTGCAGCCTCTGGGTAAAGTCGGGCTGTCGGGTGTCTATGGGGTTGGGTTGTTAGCTGATGGGGTTGGTCGGTCTTAGAGTAATTACAAATTTGATTATTATATAGAATTACAATCAATACAAAATAATTTCTTAATTAGCATGATACGTGTTGTTGTATACACTGGATGTAAATAAAAAACGTCTTACAACACTTAAAAATATATTTAATCTTATACTGTATTACATACAAGAATGGTGGAAATGTCTCTCATTGGGACTGATGACAAGACAAGACAAAAATCTTTATTTTACAGTCGTTAAGACTGAAAGTGGAGTCATATTAAAGTCAAATGGAGTCATATGATGATTGGTGTGACCAATCGAAATCGATCGCCATTTTCTACCATTCTTGTATATTTACCACCATGTATGTAAATACAGTATAAATGTAAATATATTTTTAAGTGTTGTAAGACGATTTTTATTTAAATCTTGTGAATCAATGCAAAGAAAAAAATCATAGCCATTTTATCGTTTTATTAATTGTTGGTGCTTTTAATGCAAACCATAAGTATGGAAAATAATGCATTGCTTTTATTTTAAGAGCCAAACATTTAAATGGTATATCATGAGTAAGTATCATTAAATCATAACTAACGTCTGCTTTGAATAATGGTCAACTTAACAAAATAATGACGAGGTGATACAACTCAGAACTTCTCTCTACCTTGGAATCTACAGATACAAAATATGTATCACTGATAAAACTTTGATAATAACTAATCGTAAATTAATAATATGTTTAAATTTAAAAATTGTACCTCCAGTTGGTTAAAATATTAACCAACTACATCTTATACTGAATTTGATAGACATTAAATTGAATGAAATATACATTATTTCCAATGATATAACACAATACAGTGCAATTATAAAACAAATCAGTAAGGAAAGAGTAAATAAGCGAGAACCCTGTGTGTACACCAATTGCGCATCAGAATGCAAAAAAAATTGTTAAGAAACAAAATATTAGAAACACAGTTTTGATTTTTATGTTAGATTAAATAAATATGACAAGAAAACATATTTGTGGCTTTTCATTTAAGCAAAAAATACACGGTATAAATTTTTTAATTAGATAAATTGGTCATTATTTTGTATTAAACGGGGCTGGGAGAAACTACATATTTTTTGTCATAAGGATGCTCATAAGTAGCCGAGTGTGACTCAAGCACCTCTCAAACATCACTAATTCATTTTATCTATTCCTTCTCTTCCTTCCCACTTTCATTCCAAACCCGGAAACCTCCAACAAAGCGCCCTCGAAGAAACTTGTTAATAAAACAACAAAGTTTCCAAAGAATAGAACCAGAGGTACCGGTAACTAACGTGCCTGACAAATTTTTAATGACGCGCCTTCAGTAGAGACCCGTTCCCGGTTGACGCATAGCACAAAGCGTGTAGCGAAACTTGTAATAATGTCTTATTTGTGGAGGGAGCGACTGTACTGCGTCTCCCCGATAGTCTAATTGGGAGGGTCGAAACGTCCCGGGGATTTGCACAAGCACTTGCGTCGAGGGATTTGTTGTCGAGTGTACACCCTTGTAGTGCTCCCCCCTCCCCCCCCCCTCGGCAAACAGGGGTGGTTTTGATTTATCATGCCGTTTAACTATGTCAATTCTGAGGGCTTATGAATATTATTTGACTAATCACGTTTTTCACCAGATGTTTTTCGTAATGTGTTCAGCTGCCCGAGGCTGGTGGTTGGTGAAGGGTGAAGGATTATGGATGAATGTAAGAAGTGCGGGGTGTGGATTGTTGATCGTTTCTTTTTGTTGGGATTGTAAATATAATGCTGGATTTTAATTGAAATATTATTATTTTTTTATTTACATTCACAATCATGTAAATGTAAAATATATGAAACATTATTTTAAAGTACATAGAGTTATACGTAATTCAATAAATCGGTGATAAGGATTGAATTGTTGAGTTCCTTTCATTTATTTGCTTTAGTATATTAGATTTTGTTTAGTATGTGTAAGCGTTGCTGCCTCCACCATCATTATAGTGTTCCTGTTCTTGCGTGTCTCCCACCTCTTCAGCACCGGTGGAAGACATTATATAATATATAATGACAGGGTCTTTATGATGATAGGATTAAGCAATGCTTTTGACATTTTGTAAATAAAGAAAATTCTGGAGAAACAGAATTATATTTCATTTAATAACATTATTTTACAAAAGTACACAAACAAATATTTAATTTATTTTAAGCAGATGACAAACATAATTATACAGATTGTATACTCAATTCCACATTCCCCTTTCAGTACGGAATTTTCATAAGCCATGTGTTTAAAATAATAGTTAAGGTTGTACTACCCATGAGAAATAATAATCAGCTGATGAATTAACCATCACATTATATACGGATTTAGTAAACAAATACACTCAGCAAAGGTAATAGAATAGCTATCTCCCATAAGGCCTGTACTGAAAGGTGAACGTAGAATTGAGTATGGGAAAACAATGTGGTAACAGTATGTATACAAACAATGTGAGGATTCTGCCTTTTCTTTCCAAAGGACTTCTTTACAAGATTAATGATATATTAGACATTTTAATGGAAGCCTATATAAATCTACTAGCAGTTGCCCGTGGCTTCGCTCACGATAAAAATTGCAACTGATCTTAGGCCTACTTCTGCTCTCTGAACTATCAAATTGTAGTATCCACAGCTGTTTACATTCTGGTATTTTATTGTTTATGTTCCTCAAAAATGTAAACATAGAAGCTAAGGACGTTCACGGGGCATAGCCCGAGAGGTTTTTAAGGAAGTGAATATGGTGCATTCTAGATCTAACTTAGTGTGAAATTTAAACCCAGTCTGTTCAGTATTTTTTGCGTTATTGAGTTACAAACATTCATCCATACAATTAAACTTTTTCCTTTTTAATATAGTTAGATTTATTACTATTCCTACGGCTACATGTAAGGAGAAAATCCACTTAGCCTAAGGCATCCTCAATAATTGGATTTTCCACAATTAGGAATGATGCGTTGACATTCATTGTTTGAAAGTTCGTCTTGATGATAGTAAATTTAAGTTTTTAATTAGATTTCTATGGAAATTTGTTATTTCTGATTGGACTTTAAGTTGCTCATGTAAACTGTCATACAAAGGTCTAAAGTTTTATGAATTCCAATATTATTTAGTAAAGCCTAGATACAGGCTAAGAATAACATAATTTATGAAAAACAATTTTTCAACCGCACATCTAATTAGACTGTTGAGTGTACTACCTTGAAATATAATATTCTCAAAAATCAGTGAGCAACCCTGACACATTCAATTTTTGTAACCCTGAATTTCCTTGATTACATATCTTATTGTATAGCTCCAAGCATTTTTTTTCAGTGCAGATATTTCTGCACTGCAGTTTTCCCAGCTCTAGTTCCAGATAACGAACAAATCAGCATAATTGTTGCCAACATGACATCCACAACGCAGCGGTGATGTTGCCAGCCTTGCTCGTGTAAACAATGCAGACAAGCGGCCAGCTCGTCTCTCAGCCTTGTAGCTAATTGTCTTCTGCCTGATCACAACACGAAGGTGCAATGTGTAAGTCTGAGGGAAATCACATGTAAAATCTAGTCAGAGAACTTGTAATACATGCGAAGATCTGAAAATATTATGGTGTGGTATTGCTTACGTTGATCTGTTATGTGAGTTGCTTATTTTCTTAAATAATTTTTTATCTGCATTCAGGAAAAAACAAAAAACAAAAAAAAACAAATGTCAAATGTCAACATTTTTTTGGCAGAAATCGATTGAATGGCTGTAAAAGTTGTTATATGCATGGTTAAGAATATGAAATTATTGAAGTGCAAACCTTAATTTTTTTCAAAGCAGCTTAAGTTACAAAAACCTGGTACGAATATAAATATATATACTTTCCTTATAAATTTTATCTCCTTCTTGAAACTGCTCTTTACAATAAATCAGAACGATTTATTATGATGTCTCGTTTGAATTGAACCACTTAAGACTTCAAAAAAACTTTTAAGCTCAGGGAATTTTTAGTTGTAACGTATTTTCATTAAATTATTTCCAAGTAAATTTTGACTATATATCCCTTTAACCAAAAATATAAACAAGTATACAAAGTAAAGCAAAATTAACTATATTGGGCAAGTTTATAAGCCTACTCTAATTATTATGCGAAAACCTGGTAAAACCTAAATCAACTCTAATATAAAACTGGTATTAGAGCTATTAAAAAAAATACAGATTAAAATCGCAACAAACATGAACTTTCCACTACTTTCTAAAATAAAGTGAAAACACACTTGATAAACTTTATCCCAAAGGTATATTTCATCATGTTACTTTTATGCCTCGTAAAATAAAATAAAAACTACACCCTTACAAACTTGATATTCCACATAAAATAAAAAATCCACCGTAAAAATACTTGACAAATATCCGTTCGAGAGGGTTCCTTTGAAAGCGCCCGCGGCCCGTCAGCTCCAGCGACTGACGTTTTGTCCAGGAGTGACAATACCTCCGCGAGACTCATTAGCGATAGCTAGCGCGGAGGAGGGGGAGAGGGGGAGAGGAGAGTGGTGGGGGAGGGGCGCTTTTGTCCCAGAGGTGACAAAAATAATCTACTCACGTTGCTCTCGAGTTCGCAATAGAATTTCGAACCCGCCTCGGGCGATGTGTGAAAGTGCTCGGGGTGTAAAGTCGAGCAGACTTCTTTGGTTTTGGATAGGATCGATCCAGAATCACTCCAATCGCTCGCGCTCAGAGAGTTCGGCAAGCAACCCGCTTAAGATTCAAATCGGTGTCGCTCGCTTGAAAAGAACTTTATTCGTGTATGGTTTACGAATTTGATTTTAGAACGGATTGAAATCAGTGGTAAACAGATCTTTCATTAGCTTTTTGATCTGGGTTTATAATTTGGATTTTATTGAGTCTGTTTTGAACGGCGTGAAGCTCAAGTTGGAAACCTTTCATCCGAGGTCTTGAAAGGAGGCATTCAGTATTTATTTTAAGTCAATAAATGGATTGAGGATTTTTTAGGAGTATGGCATGTTTGCAAAACTTTATGCTACGAATGAAGCTGAAATTGGTCTATGCCATCTATCATGTCGTCTGTTGCTTTCCATAGAGCTTTTTCAGCCATTTTGTCATGCAATAAACAATTACGTAGAGTTTCTAATAGATCTCTGCACACAAATGTTTCAAGTGGATGTTACCTTGAATAAGTAAATAAATAAATACCCCCGTTGCAGCAGACCTGCATACTCAGCGAATTTCAAATGCCAAAAAATACTTCCAACAATGTAGTGAGACATGACATGTTTTCGAAATCTTCATAAGAATAACATGGGGAATGATTATGCAGGTTTGCTGCTGCAGGCATGTTTAAACTAGGTGGCTTAATTTCAATATTTAGTAGATATTATCTAGAAGAAGCTATATACCAAGTTATATCAAGATATATTTAGAAATAATAAAGATATAGAATTTTTTAATTGCCCATAAGGATAACATGGGGAATGAGTATGCAGGTTTGCTGCCACAAAAATGGAAATTTCTCTCGTTTAAGACTAAAATACATTAAATCTCATCTAGATGAAGCCACCAACCAAGTTTTATTGAGATATGTTAAGAAATAAGCGAGGGATAGAATTTTACTTACTTCCCATAAGGTTAACATAGAAACAACGTACTGTGTTTACCACTTTCAATATCTCTGTAACTAATGTACATAGAGCAATGATTCAAAATACTAAATTGTTTGTTTTTTCGAGCTGAATTCAATGGTGCTAATCAAAATTGGATTAATTTTATTTTTCCATGTGAAAACCCCAAAAAACCCATTTTTGGGGGGGGTTTATCCCCCTTTACCCCCCCTTCCAGTGGTCCGATCGGGCTGGTTTTCGAACTCATCCGAATAATTACTACTTTACACCTCTATGCCAAATTTCATTCCAATCGGACCATTTTTGCGAGCGCTATCGTGCTTACAGACAGACACACACACATATATATATATATATATATCTAAAAATTTGAACGAATGGTGTTTTTTGCTTCTGCCAAAACGAAAAGTTATCATGGTCTTGGGCTTAGGTCTTACTATGAGAACTACGGTAATAGCTTCTTCCCTATAGGGGAAATTCACTAAAATGTAAATAAATAAATGATTAATAAAATTCACTAAAGTTAAAATATCATTAAAATATTTAAATTTTAAGTTCAAAAATCAAAATCATTGTAATGATGGATACGTTTGCAATGAATAATCAGTAATCGTTCGATGATTGCCGGTTCTTCGTTTTCGTTTCATGACTCAATAAACTGTGTTTCTAGCTTTATTAATTTTATTTCTTACTGCATAAGTGTTGATTTGTTAGCAGCACAGCAATAAACCTGTTAAAAGCTACTAAATATTTTATAAACAGGTTTAAGCCACTATGTATTAATTAAGTTTGTAGAATGGCGAATCTGCATGCAAATGTGACACTTATTATTTTTTTACAATAAATATTAAAGAAAAAATAATGTCATTAAAGAATAATTTTTAGATGTATATAAAAATTAATAAATTAATGTTTTCGTTTCAGACAAAGGATTAAAACACAGATCTATGTTAAAAATATAGCTAGTTAGTCTATCAATGCGATCCAACTATTACAAACCATTATCGAAATATAATCCATCAATGCGCAGGAACTAACAAACCACAACCCTTTGTCACCGGCGACATCTTTGTCCCCCGCTGGGGCTGGAGTGGCATCACTATAAAAAAGTAAAGTCCTAATCAGCACCCTGATATTATCAGTCACGGTTTCGCAGTTCGCTGTGTCTAATTGTTGTGACAAAGTAGGGGTTGTTTGATGAGGTCATTCAGGCTACCCTACCTACCCGCCACCTGTTGACCCCCCCTCCCCCTCCCCCCCCGGCGCATCCCCCGACAGTTACATGTTGATTATCGTGTACTGACGGCCGTTTTGTTTTTATTCACTTCGCCTTATTGACTGCATCTGTCGTAATTTGTTTTATTTTGTGACTATTGTGGCCGACAAAGGATTGTAGGGACTGTAAGGGTTGATTGTGAGTTATAGGTGACCGTTGGTGGTTTGCGACCCTCAGACAGACGTGATAATTAACGTTTGGGTAGTAAACGTAATGAAGGGATTGTTTGGTTGAGCCTCTGGGGGTTTGCCTCTAGAGGATATTGATTATGTACAAAATTCACTGAAAATTAAAATGGATTTTTCAAAAATATTTTATTTTATTTCGTAATTTCAATATTACATGATCTTCAGTGAAGCTATAATTATTAAATGCAATATAATAATTTTACTTAATTATCAAAATTAGGGAGTTATTTTTCAAACATTCTATAGCACAAGTAATCTAAATATCTTAAATTTGGATTGAAATGGTGTTTAAATAAATGTATAGGTTGTAAGTAAATTATTTTAGATGAAGTTCCCATATTCGATAAGGACTAGTTTGAAGAATAATACTTTTACACTTTTTGATGAAATAATGGTGACCAACCAAGATAAGTAGTCTATATATTACAGGTACTTATATCAATAAGTAAACCGTAAAACCAAAAGAAAAGTAAAACTAAGTATGTTCTTTCTTAAAACTTAAGTTATTCATCCGCAGCTGTTGGATAGGTTGCTATTGTCGACAGCTCTTTTCAATAATAACAATAATTTTGAAAAATGACTGCAGACCAAAACATTAAACATGATCTACAGAAATATAGATAAGGGCATCTTATTGTAATTTTTCAAAAGTTTCACAACAGTTGTAACTCCCATTAAGTAAGACCTTTTTTAATGGCTGTTTAAAAAATTGCTTCCTTTACATTAGTCTTGGTAAAACTTTTTCTTAAGACCATAGTGGTTGAAATCTAGCGTAATAAACCAAGAAGTGTTATAGCTTATGTGCATTAAATATGTTTCTTATCTAAACATAGTTTTTGAGTACAATTAATCTATTTAAATTTGTTACTTGTTTTTTATTAACTATTGTCATGTACTACTATATAAGAGAACATAATACAGTAATACTAAATTATTCCTCTTCCAATTAAAGACTGATTATGCCTCGATCCCCACACAATAGCATCTGCTCATGTGGACAGCTAATTCCACGAACTAATTTCCAGTTTGTAGTGTATGCATGTATTTTTATTCATGTCGATGAACTATTTCATTTAATTCAAGGACGTAACCAAACTTTTACACTTGGAAAAATGCATGAGCAATCCACCGTTAAACAGAGGAAGTTCGGTTTCCACGAAGTGCGAAGGGGTAAAGTTTGAACATGAGAGGAGGAAAGTTTACTCGAGTTCCGTCGTGTCGGCACAGCACCGGCTTTCACATGAATAGTTTTTACGACTGGAAACACAAACAAGAGTCGCTCAGCCGATCGAGTGGCGCTGTTTCGCGGCCGCTTAACATATGCCGCGAATCGCTCCCCGGAAACGCCCCGTGTAATTGTTCCGGCAGAACCACAAGTAGACGGTCACAATGTTATCGATTGTTACAACCGGGTAAAAGTTCGATATATCGGTGTATGCGATAAATTCGGGTTTTAGCGATTCGTTGTGCGAAATTGTGTCATATTATTGATTAGTACCTGGTGGACCGAGCCTTGCTTGGTGTTATTTTATATTTACGAGTTCATCCAGTTACTATAAAATATTTCAATGTCATAAAATTGATAATTTTTTATTGCCCTATGTTCTCTTCATCCCAATTGCTGTATTTTTCCTTGATGGCTGTAGATTCCTAACAGCTGTTATGATTACTTTATTTGTTTGCACTTTCCTTCTTTATTTTTGTTGCCATTACGGCAACTCATAAGGCCAATGTTAAAATTTTACAACTTTTAAATTCGATTTATTACGTTAATAGATTTTCTCTGGCCAAGTAATCTGCATAAAAGACGTTTTTGAGCCAAAAATAACTTATTTTGAAAATTCGAAGGAAATCCTCGGAGCTGTTTTAGAGATAATTTTGCAAGCACGCAAGCAAGCAAGAATACAAGCATACAAGCACGATAACATTACTCATGTAAGAGTATAGCATTCAACATCGATAGTTTACATTACAATCACAGTTTGGTGTTAATAAGGCCCTCAATTTCATACGCTGTTTGCCGAACGCATAACACTGTTACTACGTATAACCTCTGAGGTGTTAAGTTCCCGGTGAGTCATAATAGTTTTGTAAAATAAAATTATTAATCATTATTGAGGTTGTAAATGCCAATGACTAACTGAGGTAGCTGTACAGTCCTGCGCAATTGTAGAGTAATCTGTATGTAAAGCTAAAAATTATCGCTTTTGGGTGAAGGGTTGCAGGAATTGAAAAGTTCGCATAGACGTTATAAGAGAAGCAGGCAAAAAATGCGATATTTACCGAGACCGGAGGCCAAACTAAACATCATAGAGGAAATGCAAAACAAGACAATTGAAAATAGCCAACTGAACACAATGTAATTTTAAAATAAAAATCATGAACGAACTCATCAAATTCTTGAGACCTCTAATGCAACAACCCCGACATATCCTTGCAGTAAAATTAGCACTGGTGTCTATGTTGTTAGACGAATCAAATGGATTGGCACGCTGGAAGCAGCAAAAATGGTCTACTATGCGCTAATAGAATCTCATATTAGATACGGTCTTACAATCTGGGGAAGCTCCGCGGGAAATCTCAAGAGAATACTTGTACTGCAAAAGAAGGCTATAAGGACCATTGCAAACCTGAAGCCCCGAGAAAGTTGTCGACAAGCCTATTATAGGGTGATCCTGTTTAAAATCCTTGGGCATACTCACAGTACCTGTACTGTATATATACAAAGCAATTTTATATGTTGACAAACTTAACCTGCAAACTCACATGGACCTTCAAAACTACCCCACACGCCATGCCTCCAGATTCATCCTACCTCAACATAGAACAGCCCTCTACGAGAAAAAACCATAATACATAGGCCAAAACCTCCTTCCTGACCACCTACGGAACCTGACTGGCAACAAATTGAAGAGCTCGCTTCAAGAATTCCTGCTAAAGAATCCGGTATACACAATTCTTGAAATCTATGAACAATGTAACTCCTTGAGTTTATTGATTGTGATTTGACAAATTACTGTTCTTAATGTTGATGTAATAAACAAATGTAAATAAAAAAATAAATATCGACTTTTTCATTCGGTTGTAACGATAAATTCGATCATGAAAGTAATCGAAGCTGTCATCCGCTTTGCGACCCCTTAGCCTCAGCATATGCTGTAAATCGTCCTCCCCAAACATCCCCCGCGACTGTTCTAGCAGAACCTCCCCGTCCCGGGTCCCGGGTCACGCCCGGCGCGCCCTTTGTGGCATTCAAAATACCCGGGGCGAGGTGCGCATCGCGCATCGCGCTTCCAACGTCAAAATATCGTGACTTGCGGAACCGCAGCGTGGCACTGGCGGCAAAACAGGGCCAATGTGGTAAGTGGGTGAGGTGGTGGAACTTCTGGCATCCACGACCACGGAACTCTGGGTTGAAGTAAATAAGAAAATTTGTGGATTGAAACTATTCTCTGTGGTTCTCCAACTTTATTTTTCAGTCACATTCGGATTCGAAAAATGTTTAACGTGTATTATTTTTAACTTAACTCCAAGAAAATCAAAGATAAATATATAAATTCTGATCACATATTTATTCAGAAATCTCACAACTAAAACTTATCCATTATTTCCCATCAAGTAAACATAAACATTCTACTATTATGATATTAACCTTTTACAATGAAAATATAATCACCTGTTATTACACAGACTACAATATAACACATCATTCCTCTTTAAAAGAAAATTAATTTTTTTCAAGAATTAATAAAAACCAAATCAGCTTAAAAAATCGTCAACAAAAAAAAAATAAAGTTGTCTAATCTTGAAATCTTAAAGGTTGACGTTTTCACGCAATGGTCTCCCACACTGATAGGGGACACTTACACCTTCCTTCTGGCTTTCATTTTGGTCTCGAGGGCTGCAAGGTTTGATTTTTAAATGTCTTCTATTTCTTCTCAGCTCACTCCCGTGATTTATTGATTTTGTAGAACTAGATGTTAACCGTAGCTTCGTACACTTTCAAAATGATAGTAAATATTTTCATACGAAGATTTTATTTCCATTTGTTATATGTTGATGTAAAATATTAAGAATATTTCAAACAATGATTTAGATTAGTTAAAATCAAGCAGCTGGTAATTGCAATTGTAACAAATATCGTAACAAATGGATGTTGTTTCAGTTGACTTATATAATATGACAAACAACCAAATAAACTCTCACAAACTTTCACACTTCTCATATTAGTAGGGTTATTAAGTTTTGGTATAGTTAGTTAGCTCTTATTATGATATTCTTTGTGGTGGTGGTCTCATACTTTATAGTTAGTTGGATCCAAAAGAATACTGTGATGAGGTGGTTTTGTGAGATACAAATATTTAGTAACATGCAATACCTTAACAATACAATTTTAATTTATGTAAGGCCTCAACAAAAAATAAAAAACCCCACTTGCTATGTTTTGACGCTTTTTATTCAAAATAGTTTAACTACCTTCAAACAACGAGGAATCGTATGGTAGTCAGGATATGGCTACTACAGTTTCGATTCCGATGGAATCTTTATTAGCCCATATGGTCATCAAATTTGCTCTCATATTAGAACTCGTAATTTTCTTTTAAATGACCACGAAGTGCGAACCAGTCACCAATCAAATCAATCACCGAACCAGTCATTGATGTTTTTTTAATTGACGAGTTATACTAGGAGAACAAATTTGATGCCTATATAGCCTGATGAAGATTCCATCGGAATCGAAACTACAGTTGCAATATCCTGACTACTATAGGATCACTCGACGTTAGAAGGTATTTAAACCATTTTGATAACTATAACAGTGATTCGGTGGCTAACAACATGAAATTAGAAGTTTTTTATCCCTTGTAAGAGGGAACCAGACATTATAAGATTATCCATGATGGAAGCAAACTCTTGGAAGTAAAAAATCGTAAAACTATGTTTTGTGAATCAATATATTGAGCGCAAAAATATATCTCATCATGCAGGTCTCAAGATTCTGTTTGGAACTCATTTTCAAAATTAGGCTTGACGCCTCGGTCGTAAAACTATTGACCTCGAAAGTGTCACTTTCGGCCCTAGTGATGAAATACATTATGTTTTGTACCTTTTTCCTCGTAAAGTTAACGAAAGGCAATCGATTCCCGTTTGAAGGTCATATCGAGTGAACATCAAAACCCGTACAACCGGGGAAATAATGAAACCCCTAAAATATTTTTACGACCGAGATACTAAACTTTCCCGATTCCCGGTGATACCCTTCATGCACGCCATCAATTAAACTAATTAGGGAAATCGAGGAAAGCGTTATCGCAAGCGTGATAGTATCGCAGGCTTCACACTGCATGCTGTAAGTCTATAATTAACAACTGATACGAGAGTTATATCCTGGACGATGTTCGCTCCGTGCGAAGTTCGACCTGACCGACGAGCTGTTCAGGTCACAGGAGGAGTGAGTGAAGTGTGGTTTACAGCGTACATGTTGACTTAGAGATGGAATAGGCCTAATAATATCGATATATCGGGATTAGGGAATCCAATCCGGGGATCCCGGGATCCCGCGTGATTTTAGGGCCTATACAATCCCGGGATTTTTCGGCTCGATCCCGGGATTTTCGGGATTATAACATTACGTGTAAAAACGATATTTACTAGGGTCTTATCAGTTAAAAAAATGTTATAACTAAGAAAAACAATGTTTAACTAAGAAAACCAATGTTATAACTATGTTGTTTTGATCAAATAATCATGGTTTGGTGAGTTATTTGTCGTCTTATAGTATATATAAAAGTAGTTTCCAGTTAATATTTTCAAGCTTCTGAAAAAATACATAGAGATTTTAACTTGTTTCTGATTCAATGTAATGCAATTGCAATTAAGTTCCATTACGATGCTCTAATGATCATTTTTATCGTACATCTAGTTTTTTAAAAACATCTTTCTAAGTCCTGGTATTGTTTGGTCAAGTAACTATATTCAAGTTTTGTATAAGACTTTCTTTAAATTATGTCAGAATAAATATTTTATGGTTAGTTCACGGTTATAAAGGACCATCCTGACAATGTAATTCCGTTTTCACTCTGATGTCTCATACTGTAATCAGTGTTTCATGATAAGGCTGACTATGTCGTCAATTTTTTACGCTCTAATTTTGTATATACAAAATCACGTTAACAATTTAAAACTAAACCGAAAAACGGCCTTCTATATCGCATTATATTATGATACCATGTATACATGCGAATCAATATTAAATATTTATTTTTGTATCGGCAAATACTATGTTGTGTCAATCCCGGGATCAGTCCCGGAATCCCGGGATTAAAGCTTTTCAATCCCGAAATCCCGGGATTTAAAATATCGTCCGAGATTGGATTCCCTAATCGGGATTATGGGTATTTTGGTTCCGTAAAATTGTATGCATGGATACTGAAGGTTCCGATTCGTAAAAAAACGACATTGACACTTTAAAAGGTCTACCATCCCTATCAAGGCAAAATAATTTCGATACGAAAGTATCGATATTTTTATTCGAATATCGTAAATAAAAACGAAGCATCGTGTATGTATTGATGGTATATTTCCCGATACATCGAAAAATATACATGATGATTCTTTTAGGAGTCCCTACGTTGAGATAGGAGTGAAAAACAAGAGCAATAACTGTGTCTGTTATTGAGATTTTTTGTCTATTATAGATCTAAATATTAAATTTTAGTAACCAAATCTTCTGAAATCTGTCTCCGAAATCTACATTTATTAAATTTCATTACAGTAGATTTTATTGACTGATTAAAGACTGGGTAGGCAACCTGTCTCTGAAACCAATTCTAATCCTGTATTAAAACTGTTTAATACTTGAAACCCTGAAACGCTTACTGCATCTTAACCTTTAAAATCACAAATTGAAATGAAAGAGAAAACATATCAAAAGTTTCTAGTAAATTAAAATAGTAAATTTCCTGTCTAGATAATAAAGAAAATTAATGCTTACCGAGGCTATTACCAAAACCAATATTAAATATGTTATCAAACCAGCCGAACTCAAGGGACCGGGTTATCAGTAGATCAGAAAACTGCCCCAAATTGATTGGACCCTCCCCCAGGGGCGAGCATGTGCTTCGCGGCCCGCTAAAAGCTTGGCTTTGTCTAATCATATTTTGCCCATGAGTGAACCCCCCCCCCCCGGATCGGTAGAATGGTCTAATTGGGAGCCAATATAGACGATAAGGTACCTGTCAAAATAATCCCCCGGCAGGGCGGGGATCGAACCTGACATCGATCTCGACTTTTGATATCCGTGCTTTCAGTGATGATGTGTCTTTTTTGTTTTTGAAAGACAAAAGAAGACCTCATCTGTGAGCGTTTCAGGGTTTCAAGTATAAGACAGCTTTAATACAGGATTAGATTTGGTTTCAGAGTAGATTGTCTTCCCAATATTTAATCTGTGAATGAAATCGACTGTAATGGAATCGTTTAAATGTAGGTTTTAGAGAGGCGGATTTGAGAAATACTGTTATAAAAATAGAAAAAAGTCTCAAATATAGATACAGTTATATCTATTGATTATGAGGGAATAATAAAATCTGTTTACATACAATTTGAAGTCGGTGGTTTAATATTTAATGTTTATGTCGTGTACGTGTGATATACTGTGTTGTGAATGAGACTTTTTTAATCAATTCAAGAGAGCTACTTTAGTGTAAGCTGAATTTGAAGGTGTTTTTTTGCTGAAGATGAAGGGGTCAAGCCCTCGAAACATGTCCAGCACAGTTAAGAAATAATAAGCGGGATATCTTTAGAAAACCTTGGAGTACTAGTTTGAATATGTATTTTTTTAATTTATGTTAATGTCTGTTAAAGCGTAAATTGACTATGATTTTTTGGTAAAAGTGTGTAAAATTATAAATATTGATAAAGTTATCAACATAAAACCTTTAAATCAAAAAGAAAATTTAAATTTTCAAAGGATAGGCCTAATGAGAATCATTTATTAAATTGTGAACTTACAAATTGAAAGATAAATAGTTAGATTAATTTACAAAATCTAAAACAAAATTTAACGGATCAAAGTAAAAAATACATGCAATTATATTCTAAATTTCATTTAAAAATCGTTTATAAGTGCATTTTTTTATTTTACATTACATAATCAGGCCTACTTTTTTTAAAGTAATTATGTAATGTTTTTATATTTTCAAATATTTTAACCGTTTCTACACTCTTCATTTCGAGACCAATGATCGAGTTGTAAACACACTTCTTTAGCCACTCAAACACATACTATCCTTCAAAAAATATCTAAACAAAATTCAAAAATGAATGATATACAAATCTGATACAAATTCAACACAACCTCCTCACAGTGGCCATGACTACCAATGACTCGGCCGCCAGCCCGGGCTTTGTATGCAACCACAAGTGGGATGAAGTTATAAAATATCTTTGAAAGAGAAATAAATCTAACGAGAAAGCGAACGGTGGCAGCGCACACGGTCACACACACGCACACACACACACACACACACACACACACACACACACACACACACACACACAGACGCGCACACGCACCGTTCACCCCCATGTAAGGCGGCGACCGAGCTACCAGCTTTCCAATGTTTCATATATATTATATGCACACGTGGACTGAATACTCTGTGCTAACGACATGCCGCAGTCACCTTACTCTGTGACGATCGGCTTGGTAGGGTCGGTTTTTTTCTTTTCCCATTTCGGGTAAAGTGAGATTAACGGTTCTATTCAGCTGGGATTTCTCAAAGGGGTATGTTGGATGTGGGCTGTAACGGTTGTTTGAATTTATTTCGATTTGCCCCTTTTCGGATTTGGAATGGTGAATAGGTGTTTTTTGGATTTTTTAGTAACGTTTATCGTGTTTGAACTACGCAGATTTTTCGGTATTAGCAATATTGATGATGATAGTTGATATTGATAGTTTTATTCACCGGAAAAAAGATAGTAAGTAAAAGAATAATGAGAGTTAAAAAGATATAGACGGATGAATAAATAAACAAAGACAAACAATTTACTGGACCATAGGCCCTAACACAGGAAATAGATCACATAAATACATAGAACGATTGCTAAAAGGCTACAATATGTCTGTAAAAACAGATACGTAAATATGTTTTCTTTAACCGAGTTAGTTGTTCAGACACAAAAATAACAAAAACAAAACAGTAACAAAAATATATATTGAGAGGTAATATTTGTATTTTTTGAATTATGTAATGTCTTTGTAGTTGGATAAGAAATTGTTCTGGAGTGCTCAATTTAATTTTTATGTAAGTGAATCTCTGACCTTTTTCTGTATCGTTAAAGATTTTAAAAGCGTAATTTAAAATGTATTTTTCAATACACTAAAATTATTAATCAAAAAAATCAGTTTAAATTACTCTTTTAGGTGGTTTCTGATTTGAGCTAATAAATTGCTTAATACCATTAGTAGTGGCGATGTGGCGTTTCTGGCCCAATCAAACTTTGACAGGCAGTCAATTTTTTGACAGCTACTTCCGGTCACGTGACCGGAAGTGACGTCATCAGCTGTGACGTAGCTGTGACGTGTATGGGTGGGTATTTAAAGTTTAAATGCCCTGCTGTGCTGGTTATTTAAATTTTAAATGGCCGGAAGTGTGTCAAGGTCTTTTGGGGGTGTTTTTAAAAAAGATCTTGCATTTTCGGAAGATCCGAAAATGCAAGATAATTTTTGTTTCTTTTTACAAACTGTTGTTTTGTTGATTTTCACGTCTGTTAAAATACCATGTAAAAAATGGAATTGACAAATTAACAAGAAAATATCCTGCTACAAAGTATCCAAATAAAGATGCAATTACATAAACATAAACTTTAAAATATAGCGAATGTTCTTCCTTTTTATCTGTTAGCATTTCCTGAACAAGGTAACCAAAATTGTAACCACATAAAAATGAAAGTAGGCAAATAATAAATTTCGACGGGTTCACAAAAATCAAGTTGTAAAGTAGCGAATTTCTTTCTTCTTCCATTGTTGAATTTTTAGTCGAAACCAATTAATGATAACATTATTGCTTGCGCATCAGAACTAACAGTTGATGAAATTTCATTTACTTGTAGACTTGTAGTAGTTTCATTTGTAGTAGGTAATTGTTCGGAAGTTGGTGTAGATGTAGAAGAAACAGTATTATATTGAAGCTCAGAGTCCATGTGTGCTCGGGTAAAGAGCTGAAGCTTTAATGACGTGTGGTAGCCGTGTCCTACTGTGCATCAGTAGTTGTTGGTGGTGGGGGGTCGTTTGTTTCTTGCACTGAAATGTAGATGGAATCATAACTTTCTGGAGGATGTACTAAAATTTGTTGTATAGGATCTGCATCAATAGGAAAACTTTGCGTTTCAATGCAAAGTCCATCTTTAATAAAAGAAACATATAAAACAGAACTCATGTTTATTTAGATGTTTACTCTGCCAGTTCTACTAGCAAACTGATGTGTCAGCAGCGGCGCTGCAACCTCCCTTGACATGTGCAGCTCGGAACATCTGCCCTCCCCCCACCACCATAAGAGACTCCTCGCAATTTTTGGATTTGTAGTGTTAGTTCTAACGTAGGTGTTGTAGGGTGAACATCTCAGTACTAAACAATTGTTTTTTTAACATTTGGCTTAAAATATTTATTTAACTTTGTACAAGTTACAATATTTTTAAAGATGCTACTTTATTATATTACCTTAATACTTAGTTATAATATTTAGTTAAAGAAATCGAAACTGTAGTTGCGATTCAAAATAGAAACATGGTTTCTTAACATTTGCCTTAAAAATATTTGTAACAAAATATCGTAAGAAAATTTTTACAACATATTTGAATTAATATGTTTGCAAACCCTATCATGCGAGTTTTAAAAGATAAACGAGACCGAGTGGGCCGGGTTTGACCTCGCATGCTTTCGCTTGTTGCCGACCAGTTAGCAATACAACTGGTTGACCTTGCGCCGCACTTTCGCTTGCGGCCGGCCGGCGAATACAGGTCGTCGTCCTTGCTGCATCACCCGGCACACCTGTCCTTGATTGTATAACA
The DNA here is from genome assembly GCA_035578135.1 of Flexamia atlantica. NCBI lineage: Eukaryota > Metazoa > Arthropoda > Insecta > Hemiptera > Cicadellidae > Flexamia > Flexamia atlantica. The sequence goes on from JAQJVK010000036.1 coordinate 3,327,173, forward strand.
CACTCTACACTCTACACTCGACAAGTTATTCTTTCCTTTGCCACCGTCCTAACAACACCTACTTCAATTTCACAATGAACCGCTCCGAGTATACCGAGATTTGGTATAACTGGTTTTCCTATCTTCAACTGCTTGGGGTACGAATTATTCAATCGAACAACAATCGTGATTGGTATGATGTTACAACCACTATTGCTCGAAAACCTTTTCAGCAAGTTTGGAAAAACATTCTTACCGGCACCAAAATTCGCACCGAACCACCCAAAATTCGCACCAAACCACCTCTATCACCTGTATCTTCAAACGTACCCCAGCAAAAATTTCATCTAAAAAAACTGAAACTTAACCGAAAATATGAAATCTTAAGACATTTATCTTCTTCTATTTTCATTTTTAATTCTGAAAAAACCAAAATTTATGTCATTGACATTCCCAAAAAAATTCCTATTCCCCTTAACCCTCGACACTTGATAATAAATAAAAAAGGTGCAAAGTTAAACATAAATATTACCGAGTAAAACCTTTTCCCACCTCCAAAGTCCACCCTGGTGGCAAAAAAAAGGCCCTTCTAAGGGCCGACCTAAGACTTTCAAATTTAGGCTTAAGTTTAAGTATCAACCCTTGGTGACTAACAAGGGGTGGTTTGCGAAAGCCCCTATGGGACTTAGAGGTACACGGACCTTTTGTTAGTCACCAAAGGTTAAGGCTTTAGCAAAAGCTCCCCGCTATTGACTCAACCTTTGGGACTTAGAGGTATGTGAACCGCTTGTTAGTCACCAAGGGTTGAGGCTTTAGCGTCCAACCCTTTGTGACTTAGTGGTACACAGACCACTTGTTAGTCACCAAGGGTTGAGGCTTTAGCGAAAGCCCCCCGCTATTGACTCAACCTTTGGGACTTAGAGGTATATGAACCGCTTGTAGTCACCAAGGGTTGAGGCCCTAACTTAAGCCTAAATTTGAAAGTCTTAGGGTGGCCCTTAGAAGGGCCGATTTTGCCACCAGGGTGGACTTTGATTGAGAAGGGGAAGGAATATAAGGTTTAATTTAATATATTTATTCTCAATTTTCCACCCTCCGCTGTTACTAGTAAAAATTTTGGATCTGTCGGGACAAGTGGTGGTTTGGTTTTTGGAGTTGTGAGGATATAAATTTTCGTCCTCTCCTCGTTGTAGATATAAATTTTGTTTTCTTCAATTCTGTACAGATTATATTTTTTGTTTTTCTTTAATTCCTTTAGCCTGATGTTCTTTACTGGTGCGGGATGAATTGTTTGGGGGGTGGGGGTTTCTTTGATTGGTGCGGGTTGAATTTGTTGGGGGGTAGAAGAAGGGTGCAGTCCGCACAACTCCATCCAGTCTTCAGTTAAAATGTCGTCACAAATTGGAGCGATCGGAATCTCTTCAATTTGCGGCGTTGATGTTTCTGTAACTGGTGTGGGATTCTGAAATAATTGGGGTTGATCTTCATTAACAGCATCAGCTATTATTTCGTTAATGGAGGAGGAGAGGACGGGAGTAGAAGATTTTTGCGGAATAAAATCGTTGATTGCAGAAAGGCTGATCGATACCGGGATGGAATGTTGCTTCATCAGAGGTTTCTTGAGCAGACCCAGAAGAATAGGGCAGGATGAAGAGGCAGATGAGGAGTCCATAATTAGATAAAGGAAATAATAAAATGGATATAATGAAATAGAAAAAACGTGGGAATGGATAGTAACAGCGATGGTGGCGAGTGGCAGAATAACACAAGGCGGGCGAATGGGGTTCTTATAGGCAGCAGACACAACAACCTTGTAGTCAAGGTAGTGACCAGGTCCAAGTAGGCACACAACAACCTTGTAGTCAAGGTAGTGACCAGGTCCAAGTAGGCCAGACGAAGTTGTGAGAGCGGTGGCTAGCGACCCGGCCAAGGCTACCGGCCTCGGCAGAGCGACACGTTGACCTACTAGTCAAGGCTCGCTAGCGAGGTCGAGTCTCGAGCTCGCTGATATAAGCAAGCGCGCAACGTTTCTCTTTGGCATTACGGTGAAGGTGTAACTGGTCCGCTTACGTGGAGGGTTATGCTGTAACGTAATGTTCGCCATGGTGTGTGGGGTGGCTTATGTCAAGCACACACTGCGTTCGGCTATTGTGGGAGAGGCGCCCTCCTATAATAGTCGGTCGCAATGGCAATCCACCTACCTTTCCATTTCCTGCGTGGTTTAATTGTCAGGGTTAATATTACGGTGAGGTGTGTGAGTTCGCTTACGTGATGATCACACCGTAACTGTAATATTAAGTTAGGTGTAATATTATAGGGAGGTGTGTGAGTTCGCTTACGTGATGATCACACCGTAACTGTAATATTACATAGTATAAGATAGAATAGGGGGAACGTTAGGTAGGGGTTAAGATATGATAGGGCGGTGAGGTGTGTGAGTTCGCTTACGTGATGATCACACCGTAACCGCATGCATGATAGCATTTAAGGGGTAGCATAAGTTATAATAAAGTAGTATAGAAATAAAGTAGTAGAATAAGGTAGGGACCCCACGCTTCCCCACCCCCCTTTTTTTATAATTTTTAAATGACCTTGACCTAGTTTTGATTGTTCTACTTTCGGACTTAGAATTATTTTAAATGATCTATTTTTTAGACTTAGATATTTTAATTTCAAAAGACTTACTTGTTTGACTTATATATTGATTGATTTTAAAACTCTACTTTTGAGACTTAAATATTTTGTTAAAGTTTTAAATAACCTAAGATTTTAGTTTTGTGTTGTATCTTTTATTAAATAATTATTATTTTTAACATTTGGGTTTTTGTAAATGTTTTAATTTTGTTGATGGTGAGTTTAGTTTTCGCGTTGGTTATTAATATTTTTGAGTTTTTGCGTCATAACTTTTATACCGTTGGTTTAATCAAAAAATGTTACTGGACCTTTTTTGTTTGTCTTTTAATTCCGCTTAATTTGAGTACCCGCACGATAGATTTGGAGCATTTTTTGTTATATCCCCCCCCCCTCCCCGCGAAACCCCCCCCCCTCCCCCCCCTCCCCCCCCTCCCCCCCCTCCCCCCCTCCCCTCCCCCCCTCCCCCCCCTCCCCCCCCTCCCCCCCTCCCCCCCTCCCCCTCCCCCCCCTCCCCCTCCCCCCTCCCCCTCCCCCCCTCCCCCCTCCCCCCCTCCCCCCCTCCCCCCCCTCCCCCCCTCCCCTCCCCTCCCCCCCCCTCCCCCCCCCTCCCGCGGAAACCCCCCTCCCCCCTCCGGCAAAACCGGTTACTTGATTTCGTCGCCGTTCAACTTTAGAACTGCGTCGCCGTACACGATGGCAGTGGATATAACAAAAATGCTCCAAATCTATCGTGCGGGTAGTCAAATTAAGCAGAATTAAAAGACAAACAAAAAAGGTCCAGTAACATTTTTTGATTAAACCAACGGTATAAAAGTTATGACGCAAAAACTCAAAAATCGAGGCTATAGGCAGTGGATATAACAAAAATGCTCCAAATCTATCGTGCGGGTAGTCAAATTAAGCAGAATTAAAAGACAAACAAAAAAGGTCCAGTAACATTTTTTGATTAAACCAACGGTATAAAAGTTATGACGCAAAAACTCAAAAATCGAGGCTATAGGCAGTGGATATAACAAAAATGCTCCAAATCTATCGTGCGGGTAGTCAAATTAAGCGAAATTAAAAGACAAACAAAAAAGGTCCAGTAACATTTTTTGATAAAACCAACGGTATAAAAGTTATGACGCAAAAACTCAAAAATCGAGGCTATAGCCTTGGGCTCACAGTATATATATAAGGTGTGCTGTAGTCTTGTGGTTACATTTGCCATGGAATCCCTCATGATCTTTAGTGCTGTGCACAACTTTGTCGAAGCCAAAAAAGTACTATGGTACATAAGAACGTATCATAGCAATCTGAAGTGTATTAGTGGAGTACTTGAAGCTGTTAAAGCAGACGGTACAAAAATCTGTTGCACTTCGGATTCTATGGATTACGAAGGACTCGAAACATGGGTCCTTTATTATGTACAATTTTGTACAAAAATTCACATCAAAGTTGACACGGACTAAAGGGGTTTTCTAGGAGGAAAGAAAAGAATAGATACCAACAATGCATGTTGGTAGCTATTCTTTTCATTCTTCCGCTAAGATTTAAATGACCTTGACCTACTTAGGACTTAGAAAATTTTCACTAAGTTACAATTGACCTTCAAAATAAGTAGGTCAAGGTCATTTAACTTTAAGCGGAAAAAAGAGAGGAACAGTGTTATTAATTAACACTGTTCCTCTCTTTTTTCCTAAAAGGCAGGGGGAGAAGTTCCGTTAATGTCTACTTTTATGTGGCAGAATCATATCCATCATCATCTGATTCATTTTGAAAGTTGATGTAATCTACATCAACCCAAAGATAATGGAATCCTTGTTCAAAAGCCATAGTATCAATGTATGTTTCAAGTGTTGAAAACCAATTCGGATCTACGAAAGGGTTGATGGTAACTAATAAACGTTGATATGTTAAATTTACCATTCTTTCCCCAGTAACATTAATCGTAAGAAAATTAATATTCTGGAGGACATGGATTAAATTTAACATAAATTGAATATGTTGTTGAGGAGTGCAAAAAACATTGTAAAACATACGGAAACTTTCCATGATTATCGGTGAGGGAAGTGATGCCTCTTCATATAATCCACGGTTTATATATACATTTTCCCCACCATAAAGTTTTAAAAGTGGGTCAAGGTCATCTGAAGATACCCTATGAACGGGGAACAGAGCAGTAAGTGGTTAGACCACAAACTGCTCTGTTCCCCGTCCCTATTTAATTTCTCATAATTATATGTGTTTATAAACACATACAATTAATTTCATATTTTGCCAGGGGGCAGAAATTGCAGAGATGACATTTTTCTTGAGGTGCCGGCATTTGTAGTTTATACCCAATTATTCCGCTTCTATAAGCAATAGTTCGATAAAGCTCGTCCCCCGGGCCGGCAAGAGGAAGCGCCTGAAAAAAAAAAAATTATTAGTTTAAAGAAATTTAAAAAAATAATATATTGTTAACAAAAATAAACAATGCAGTTAATGAAAAAACGTACCATGTGACATACGGCACATATTCTGCCAACATTTGGCCCTTCAAACCAAATTTTGGTTTTGTAGACGCATCGTCTTTTATGCTCATAAATGAGCTCTCCTTGCAAAATTGGCGGCAGCGGCTCTGACACCCTTCTGATATGCCGGAGCATAGGGTTATCGGTGCAGATACGCTGCAGACACAACTCGTACAAGGAGCTCATAGTTATGGTCTGGCTATGCAAACCTCAAAGCTTTAAATACGTACCAATCACCTTGATGGCGAAGGTGATTCCCCCTCCCCCCGGGTTTCCACTATATATTGAGCGGATAGAAGCTTTATAGAATTAATAGTTTGCTACATTTTGAATCAACAAAACGTTATGGAATCTTTCCTAAAATACCTGATTGATCAAAGATTAAGTAGAAACCGAAGGGAACAAAGAAGAAAACACAGATTAAAAAAAGCTTTTGAAAAATTAAAATTAGTTGTACCGGAAAGTCAAAAACAAAAAAAAATTAACAGACAATCTATAGTTCAAAATGCAATAGATTACATTAAAAAATTGGAAGAAGACTTGAAATCACCAACATTTAACTTAGAACAACAAGAATTTGAACAATCCGAACAGACATTTTTACAGGATATAGAAGAATTCCAACAATTCGAACAGAAATTTGTACAGGAAATAGAAGAATATCTTCAAACTTCGCAAAATTTAAACCAAGACATTTATGAAATTTTGTATCAACCTTTTGAAACTGTTTCCTTGCCAGTGTTAGAAAGCTTGGATGAATATTTTTTTGACGTCGAAAAGTAGAGGGGGTAAATGGGTGGTGAGGTGTTATAAAGGCAGGGTAAACAGAGTAATCTTTACTTTCTTCGGATCCAGCGCTATGGCAAGCACTTCGTCTTCGTCCAGGTCTTCTTCCTCGTCATCAAGAACATCATCATCATCTGTTGTTTCTATTGTGAAACAAAAATCTCCTTCTCCAAAAAAATCTTCACCGAAAAAATCTCCTTCTCCAAAAAAATCTTCACCAAAAAAATCTCCTAAAAAAATTTCTGAAAAACTTCAAAAACTTCAAAAATTAAGAAAATCCTGTTTTAAGAAAGAACAATGTGCTCATATTTTAAAAAAAGGAGCGAACAAAGGTGAAAGGTGTGTGAAGTTGTGTAGTGTAGGTGAAAAATTGTGTAATTTGCATAACAAACGTGAACCTTCAAAAATTCAACCTTCTAAAAAAGTTAAAATTGAACCTTCCAAAAGTGAATTGCCAGAAAAAATTGAAAACTATAAAAGAATTAAAATCAACAGATTGAAATTAAACCACAAATATGTTTTTGTAAAAAAGATCAGTAACAGGGATGTTGTTCTTAGATGTTGTGATGAACTCTACTTGCTCAAATTACCAGTAAATCTTCAAATTCCAAATATCAGTAATGTTCATTATTATTTAGTAAGAAAATCTCCATCTGATAAAGTTAAATGGTCAAATTAAACACAAGACAAAAAAAATGGAGCGGGGGAATAGACCACTTTGTAATTCCAAGAGAATTACTTAGCGGTCTATTCCCCCGCTCATAGGGTATTTTTGAATGACCTTGACCTATTTTCAAAATTTACAATGGAGGGTTAATTTCTTATAAAAGCGGGATAACAAAATGACTTTTTACTTTTTACAATCTAGTCCTAAAAAAGAACAATGTTCGTATATTATTAAAAAAGGGTAAAAGATGTGTTGTGTAAATCAAACATTATGCAGTGCGCACAACAAATACCTCCTTTTGTTAAAACTGAGAGGTTAGTGTAAAAATGAAATAAAAAAAAATAGGAGCGGGGGAATAGACCACTTTGTAATTCTAAAAGAATTACTTAGCGGTCTATTCCCCCGTTCATAGGGTATTTTTTGGTGACCTTGACCTACTTCTTACACTTATAAATTTTCGCTAACTGCTATTGACCTTGAAAATAAATAGGTCAAGGTCATTCAATAATTAAAAAGAAAATGGAGGTGTACGGTTTTACAGAACCGTACACCTCAGAAACCTAACAGAAGAAAAGCTAAATCTACCTATATATAAATGACCTTGAGACTTAGAAATTTTCGCTAAGTCATTTTGTTGACCTTGAAAATAAGTAGGTCAAGGTCATTCGATAACTAAAAAGAAAATGGGGGTGTACGGTTTGACAGAACCGTACACCCCCGGAAACCTAAAAGAAGAAAAGCTAATTTACAATACAATCTGCCTAGAGTTTAAGAATTAATAAAAATAAAAAATAAAGAAATAAAATTTAGTTTAAAAAAAAAATAGCTAGACAGCCCAGCGCTGCACATCATGATTACAGTGTGATCATCACGTAAGCGAACTCACACACCTCACCATAAGCGCACAACGCTAAGCTAAAACAAAAATGTTATTTTGAAATAGCAAGTTGTTTAATTAAATTTAGGAAAAAATGTTATACAAATATGTTTTTTATTTCCTAACACTAAAGGAGCCAGTGTCTCGCCATTAGCGACGCAGAACAACTGAGGTCTAGCGAAACTCCGGAGGTAGGCGAACTACCCATCCAGCACGTATAGAGGTTGTAAGTGACCCGCTTTGGTGAGCGTAATCACTACAAAAGCGGTTGCCGGTTTTACCATTATTGGTTTTACCATGCAAAAGATGGAAGGAAAAAAGGAAAGGAAATTGGAATTGAAAGGTGTCCCTAACTAAAAAGGAGTACAAGACAAGAGAGGGAATGCCCTCAACAAGCTTGTTGGAAAAAGGAAATTGGAATAGAAAGGTATTAAAAACATATCATATAACATTCCTAAAAACAAAAATTTTACTTTAAATTTAAACATTCCAGGCAGAAATATATTGTAAGTAAAAGAAAGATTTTAAAATAATACTAACTACCAAACCAGCAAATTAAAAACAAACTACAAACCCTAGGGTATCTACAAGCACAAACAACTACCATGCCTTAAAATTAATCAGTCCTACGTCAAGATGTTATTATACAAATAACACCAAGATATTTTCACCAAACAGCAAAAATGATAAAATGTTCAGGGCGCCTTCTGAACATGTTACCACCTCACTGTCTAGCGAGCAACTGATGCCGAACCACACGCGCAGATCCCGGACCCCAACTCGGCTTGAGGTCATCCCCCCTCCTCGCTTACCCCCTCCCAAACCACAGGACCCTTACTGCGGGTTTGGTTTCCATCATTCTTTTGCCATTGTTCCAACAGGCAACAACATTTCTTTCTTTACTTTACATTGGATTTGTAAATATTTTAAGTGTTAAAACTTCTCAATATTTAATATTTTAGGACTTTGAAAAATTTTCAAACCTATCATTCTTTTGCAAATGTTTAAACAGGCAACAACACTTCTTTCTTTATTTTTACTTTACATTGGACTTGTAAAACTTCCTAATAATTAATACTTTCGGACTTAGAAAAATTTTCAAACATTTGCTTCAACATTTATTTTACAATATCAAGTTTCTTTTATAATGCCTCCAACAGACAACAATTTTCCTTTTGGATGTACAATTTGTGAAAAAATATATAAAATAGTTGAACCAGAAGACTTAACGGATGACGAAAGTATTTTTGAAAATAGTTTGATTCCAGTAGAAGATACATCTGATGCTACATCCGATGCTACATCCGATGCTACATCCGATGCTACGTCTGATGCTACAAGTGATGAAGAAATTATTTTGGAAGTACCAGTAGCAATAGGCGAAGAAACACCGTTAACACATGTTGTAACAATTAACTATGATCCAGTACAATATATACATGCTCTTGTTCGGCGACGTTTGTTTCCGGCATCGGACATGGAGGAAGATGAAAGCGATAACGATTTGGAAATAACATATTTAAACAACAGCAATGATGATCACACTTACGACGCATAATATATGTATTATTTTGAACTTAAATTATTTGACGTTGGCACTTAGATTTTTTTAAAACTTCCATTATTTGACCTTGAGACTTAGAATTTTTTTTAAAACTTCCATTATTTGACCTTGAGACTTAGATTTTTTCTAAAACTTTCATTATTTGACCTTGACACTTAGATTTTTTTAATACCTGCATTATTTGGCACTTAGATGTTTTTTTAAACTTGCATTATTTGACCTTGACACTTAGGAGTTTTGAAATATAAGAAATTTAACTGTTATTAACACTTTTTGTGTTTAATACAGAAAAAGTGGTGGGGGTAGTGCTATAAATAGGGGTAGTTTAAGAGTGGTTCTTATTATTACTGCAACTTTTGTGGAGAGCACACCTACGTCATGTATTACTGCATCAGTTGTGAAGAATCTTTTGAAAATGAAAACTTACTACAAATACACAAAGAAGTGTACCATAACAACGAAACAAGAAACAATGCAGAAGAAGAAGATTTGGAAGAATTAGATCAAATGCTGGCTACCCATCAACAACAACAAAATTCAAGACCAAGTGTTATTCAATACGCACCCGGACCATCTTTGGATGTGGAATTATACGCCCGAGCTTTACCAGGCAGTGTAGTAACTCATTTTAAGATTGACAATGCTCAATTGCAACTAGCACAATTTATATTGAAAGCAAAAACATTAGTAACAGAAACATTGAAGAATGAACTAAGAAGATTAAATTTTATAAAGTTTGGAATATTATTAGATACTGTATTTACAAATGTTCAGAATGAAACATCACCAAGAGGATTTTTAACTAAAAACAAAACCATCATGTTTGCATCGGATATAAGCTCAATTGTGGATGATTGTTTTGAAGAACTTTTAACAAAATTACAAGAACATGAAGGAAGAGGTTCTGGATGGAGTTTGTTAAGTATAACAAGCTTAGATGTGAGAGTTCATAAACATGGATATGGAATGAGAGGTAGTAGTTATATTGCTTTGCCAAGGAAGATTCGAGTAACCAAATCTTGTGTTAATGTACAAAATGAAAATGCTGAATGTTTCAAGTATGCAATGCTTGCAAAATATGTAGAAGATCATGTGGAACGACCGAGTAGAGCATACGATGAGGTTTCCTATATGTATAACTTTCAAGGCATGACTTATCCTGTTTCAATTCAAGACATATCAAAATTTGAAAAGAAAAATCCTTTTGCATCTGTAAACATCTTTGGCTTAGATTCATCCAACAATGTCTATCCCTTACGTATAACACCCACCGAACGCAGAGATCATACTGATTTATTATTTATAACTAAAGGTGATATCTCACATTATGTATATATTAAAGATTTTGAAGCTCTAGTTTGCAAACAGTTATCAAAACGTGAACAACCAAAAACAACTTGTAAAAGATGTTTCTGTTTTGTAAACAAACCTTTAAGAAGAGGAGGTTCAGAATGGTTAACAGAACATAAAAGATTATGCAATGGAAACTATGAAGTAAGAATTAAATTACCACACCCTAGCAGATCACAAGTAAAATTTGATAAAGTTATCCAACAATACAGAATCCCCGTTGTAGTGTATGCAGATTTTGAATCTTCATTGCTTCCACTTGAACAAGAAGAAGGAGAGGAAATTACAAGCAGAACAAAGTATCAACTTCACAAACCAAACAGCTACTGTTTAATAGTAAAATCCACTCTGCCTGAAGAACATCTTCAAGAATATGGTTTGACATCTACACCAAAGATCTATCGTGGAGAAGAAGCAGCTCGATACTTTGTTGATGATTTATACGACATCGCTGGGAAAGTGGAAGCAATGTATAGCAATGTGGTTCCTATGTCACCTATGACACCGGAAGAAATTTATCTTTATGATTCGACAACAACATGCTATTTGTGTAACAATCAATTTACAGAAACTAAAGTTAAAGTTCGCGACCATGACCATCTGACAGGAGCCTACAGAGGTGCAGCTTGCAACGGATGTAACATCAACTACAAACTACCATCTTTTATTCCCGTCGTTTTTCACAATCTTAGCGGATACGATGGACATTTTATCATTCCTGAATTAGCAAGAGACAACGGCGAAATAGACGTTATAGCACAAACTATGGAAAAATTTATAAGCTTTTCAAAAAAGGTGGGCAAAATTAAACTTAGATTTGTTGATTCTTTTCGATTTATGCCTTCCAGTCTTATGAAACTTTCTGAAAATTTAAGAAGACAAAATTTAATAGAAACAAGCAAAATTGTACCTGCAGAAAAAATGGATTTGGTTCTTCGGAAAGGAGTTTTCCCGTATGATTACATCGATGGACTACATAAATTTCAAGAAACGTCACTTCCTCCACCAGAAGCTTTCAAAAGTAAACTTACCGATTTGGACATTTCACCTGAAGACTATCAACACGCATGCAGAGTTTGGGACGAATTGGAAATGAACACTCTGGGAGATTATTCTGACTTTTATGTAAAACTTGATGTGACCCTTCTCTGCGATGTGATGGAAGAATTTAGAAACACCTGCTTTGAAGCTTACGGATTAGACCCTCTTCATTCTTATACTTCTCCAGGACTAGCTTGGCAAGCTATGCTAAAAGAAACAAAGTGCAACCTTCAATTATTAACAGATATTGACATGGTGTTGATGATCGAATCGGGCGTTAGAGGTGGATTGACCCAAAGTGTTACTAGACATGTTAAAGCTAACAACAAATATCTTCCAAACTACGATAAAGAAAAACCATCAGTGTTCTTAGGATATTTCGATGCCAACAATTTATACGGATGGGCCATGTCTAATCCACTTCCTTTTGGAAACTTTGAATGGGTTAATCCAGACTCTATTGGTGATATTTCGCAAATTTCAAAAGACGGAGACACCGGATACATATTGGACTGTGACTTTGAATATCCAGAACACTTGCATGATCTTCATTACGATCTTCCGCTCCTTGCAAAAACAGAAGTTTCACCAATTGGCAAACATCCAAAATTAATGATGACTCTTGAAAATAAACAAAGATACGTAGCTCACTTTTGGGTTGTTCAACAAGCACTCCAATTGGGTTTACGTATAACCAAAATTCATAGAGTTTTAAAATTTTCCCAATCTTGCTGGTTAAAACCGTACATTGATTCAAACACCAGAAGAAGAGCAGCTGCAACATCAACATTTCAAAAGGACTTTTTTAAATTAATGAATAACGCGATATTTGGAAAAACATTGGAAAACAAAAGAAAACACAAAAATGTTAAATTAATTACAGATCCTATAAAACTAGAAAAACTTGTACAAAAACCAAACTTTGAAACATCCGTTATCATCAATGAAAACCTTGTGGCAGTATCTATGAAGAAGACAAGTGTGAAAATGGATCGTCCGTTGTACGTTGGAATGTCAATCTTGGATATTTCCAAAACCCACATGTACGATTTCCACTACAACAAAATGGTCGCCTTCTACGGTAGAGATAACATCGGAATCGCCTACATGGACACGGACGCTTTCATCTACTGGATTCTTACTGAAGATATGTATTTGGATCTTCGAACATTTGTTCACAAAAATGAATTTGATTTTAGTGACTATCCAAAAGATCATTTAAATTATGACAATGATCGGAACAAAAAGAAACTTGGAAAATTTAAAGACGAAGCAAATGGAATTTTACTGAAAGAACTTATTGCACTAATGTCAAAATTGTATTCACTACAATTGCATAAAGAAGAAAACAATATTATTAAAAAAGCTAAGGGAGTAAAAAGTTTGTATCTTAAGAAGAATGTAAATTTTGAACACTACAAGCAATGCTTATTTGAAGAAACGACTATAACTGCAAAATTCAACACCATCAGAAGTTTCAACCATCAACTGTACAGCGTAACAGAAGTGAAAAAAGCACTCTGCTCCAATGATGACAAACGACACATTCTTCCAGACAAAATTCACACTCTACCATTCGGCCACTACTCTCTCAATCCTATCAATGAGTAAAAAGAAAAAGAAAAAAAGAAAAAAAGAAAAAAAAATAAAAAAAATAAAAAAAGAAAAAAGAAAAAAAGAAAAAAAGGGGAAATCACAGCATGCTCGCTGTGATTTCCCCTTTTTTTAAAATATGTTGAAATGACCTTGAACTATAAAAGCGGATGCAGAAAAAGAAACACTCAATACTAACTTGACTTTGTTAGTAAAATCATCATGACAGACTTAAAGGAAAAGATTGTTAATGAACTTCATAAACCTGCAAGAATAAAGTTTCCACGACGAAATACTGTTGTAAAAGGAATAAATGATTTATATCAAGCAGATTTAATTGAAATGCAACCGCATGGTAAAATAAATAAAGGATTCAAATACATACTTACGATTATTAATTGTTTTACTAAAGTTGCTGATGCTTTGCCATTAAAAGACAAAACTGGTAACAGCATAACAAAAGCTATGGAAGTAGCTATAAAAAGAGATAAAAATAAAATTAAACATTTACAAACTGATGATGGGAAAGAATTTTTTAATAAACATTTTGCCTTGTTAATGAAAAAATATAACATAAATCATTATTCCACAAATTCTGAGAAAAAGGCAGCTATAATTGAAAGATTTAATAGAACCTTAAAAGGTGCAATGTATAAAATGTTTTCGAAAAGAGGTTCTTACGTATGGGTTGATATCTTACCAAAATTAATAAGCGATTACAACAACAAGTTTCATAGAACTATCGGTATGGCACCTAACAAAGTGAATAAGAAAAACGCTAAACTAGTTTTACAACGAATTAAAAAAAATACACAGCCAAAAGCGGAACAAAGAAAACCAAGAAAATTTAATGTAAATGATAAAGTTCGAATTAGTAAATACAAAGGAGTGTTTACTAAAAAATACCTGCCCAATTGGACAAACGAAGTTTTTACAGTGTATAAAGTACAACCTACTGTACCGGAAACTTATATTTTAAAAGATAACAAAGGAAATTTGTTACAAGGCGGTTTTTACGGACATGAATTGTTAAAGTCAACAGTAGGCGATGTTTATCTTGTTGAAAAGGTGTTGCAAAGGAAAAAAGACCAAGTTAAAGTACGTTGGTTGGGGTTTGATAAAACTGAAGATTCGTGGATACCTATAAAAGATTTGATTTAGTTTTAAATCAACTTATTTACTCTTCTGCCTTTGAATAAGATGGAGATTGTTCACCATAAAGATAAATTTAATATTAATAACATTGATGATTTAACCGTAGATAACGTTAAAATCAACAATGGTAAACACGGCAGTTTATTTCCAAACACTGTACGATGTATAGTCAGCGGTCCTTCAAACTGTGGCAAAACTAACGTTGTGTTTAACTTAATTACAAACACAAAAGGATTGCGATTTAATAACCTATATATTTTTTCAAAGTCCTTACATCAACCAAAGTATCAATTGTTGGAAAAGATCCTGACTGATGTGTCCGATGTTAACTATTACAAATTTAATGCTAGTGACAGTGTTATGCAACCAGACCAGGCTAAGCCGTATTCTGTATTTGTATTTGATGATGTATCTAGTGAAAATCATGATACTATTAGAAACTATTTTGCCATGGGAAGACATAATAATATTGATAGCATATATATCGGACAAACATATAGCAAAATTCCAAAACAACTAATTAGAGACAATGCAAATATTTTAGTTTTATTCAAACAAGACGATACAAACCTAAAACATATATACAACGATCATGTAAATGCTGATATGTCATTTGATAAATTCAAAGAGCTTTGTGGAAAAGCTTGGGCGGAAAAATATGGATTTTTGGTAATTATGAAAGATAAAGCTATAACAGATGGTCGTTACCGCATAGGTTTCGATAAATTTGTTTTAATACATTAATTAACAACATTATCGTACAAGTCTTCATGGTGTAAACATGGTTAATCAGGAAAAGCTATTAAAAGAAATAAAATCACTTAGTGATTCTATTAGACATAAAAACAGAGCGTTAAGATTAGGAATAAGTGAAAGAGAGAAATTTCTGGAATCAACATTTAAACCTATTACTGAGCCATTAAAACAATTAGGACAAAATGTTAAACATTCAACATTTAATTTTTCCGGAGATGCTATTTTACCCATTTCAAAATTTGAACAAAAAGAAGAATATGAAAGTGATACAAGTTTTACACAACAAGGAGAAACAACTGAAGAAGAAAGCGAACTAGGTGAAGAAACGGATGTTTTAACAGAAAAAGAAGGTCTTTCTACAAGCGAAGAACAACAAGAAGAAGAAGAGCCTATTAATCCATCCAACTTGAGCAAATTGGGCTCGGATATCGCGTATAAAGGGCCGCTTGCAAGACAATTTGTATTAAAAATGTTACATTCTGCACAACCAACTCGAAAATATCATACTTTTGGTGCTAGAATAGAAGAAAATGGGCTAATGATTGGAGATAGCAAACTTGATGTAGACGAACATGACAATATTATTATAAATAATAAACAATACAAGGGTACAAAAGGATTGTTTGAACTTATTTTTAAGCCGAAACCTAATAAATATACTAAAAAGGATTTAAACATTTTTAAACAAATATTGGAGGATACAAATGCGCATAAGAAAAATTATTCTAAAAATTTTAATGTTCATAGAAATGCATCAGAAAAATATAAAACTATTATTGCTAAACTTTTCCCACCAAAAAGAAGGGAACCCATAAAAAGAAAATCATTATCTTCTGCTGAAATAAATATTTTACATAAAAGAAGAAAAACAAATCAATCAAGTTTATCAGGAAAAGGATTATTAAAAAACTTGTATGATACTAATATAATATACTACAACGATATAAACAAATTGGTTGACAGAATGAAGTTGATATATGAAGCTAAACAAGCCGGACATAGTGGTTTAGAAAATGAATGGGTAGCTTTGGTCGGCGAACTGCGAAATCGAGGAGTAATTGCATAAAAAATATGAGTATATATAATACAAGTATAACTGATTAAATATTCAGTATAACCATGAGTGTGGATAAGTTTGGACGGTATTCCGAAACTGGAAGCAAATCAGGATCTTATGGAAAAAGAGGTGGTTTACCACTAACATCCGATGGAGATTATGATATAAATAACAAACGTTTAAAGTTTGTAAATGATCCAAAAGATGAAAATGATGCGGTAAATTTTAAAACTTTAAGAAGTGAAACATTACCTAGCTTAAAGCTTCAAAATGAAGTGTATAACGCTAATTTTTATAGAATTGTAAATCTTCCAAAACCAATAGATAATAATGATTCGGTAAATAAAGAATATTTAATGTGGTACATAAACCAAACCTTACGATATGATCCTAGGAGTAATAATAAAGTATATGATGCAAAAGATCTTAGAATAGCCAATATAGCAGATCCTATTAATGATCAAGATTCAGTTACAAAAAAGTATTTACATTCAGTCATCCCTGAAAAAACAGATAAATTTTCCTTTTACAACTTTGTAATACATGATATTGGAGACCCTAAAGATATGAAAGATGCTGTAAACCTTCAATATCTTACAGATCATTGTATTACGCATGATATTAATACAATTGATTGCAAAAATAAAGTGTTAACTAACGTTAAGGAAGGAACTGCAAAATCACATGCAGCAACAATAAGTCAAATAATGAAATTAAAAGATAAGAAATGGGATGCTGATGCAAAAATAATTACTAATGTTAAAAAAGGGTCGGATGAAACTGATGTAGCAACAATTGGACAAGTTCCTGTATTACAAGAAGGCGGCCGACAAGCCTTTGATTGCAAAGGGAAACCACTAGTCAATGTTGCAGAAGGAATAAGAGACAATGATGTAGTTACAGTAGCACAAATGCATCAGAAGGGACACATATACTATAATCTTTTTCTAAGAAAAGATTTAAATAAGCAGTCTTTTTTTTGTGAAGACTTGCGATTGACTAGCTTAAAAGACCCTATTAATTTTACTGATGCTGTTAATGTAAATTACATTGTAAGACTCTTAAGTGTAGTATTATATGATATTTATAACACAATAAAGCCCATAAAATCTGATCAAAAATTAAATTGGGTTAAAAAGAATGTTATGGAAAAATATTTTTTAAATAAGGAAAATGATACTTTAAGAACTTCTAAAGGTGATGATGATGAAGAAGATACAATCCTTCCACAAAACTGGAAAAAAATGTTTTACCCATAAACAAACATACTTATAAATAAACAATGTCAAAGGATAAGTGCATCATTCATTATAAAGCATTTATAAAATAAACAAGTATCGACATTTCCTTTCACTATAAAAGACCATGTTGAAAGTTCAACGCATCAGTCATAATCGACACGTTATAAAGAGAGGAAGAGGAATAGCATCAACAGCACTTTCTCTTATTACTAAGCCGGTTGGAGCTATAGTTAATAAAGCTATCGATTTATTACCTGTAGAACTACATTTACCAGGAGGTTATCAATATTGTGGTCCTGGAACAAAATTGAAAAAAAGACTCGCTAGAGGAGATCTTGGAATAAATAAACTTGATCAAGCCTGCAAACAACACGATATAGCATATTCAAAGTTTGCAGATACTAAAAATAGATCAATAGCGGATAGAGCACTTGCTGAAAAAGCTTGGCAAAGAGTAACATCCAGCGACGCTAGTATCGGTGAAAAAGCAGCAGCTTTAGCGGTATCAGCAGCAATGAAGGGTAAAACGATGTTTGGAGGTGGAAAGAAGAAAGGAGGTGGAAAAAGAAGAAGAAAACCTGCAAAGAAACGTGGAGGAAATATAAGAAGAAAACGACGATCCACCGCAGGTAAAAATAAAAAGAAACAAACAATATGGTCAATGATAAAAAAAGGAGGAGGATTATACCTAAGACCGTATCGTGTGTATTAAACAGAAAAAAACAATTACTAATTCCAAATAAAGAATTAACAGATAAAGAATTAATTACTTATGTTTCTTGTTTAAAAATTCCATTTTTTAGAGGAGTGTTTATGAAAGATGCATTACCTGTTAAAATATGGAAAAATGAAACCGGAATAGTAAATTTAGATAATAGTAAAGGATCAGGCACTCATTGGGTATGTTATAAGAAACTAGGATCAACTATTTACTACTTTGATAGTTTTGGTAATCTTCCACCACCAAAAGAACTACAATATTACTTTAAAACAGCTAAAAATGTACTATACAATTATAAAAGAGAGCAACCTGATGATACGGTAATCTGTGGACATTTATGTTTAGATTTTTTAACAAAAAGTGTTAGTCAACTTTAAGATGTCTTCCTATACAGTATCATTAACTGGAACTTCATCTACTTTGCGAAGTGTTCTTTTCCCTGCGTTACGTTTGGAAAAAGATAAATTATGGGAAGCCGCATTATTAGATATAACTACTTATAATTCTATTCCCAACGTTACTGAAAATGTTAATGACAAAATACATTATTACAAAACAAAAGATAAAAATACAAACAAATATTCAGATATACAAGTATTTAGTTTACCCACTGGAGCATATGAAATTGATGATATAAATGAAGCGATACAAAATCATATGGGAAAAGATAATATAACAATAAAAGGAAATAACAATACTATGAAAGCTGAAATTAAATCTAAATATTATATAGATTTTAGCAAAGAACATTCAATTGGTAGTTTATTAGGATTTCCTAAAACAACAAAAATTTTAGAACCTAATATTAACCATTCAGGTGCTAGAACTGTAACAATAATGAAAGTTAACAGTATAGATATTACATGTAATATTATACATGGTTCTTATAGAGATGGTGAAAATACTCATATATTGCACACATTCTATCCAACGGTCGCTCCGGGTTTTAAAATTGTGGAAAAGCCACAAAACTTGGTGTACCTACCGTTAAACACCAGTTTTATTTCAGACATTGTGGTGAACATACTAGATCAAGACGGAAATCATATTGATTTTAGAGACGAACCTATAACTATACGAATACATATAAAATCAACCGTATAACAATGGGGTTATCATTTAAAAAGAAAGAGCTGACTGGTAAACAAGTCAGTAGCACTTCAGCTATAGAAGGATTAACAAGTGATAACATTCGTTTTCTAGAAGAAATTGGATTAAAACTTATTAATAATGGAAATATTGGATATAGCGCAGGGTCCGACATTCGACGAAACCTTATGGGAAAAGGAATATCATACGCACAACCCTTACGCTTCATCAAAATTAAATAATAATGATGAAATTAGAATTCCCATACAACAACAGGATATTTATACACTTCCATGTGAAAGTTATTTGTATATCGAAGGAAGAGTAACAAAAAAAGATGGAAGCACTGCAAGTACTGTTCCGTTCATAAATAACCCCATGGCATATTTGTTTGATGAAATAAGATATGAAATTTCCGGAGTTACAGTAGATTCAACAAAAAAGGTGGGAATTACAAGTACATTAAAAGGATTAGCATCTTTAACACCGAGTGAAAAAAATATGCTGGCCGCCGCAGGATGGGTAGCACCCGATTCCAGTACAATCACTCCAAACACTTCAGGCAATTTTGACTTTTACATTCCTTTAAGATTACTTTTAGGCTTTGCCGAAGATTACCGAAAAATAATAATAAACGTAAAACAAGAATTAGTTTTGTTAAGATCATCAAACGACAAAGATATTATTCAAGCAACTGATGGAACAACGGAAGCTACTTTAGAATGGAAAATGCAATTAGACAAAATTGTTTGGAGAGTACCGCATGTACGGTTAAACGATCAGAATAGAATTTCATTATTAAGAACTTTAAAATCAGATCGTGATATCGTAATACCATTTAGAAGTTGGGAGTTTCATGAATATCCGGTTTTACCGGAAACACAACGTCATACATGGACTGTAAAAACTTCTACTCATTTGGAAAAGGCAAGATATGTAATATTTGGATTACAAACAAAAAGAAGAAACGAAATAACTAAACATGCTGGTGAATTTGATCATTGCAAACTTACAAATTTTAAGGTGTTTCTAAACTCACAATTCTTTCCATACGACAACTTCAACATAAACTTTACAAAAGACAGGTTTAGCGTTTTGTACGATATGTACGCAAGATTCCAAAATTCATATTATGGAAAAACAAACACACCTTTATTAACGCCAAACCAATTTAAATCTAACTATCCGATTGTTGTAGTTGATTGTTCAAAACAAAACGAATCTGTAAAATCTTCCAGTGTAGAAATAAAAATAGAAATGGAATTTGAACAAAATGTACCCAAAGATACATCTGCTTATTGTTTAATTTTACATGATAAAATTGTTACATATACACCTTTAACAGGAATTGTAAAAGCAGTTTTGTAAAATGAAAAGGAAAAAAAAATACCCCCACCACTCGGTTATAAAAGCAGGAGCGGGAACGAAAATTGTTTAGTTTACTGTCTACAGTTGTATGGGTAACATCGTCTACAGCATTATAAACAAAATGAGTTCTTTATCAGTTGTACAAGACGTTTCCGAAACAGCACCTTTATTGGAAAATGATGATAAACATTTTGAAGAAAATATTGTAAAGGAAATTGATGACTTTTTAAAGTTTGGAAAACAAAATAAAAAGTTGGAAAATAATAAAACAAACGTAAGAAAGAAAAGAAAACTTGAAGAAAATATTCCACCAAACATTTTAACTGAAGTTTTCCTTCGCATCTTTTATCCTATTTCATCTTGCATGAGTAAAAGTGTGTCGATAGGATTGGTAAAATCATTAGACTACTCTCCCGCAGTAATACTAAGCCATGGAACAAAGATGGTTTTATTTTCAGAAAATGCTTGGGATTCCTTTTTAAAACATCTACATCTTATTGAATGTTATTTAGCCAACAGTTTCTTTGGAAGAAAAACTAACATTCGACTTTTGGATTGTGACAATGAAATTGACATTATTAAACATCGTGGTCAACAACAAGTAAGAATTAGAGACTCGACACAATTTGAAAATAAAATTCTTCTAACACGTGAAGAATTTTACATTTTAAACTATGCAACATCACCTATTACCAGGTATATGAAACAACTAGTATTTTCAAGCTCTGTTATTAAGGAATATCTGGTAGATGCATGCGAAAAACAACCAGAAAGCACTTTACAATACGGACCAATAGATACATCCATCTTTAATAGAATACCTCACGAAGTGGAAATGTGGAGGCAGTTAAGAAACTTTGAACCTTTTACCGAAGTTGCAACGGAGGCTACAGAAGAAGAAACCAACAACAACAACAGTACAGAAGAAGAAACCAACAACAACAATAATACAGAAGAAGAAACTTTGCTAGGTTAAAACTACAATGTAATTTAACAAAAGAATAAACCGTGGGGTAGGCCTACTGGGGATGGTGCCCACGTTAAACATACACCAACGCGCCTACAACTGTACGGCCTGGTTTATATATATCTAACCTACCGTGGTGTGGAAAACAGTTGATCAGCAGACACCATGATGAGCAGACAGGATGAAGAAATGGCAGCAAAACCTTGTGTAATTGAATTTCAAGCATTTCGCGGAAACGATGATAGATTTATCATAAAAGAATTGGTAATTTTGGATTTGCTTACACAAGTAGCATACCCGTTTTTATTTGAAGCACCGTGTTCTGTCCATGAACTAAAGTCAAAAGCTAAAATAACAAACAGATGGCTAACAAATAATTTTCATCATATCCATTGGTATGAAGGTTTCCTACCGTACAACAATGTACACAAAATTATGTTTCATTTTTGCAAACAATTTACACACATATATACCAGAGGATTGGAAAAAAAGAATTGGATACGACAGTACACAAACAAAGAAGTTTTAAACTTAAAAGTGGACAAAACATTTCACTTTGATGCTAGAAATATTTGTGTTTCTACAATAAATCCGAAACACAACCAATCTCAATGCGCATTACAAAACGCGTATCACTTGGCTGCTTACTTACAACAACAAACGGAAGAATGTAGTGGGGGTTCCGAAGGTTATATAAACGAAGAGGCAACACACCCCGAGTATCAGTCTAACTCCATACTCCGAACAGACAACATCTCCTGTGAAGGATGGCATCACAACAGTTTCTCCAATGTTTAGTTGAACAATTCAACTTGCATTCAAAATCAAATACTCTAATTATCAAGAAATGTTCAGAATTAAAAGAACAGAAACATTATATTGTTCATGAAATGAAGAAAATTGATACAACGCATGGAGACGCAGTCGTCGCATCTTTATCCGATGCACCATATACACCGGGTGATGAACCAAAGTTTCAAGTATATCTTCCAAAACGATTCGTCCAGTTGCTGCAAAATGAAGATCTGCGGGAAATTCAACCAGGATCATTATATTTGGTGTCACACGGAATGAGCGGAAACAACTCTACGGAACTAACTCTGCACATCGCACAAAAATAACATTGTAAAAAAATGTTTTAAATAAAAAGATAAAAAAACAACATATCAGTATATGTTTTTATATACTGATATGTTGTATTTTTTTAAAACCTCAAACGGATGACCTTGAACTTTTAATCGATAGTATTATTCGATTATTTTATTCGATAGTATTATTCGATTATTTTATTCGATAGTTTTATTCGAATACTTTACATAAATACGAAACTTTAACGTTAAGAGGCTCAGTTCTGTTTAAGACAAGCTACAACCAACATGTCATCCAAAAGAAATAATCTAACACTTATAACTTATTGTTGCAAAGAAAAATGTTTTAGAATACCTGAAGATCAAGTTGACGGAAAAGCTTGTACAAAATGTAATTCTTTCAGCTATTGTAAATGTAGTTGCAAAACATATCAAAAGAACCGGTTGGATAAACTAGAAGAATTGCAACATCGACTCGGTCTATTGTGGCAACGATTAAATTCAAAGTGATGAAACAAACACCTGCCATTACCCCCACCACTACCCCCACTACCATCGGAGGTACCTGCAGCACCGGCTTTGCAATAGTCATTCCTGCTACACCTCTCGTCGAGTAAACAACTCTAGTCATGTCTCTCAACATTCGCGGGATTCACTACAACACTATCAATCTTACAACCTACAAGGATTTGGAAATTTTTAGTGAAGAACTAAAACAACTTATAACCACTGGGTTTGGTTTATCTTTAGAACTTTATGCAACAAACAATCAAAACGAAAAAAATGTGTTTTTGCCAACTTACAACAACAACAAGAAGAATGAAAATAAACAAGAAATTTCAGCACCGACAACAACTTACTTTTCAAATTTGGGAGCAAACTTTACTAACTTGTAAAATAATACTTTTGTAAAAAACAAATAAATAAAAAAAGAAAATATCTTGCATTTTCGGATTTTCCGAAAATGCAAGATCTTTTTTAAAAACACCCCCAAAAGACCTTGACACACTTCCGGCCATTTAAAATTTAAATACCCAGCACAGCAGGGCATTTAAACTTTAAATACCCACCAAAAACACGTCACAGCTACGTCACAGCTGATGACGTCACTTCCGGTCACGTGACCGGAAGTAGCTGTCAAAAAATTGACTGCCTGTCAAAGTTTGATTGGGCCAGAAACGCCACATCGCCACTACTACCATTCGTTAAACTTTCTCCATTTACTTACTGTTACATTTTTCCCAAACAATGTTTGTTATAGATAACTATAGATAGTAGGCGTACTCCAATATTTCATAAAGGAAGTAAATATTTGACTTGAGCCCGCAAGAATCTTAAAACATCTTAGTAACAAAGTACAATTCACTTTATATACTAACCAAATCTGAAATATACTCTCAAGAACAAACACTGAATAGTTGGTAACAGTATCAAAGCTCTAGTAAGTTATTTCGGTCTTATCACCCATAAATTAACAATGGATACATATTATAATAAGTTATATATTCTGACCGCCTTTCATGGTCGTCGCTTAAAGGATTGACAACAAATATTGAACAAGTGAACTAATTAATCTTTTGCTCATGATTGTTGCCAATTAAAGTAAACCTTCCTTAAATATCCAATTTATATGTCAAAACAAATTACTCAACTCCAATTAGACCCAGGCATTTATCATGGCTAAATTACAGCATTCCCAATGATAAATGTTATTAAATAAATTATTGTTGTAGAAGCGATTCACTGTAGTGTTTTTTATCTAAATTAATAATCAAGAAATAATTGTCCTAGATGGTACTGTGCAAGGTCCATTTCTGTTTGTGCAATTGCTTATGTGATCCAAAAACAGATGCACTTTGCTCTGAGGGCGTTTTATCTTAATGTCAGGGACATAAAAGAAAAACCTGTATGTTTTAAGAATACCATAAAATACTTAATTGCACCTGAAGGCCAAACTATTAGGGAGTTTCTGTGAAAGGTTTTAATATTGTGAAACTGAGAAAAATATTATATTTATAATAAAATAAAAATATAAAATAATAACTGGTATCCCGAAAAATATTGATATTTAAAACAGCTATTTGTCAACTATACAAAGTAGATGTAATCAACATTGTGAGAGAGCAAAAAATATTCTCATTTCTTCTTACATATCACAAGTGTTCAATATGAGTATTGATAAGGGTTCACATAACGAACGTTGTTCTTTTAAGTGTTGACCAAACTCATTGTAGTGCTGCTACCAGCCTCCTGCACTGGCATTTACATATTGTATGTTTGGAGGGTTATGTGATAAACTAGGTTTTTGACCCCCTTACCCAACAGACCACTTACAACAACAACAACAACAACAACAACAACAACAAAATAACTGTGAATAAGAATTTTTAAATTCATTAAACCGTTTGAACAGTTTGGGTAAAACTCGAATTTAGTATCGAAGTCGGACATAAAGTCGGTTCTAGTATCGTGATATCAGGAAAAACATTTAGTTTCTATATTTTTTTATACAATTTTAAGTTACATCGAACTTACAATTAAAGTATGTATGTGACTAACAAAGCTGGGCAATTTTTATGGAGCGCCCGAAATTTTATACACATTGAAAAATACAATGCATATATTTTGGAGTTAAATTACAGCGATATAATTAAAATCAACACCATGAGAAAAAAACAATCTTATAGAAAATTCTGTCGAATGATTTTCAAGATTTTAGTGGTTTTTCTCTTCAAACGCTTTTGTTCTTCTGTGCGGGTCTTGAACTCAAAGAAATAGCCTGTATATCGTTTTCCAAATTATAATAGGGCATGAGATAAGTGTATCGTGCAGCAGTGTATGCGCTGGTTAGCAAAAGCAAGCAAGAACAATGCAGAAAAATGAAAAGTTTCTTAAAAGACATACCCAAGATGAGATCATCGTACAATCCAGAAATCCCGTTTTTTAGTTATTCACTTTGAGGCTGACATTATAATTAAGCATTAATTATAATTAAAATTAGTATAGCCTAAATAATCTAATTGTTTTACTTACGTAACTTTTACTTATTAGTTGATACCTATACGTACAAGTACATAATAGAAACCTTTCTTAGTGTGTCCCAACCTGGACCCAATCTAAACTTTACTTAGTAATTTCTAAAATATAAATGTGAATTTTAAAAGACATATTTATTAATATCACAGATTTAATTCTTCCAATGTAACCAGTAGCCCAATTTAAGAGTAAAAACATAACAAGAGGTTGGAGGAATACCGAAATTGCTGGAAAATATTTGAGAATCTAAAACCGTCCGAAATGATCCAAAAGTAGTATGCAATTATTGTTATCATCGGAAAAGAGAGCAGCAAGGTTATCAGTTGACAACATTGTATTTAAAGCACAGAATAAAATTGATTTATTTATGGCATCCAATCCGTTGTCCTAAAAACGAAAATTTAATAAATCAGATCCAATCAACTATAAACTACGTGTTCTCTTGGATTTAATTATTTGACTACACAATTTCCTAAGCATAAAAGATACACGTACCTACCACCTTCACATAAAGAACGAAGGAGACAACATGAGTTGATATTAGGTGGCTGCTTTACTTAAGTTAAATCTCGTAAATGTTTTATTTTTAGGCATTAACATTTGTATTTTTGAATCGGTAATCACTTGTTACTGGAATTTTCTAAGCAATCTTAACACAAATACGACGTAGGCTAATTGTAGGTGTTGAAATATTTTAAATATACTGTACAGTATTGTTATTTTTTAAAGTACAATTTATAACCTTTAAGTTACATAAGTGATTTAAAATGTATTCGACGTTCGAATTTCCATTTAAAATCAGTAACTTACGCTATTCAACTCAGATTACACAGATTCAAAACTACAGAATATTTCCAAACTGTCCGGAGACCTCTTAACAAAACTTTTAACAAAATCAAGAGTATGAATTTGATTAGCTGAGCTTGTTATTGCGTTAACATAACATTAAAGTAATTTAAGAAAAACATCGAACTTTTTCGCCAAAAACTGAATATTTCAGCTGATTTCGCAGTCTAATTACTATCGCTTGGAGGTTTTATTTTATACAATAGTCGTCGCGACTCTTTAGTGTTTTTGGGACATACATGTTTACGATCGAATAAAATTAAATATATATTTGAAAATTTTCCAAATAATTTCTCAGATTTAAAAAAAAAATTATAAATTTCACTCGGTTAGTGTAGTGTGAAGAAACAATCTCTTAAGCTTAATATTTTATGCTGTTCATATTAGGACCACTACACAACTTTTAAGTCATACATGTTTTTGATCGGATGAAAAGTACTTTTCTCGGCCCACCCTAATGCATACCTTCATCATTTCAAATTTAAAGTTTTTACTCAGAGTAAATCCTAGAGTTTGATATTTTATGCTGTTCATATTAGGACCACTACACAACTTTAAAGACATACACGTTTTTGATCGGATGAAATGTACTTTTCTCGGCCTACCTTAATGCATACCTTCATCATTTTAAATTTAAAGTTTTTACCTAAAGTAAATCCTAGAGTTTGGGTAAATCCTTTTACCTAACCTTACCCAGAGTAAGTTTTGAAAAGATTAGTATAACAGAACACCAGATCCACAAGATCCAGACGGACACAACACTATAAATTTAGGCATTGAACCAAATGTTTATAAATTAAAAATGTGTTTGTCTCTATGCAAGGAACAAATCTGAGGCCTCCAGATAGTTCGGGAATACCCTGTAACTTCCCCGACAATCATTCAACCCCCTTCCAACCTCTCCCAATCTGAAGGGCGTGACAACAACGACAAGGCCAGGATGTCGTCAACTTTGTCGTCTTTGTCGGCGTGTGGAGGCCACTTCTCGCGCATTGTCCTGCACCATCAATCTCGGATTGATATCTCGATTCCGCCCGGTATTCAACTTGATTAATCCACGCGGGATGATTGTGCGCATGTGCAGTAGCGAGCGAGCTGAGAACTGCTGCTGGAGATTTCATCCATCACCGTGTAACCTTCCATCTATCACCTGTAGGTAATTAAGGTGTTTCAGAGGTGTGACTTGCGCCCACCGCTCCTTGGGAAGCCGCCGCGACGGTTGTTGAAAGAGTTGAAGGGTGGAGGGAGTGAGTGTGACGATTTGGCCGATCGCGGAGTACACTGGAGCCGTATGTCTGGAACTGCATTGATAAAAAAAATTTTAATGAATATTTTGGTGATAGAAGATAAAATTTGTCAAGGCATGGGTCAATTGTGTGTGATTAAATGAACAACTAATAACTCCTTATTGTGAAATTAAATTTAAAAGCCATCCGTCATGGTGGTTTATCATTAAATCATTTTTTTTCAATCATTCTTAATAAGACAGGTACCTCATGGAGGACGTTACCCTGAATATGAGTGAAGGATGAGTGTGATGATCGTGATGATAGTGGCGCGATCTTGTAGCCTTGTTACTGACTAAGGTTGGCACATTCCTTAGACAGGATTGTTAATTAATAGCCCAACAACCAATGGCAGCTGGCTCCAGAAACAACCCTTCAAAAAGCTACTAACTTTTCTCAGGATCGATCCGGCTACCTACAAGTTTGTAGGAGGGCACTATAACCACTACACCAACCAGCCATGTTAAATAACTTTCAATTAAGATTAGATGATCAAATTTCATTGTTTAATTGGAAAATTTATATCTTTCTTGCTTGTAAATGTATGAGTGTTTATTGGTTGAGGTTGCCACAGATTGATAATATTTTTGGCAGCAATAATATTGCTTATCTAAAACGAGAAAGTTTTTTATCACTCAGTATTCTCAGATCGTTACTGTACAGACGAGATAAACTGAAACCCTCGTTTTCCTTATGTAAAAATAAATAATGATAAACCCAAGGAAACATTGCTAAATATTTTCTTTATTTAAATATTGCTTGCCATTCCCAAACAAATTTATCCATTTCACCTATCTTCAAAACGGAAAAAATGGTTTGAATATATGGTGTTTCCTTATGGAGGAATAAATTGTCTTTAATATTTTAAAAAGCAAAGTAGTAATCAGCATCGTAATGAAATGTCAATAGTTCACTACTCGTCACAAAAGTCCCATTTGTCAGGTAAGTGTATCCGAACGCAAGCAGTGTTTTCATGATAACGAAAATCTTTAGTAGTATAGGCCTATTGTTAATTAACAATCCAAAGGCTATATTCCCAAATATTATGCAACCCTCCAACGAGCAGGAGTGTTTGTGCAAGTTTGCCAAATTATTTATTACTCAACAATAAAGTTTCAGGCCGCGGTTGCAGTTGGCCAGATTGTGTATTTCACAACAACGAAGTTTCAGGCCGTTGCAATTCGCCAGATTGTGTATTTCTCAAAAACGAAGTTTCAAGCTGTTGCAGTTTGCCATATTACGTATTTCTCAACAATAATGTTTCAGGCCGTTGCAGTTTGCTAGACTGTGTATTTCTCAAACGAAGTTTCATTCCGTTGTAGTTTGCCAGATTGTATATTTCTCAACAACGACGTTTCAGGACGTTGTAGTTTGTCAGATTGTGTATTTCTCAACAACGAAGTTTGAGGCCGTTGCAGTAGGCCAGATTGTTCATCACTCATCACCCGGCGCGGCGCGGCGTCCAGGAGGCCCAGGACGTTATTAGCCGGTGATGATCCCCCGGCGATTTCCCTATCTAAGATTATCCACCAAGATTGCACTTCCGTTGAGTTTTTCGGCCCCAAAATGCTTTATGGCTTTTTAAAGTATAATCTTGTTATTAAAAACGGACGCACAATGCATGAAATACGTTTTTGCGAGTAATTCGTTAATTGCTACTTTATTTACGTTGTTCAATTTAGTTCCAATTAAGGTGGCTTTGTTTATTTAATGGGTAACCCGGACAGTTAATTGGGTTTGTTTGTAATAATTACGATGGTTTATTATATGTAAATTCTTCATTCACGGCTTATCTCCTAGTAGTAAATTTCGACTTGTAATATAATTTAATGGAGTAATCTAAATAAATCCATTCATTAAGGGTAACCCTTTTATTCACAGAGCACATGGCGCCGGTGAGAAGACTGGGGTACATTCCTTTGTAGTACATTCTCATACACATGCTGGCTTTGGAAATTGATATTAATTATTTATTACTGCTTGACGGAGGTGGGAAGATTACTTAAAATACTCAAGAGTGTAGTTTTTTTAGTTTTAGGTCAAAGTTTTTGGATTAATAGCACACAATCAATCATCTAAATCAAAAAATAGATTTGTGTTATTGTAGAATGAAATACGGGAAGCTCGTAGTAAACGACATTTTTTAAGCACCTTGGTTCTTCTCAGCTCTGTTGGGGTATAACGCCCTCTGATTCTGAACACCCAGACTGGACTTGTGCTAGTAGGTGATGGACCGGTGGGTCCTACATTGCTTTGCTATTCCCAAACAAATTTATCCATTACCTGATAAATTTTTAGGGTCGTTTTTTAAGGGTTCAGTAGCCCTACCCTCTACTCAGGTCACCTCCCATTTAATCAGCGACACATTAAATCCTTGTCTCAGTTTATCCTAATTCCAGAATTACTCTTTGGAATTGAGAAATGATTAGAGCTCGGAGGAATTGGGACTTACATGAAATGGTAGGACACAACTCTTGGGGCATGTCACCTTGTGAAAACTGGGTTTATAATGTCTACCTACTACCTATACAAGAATAGGGTGTTTTTTTAACGCAACCTATTTTTAAGATTGAATAATGCACTTGCCATATAAATATGAAATGAGTATTGTTTCGTTAATCTTTACATTTTATACAACCCATTATTTGAATTTGATCGCATTTAGTTTACATTATATGTTCAAACAATCTCCGCCATTGGAATTTGAAAATTGTGTTCTCTCCATCAAATTCCTGAAAACGTGTTGCAAGGTACGTCTTTGAATTTCTTGCATTACATTTGTTATGTTTGTTTTGAGGTGGTGAACATCCTGTGAAGTTTTTTCGTAGGCCTTACTTTTTATGTATCCCCAAAGAAAATTAAACACTGGGGTCAAATCTGGAGATCTTGGGGGGGGGGAATATAATACTTCACTGATAAAATAAAGATTTGGGTAGTTAAAAAAAATAAACACCCTGTATCAACGACTCCGAAGCATACCTTGATTCTACAAGCCCCCGAAGACTTTTTCCGTCCCGAACGGAAGCCGACGGTCGATTAACCCCGGAAGGTTAACCGGCAAATTCGAGAAGGTCTCCCAAATATCCCGGGGCCCGGGGCTGCTAGTGATTAGCCCCTGGCGCCGCGGCCGCAGCCCCGACATTTGCACCAGACCTTAGCCCATTCATCACGCGTCCCGTATTGTCCCGGTCGTCCCGGGTCGTCCCGGGTTGTCCCGGATTTCGCCCACCGTGACTTATGACTTCTTTTCAAGCTTCCGCCGAGTCCACTGATCAGCGCTCTGCGGCGATACAACGAGCCGGTGGATAACTGGGGCAATGACTTTTGGAAAGAGTGGGTAATGTTTGCGAGTCGATTGTGGAGTGTCCCTGAGTGAGGTGTATTTTGATTTACGGTATTTGATGGTTTCACACACCTTAGATTTTAAAGTGTTTTGTGTTTATACATGGTGTTTTTTTTAAACGCAACCCAAAACTTTATTTTATCAGTGATTATTTCCTCCAAGATCCAAGGATTTGACCCCATTATATTGTTTTCTTTTGGGATACATAAAAAGTAAGGCCTAAGAAAACAATTATCAGGATATTCAGCACCTCAAAACAATCATATCAAATTGACTACAAGAAATTCAAAGAGGTTCTTTGCAAAACGTGTTTTGGAATTTGATGGAGAGAACACAACTTTGTATAAATGTCGATGGCGGATTGTTTGAACACACATCGCACGCTAAATGTGATCAAAGTTAAATAATAGGTTGTATAAAATGCACAGATAGCCAAAAAATGCTCATTTCATTTTTATATGTGCATTATTCAATCTTAAAATGGGTTTCGTTTAAAAAAACACCATGTATAATCACTCACTTATTCAACCCTTAAAAAGTAATGATATCCAACAAAATCATAATGAGTAATCGAATTAAAAAAAAACAGTGTGTGGAAAAAGGATGTATTCATACGGCAACTAGGAAACAAGTTAGTTAAGTAGATGAGATACAATAATGAAAACAAAACATTTATTTTGTCCACATTTTTGGGACATTATTAGTTTTTATTTGGTTTCCATACAACTGAAATGAACCTAGTGTTGACTAATTTACTATTCAAAATCTTTATTCTTACTTTTTGATTATGTGATCTTAGGATAGGATTCTTTGCCAACGGCATGTTATATTACTTAGTTTTTATTTTATTTAAACTTAAAAAAAGTTTATAACAATAAAGTTTGATTTATTGAACGTTCTTAATTCTATTTTACAAAATCAAAATATTTAATTTGATGGGATGAAATGGGATAAAGGGGCCTTTATTCGTGTATTTTGTTTTTAAATATAATCGTTTTTTAATTAGTTAATATTCCATATAAGACCAGGTGAAACAACTAGTCGCCGATTATCACCAAATCTTATTCTATGGAATTCTTATTGAAACAGCTTGACAGCCGATTATTAGTACATTAATAGGAGATGATGCTTTCCAAAGTATGTTCCGCTTTTTCAAATTTTGAATGTTTATTTTGTACCTTCATAATCATACCCTGATAACCAACGGTCATTTTACTTTAGGAAATAAGTCGGGTGAAAATCTAGTAATATTTTAATTTCTTTAATATTCAATGGAATTTTTAATAAATTATAGGGATTTATCACGGAAGTTGATTATTAAATAAATGTCGGGGTTGTTCTGTTAACATTGTTGTTTTTAAACAAAAAACCTGTTCGAGAATAATTTATAAGGATTTAACAATCTATGTGCGCGGAAAATACAATTTATAACAGAACAATAAGGTTCGAAGACGCAATAAATTTGATATAACCGTTAATTTAAAAGTAAAAAGGAAAACGAATTGAGTTCTTTCATTGCATAGGACGTTGCAGCGAGTGCATTCGACTTAATGGAACAACACATTCATACAACATTAACTCATTCAGGCAATCTCATATATCATAAGGAATTGGAATCATTAAAGCCTTATTGCCAACGGACAAATTAGATTATGCTGGTTCCAATGCAAACATTAACATATAACAGTGATCCTCTAATTATTGCGAGCATTCACCATGAACTGAATAATTAACGGAATAAAAGTAATTTGATATTCCATACAGGAATAAAACAAATGTAATAATTTATGGGAGATATATGGTGACTACACATTCAAATTTAAAAGGACACGAGAACTTATTTGGTTGAAGAATTTGATTAAATATGAAGCCGGACGCAAAATTTACAAAAAACTCACCGACAACATTTTTTAAAATGATTTCACTAGTTAATATTGATAGAAAAAACGTGGTCGTTAACTTTTGAAAGCAAAGTTTATCCTAATTAAATTTATTTTTGGATATACTTGTTGAACTACGCAAGAGCTGATTGATAACGCCCCTATGCAATATGTGTTGTGTTAAATAAATCCTTAAAATCCATACATAAACATGATTTCATTGTATTTGGATAACCTATACTGATGTATTTCCTAAGAGCCTAACGTGAGAATATTTCAGTTTTAGAGGAGCCTCAGTTTCATAGCCGTTTCAGTACATAACATGAAATCGGCTCCTATTGCGCATTTTGCATTTACCATGCAATATCTCTTTTATAATTTTAATAAATACTAATTGCAATAACATGAGTCTTCTAAAATGATGTAATTATTTCATTTTTATTCACTGAAAGAAAATTTGAATAATAATAATAAAAGAAGGCCGCCACCCTCTCAAAAAAATAAAAAAAATACTGTTTTCAGAATTGATGTAAGCAGGAATACTTATGATTAAAAGTCGGTTTTACCCAGAATGTTTGAGGCCTTTTTAAAGCAGATTGGAATTGAATTACATTCATCCTATACAGAATTAGTTTTCAACAGTAAAAAATTAAAACTTTTGTAAACTGGCTGTGACAATGTAAGGTAAAAATCTAGTTTGAAATTCAATATGGCTAATCCAAGATGACGGAGGAAATAATGAAAATTCATCATTCAAAAATATTAGGAGATGGTCGAGGATTGATATTCAAACAAATATAAAATTATGTTTTTGCTAACTCATAAGCCCTTTAATAAGAGCACCTGGTGGACCGAGCCCTGCTCGGTGTTATTTCATGTTTACCAGTTCATCCAATTACCATAAAACATTTCAATGCCATAAAACTGATAAATAGAAACCCTTTTTATTGATCCATGATCTCCTCATTCCACTCGCTGCACTTTCCCTTGATGGCTGTAGATTCCAAACAGCTGTTATGATTACTTGATTTGTTTACACTTTCCTTGTTTATTTTCGTTGCTATCACGGCAACCCATAAGGCCAATGTTAAAATTTTACAACATTAAAATTCGATTTATTACGCGATTAGATTTTCTCTGGCCAAGTAATCTGCATAAAAGACGTTTTTAGTCATAAATTACTTATTTCCAGACTTTGAAGGAAATCCTCGGAGCCGTTTTTAGATAAATGTGCAAGCATACAAGCAAGCATACAAGCAAGCATACAAGCAAGCACGATAACATTACTCATATAAGAGTATAGGATTCACTGAAAGAAAATCTGAATAGTAATAATAATAAAAGAAGGCCGCCACCCTCTCAAAAAAAATACTGTTTTCAGAATTGATGTCAGCAGGAATACTTATGATTAAAAGTCGGTTTTACCCAGAATGTTTAAGACCTTTTTAAAGCAGATTGGAATGGAATTCTATTACATTCATCTTATACAGAATTTGTTTTCAACAGTAAGAAATTAAAACTTTTGTGAACTGGCTTTGACATTGTAAGGTAAAAATCTAGTTTGAAATTATCCGTTGAACACGTGTTTAATTTAAAAAAAAACACCGTATTCAATATGGCTAATCCAAGATGACGGAGGAAATAATGAAAATTCACCATTCAAAAGTATTAGGAGATGGTCGAGGATTGATATTTTAACAAATATAAAATCACTTTTTGGCTAACTCGAAGGCCGTTTAATAAGAGTACCTGGTGGACCGAGCCCTGCTCGGTGTTATTTCATGTTTACCAGTTCATCCAATTACCATAAAACATTTCAATGCCATAAAACTGATAAATAGAAACCCTTTTTATTGATCCATGATCTCCTCATTCCACTCGCTGCACTTTCCCTTGATGGCTGTAGATTCCAAACAGCTGTTATGATTACTGCATTTGTTTAAAATTTTCCTTGTTTATTTCGTTGCTATCACGGCAACCCATAAGGCCAATGTTAAAATTTTACAACTTTAAAATTCGTTTTATTACGTTATAAAATTTTCTCTAGCTAATTAATCTGCACAAACCACGTTTTTGGGTCATAAATTACTTATTTCCAGACTTTGAAAGAAATCCTCGGAGCCGTTTTTGAGAAAATCGTGTAAACAAGCAATCAAGGAAGCAAGCAACCACGCACGCAAGATAACATTGCTCATACAAGAGAATAAGATATTTGAATAAACAAATTATTGAAATCACACGTTTCTACTGCAAACATTAATTAACGAATAAAACTCATCCATCATAAAACAATCTAACACTTTTTCCCCCTCTCTCCTTTCAATCGCAACTTTAACACCATCATTAACCGTAACCATAATATAATCATTCACCCACCACAAGTACACACAGACTCCAATTATCCGTGCGATAATTGTTAGCTAATTAATGTAATACCTCTCGACTCTCGCGAGCTCGAGCCGCGAGTGGAGAGCTCTCCCAATAAGCTCATTACCACCGAGTCTTTGTCTCCAGGCGAGAATAATCGCTCGACACAGTTATCAGTTATTCAGCGGCCACTCGTGTTGCTCGTGTTGCTCGTGTAGCTCGTGTTGTTCGTGTTTTGTCGGTTACCCGGTCTCCCACTCAACCGGTGTTGAATACGGCTGATGAGGTGCGAACGTTGCAAGTCTGTGAGGGAAGCTGGGGTTGAATTGTGTAAAGAGGGTGTGAAGTATTGTGGAGAGTGGAGGAATTGAAGTAATGTTCTGTTGGTTGGTTTGTGAGGTTTGAAATAATACAACGGAAGGAGTTTGGGTTGAAAACTCGTAATCTCAGAATATTGTTTTATATTTTGTTTATTGGGTCGATTGTTTATTTTGTTTATGCATATTCTCAAAAGCTTAATGTACGGTTTGACCCATTTAACATTTACTGTCAGTAAGAAAAAACAGAGATAGAAATCAAACATGCAGATAACGAAACCCGTTGAAATTTTTCTTTTAAAACCATTTCCAAATCCCGTTCATAACAAAACCACCGAACTAATAAAACTTTTTTATTTCAATTAGGCTATTCTTTTACTACACTAAGCTAATATTTTAGTTTTTCGTAAAACGTAGGTAACAACGGTTGCTTGTTATTTTAGCGAATTTCCCCTATAGGGAAGAAGCTGTTACCGTAGTACTCATGGTAAGACCTAAGCCCAAGACCATGATAAGACCTACTAAATATTGAATTTAAACAACCCAGTTTTAATATACCCGTAGCAGCAAACCTGCATTCTCATTCCCCATGTTATTCTTATGGAGCTTACAAAAACATGTCAAATCTCGCTATGTTGGATTGAAATATGTTGTTTTACACTGGAAATTCGCTGAGTATGCAGTTTTGCTGCAACGGGGGTATTTTAATTTCTAACCGTAATCCTCGGTCTCTGACAGCAGGGCCCGTTTATATGCAACGTTATTTTACAACAACCTGGTCGCCCCAACGAGGCCGTCACAAAATATCTTTGCGTGAAAACGGGAGATTTTTGGGATCATTGCGGTTGAAATATTGATTGACATTTTCATTGACTTGGGAAACATCTTGGATCTCCGATAGTTGGAAAAGATTTTGGAACATGTAGACACAGAAGTGTACAAACTCGTTGTTCTCCGACTGTCCAAAACCGTACAAACCCATCTTCACTTTACTGCCACAAAAAACCGGAAACCTCGTTAACCTCTTCGCCCATCGCCCATCGCCCATCACGGGATACACACGGACCGCTCGACAAACAAATTATTTTAAAACCAACACTTTTAATTTCCTTGTAATATCCCGGGCCCCGTTTAACATGCAGACATAATTCAAAAATTCTATTACTGCGGGACGGAAGGTCCCGACCCGGGGCCTGTGATTTACGCCGCGCTCGGGCGCCACCGAGCCCGTAAATCCAAAACATCTGGCGGTCGCCCCCGCCCCCCCCCGCCACCGCCCGCCGAAAATATTTGTCACTGCATCCGCAATTATTTACGACCCGGGTTGTACGTGTAAGCTAAACAGGCCTGACGGACGAGGAGTCGCCGCGACACTAACGGCCGCGGGTGACAGATCAAAGTCCGCCGGCGCCGGCCGAGTGTCAAAATGTTTGGGGATCATGTTTGTGGGACGGGTTAGTGTCTTGTGAGATTCGGGACAGTTTATTGTTTGTGTGTATGATGGGGCGGTGAATTATGCGGGTATAAGGAGAATGGTAGATGAGGTTAGGATGAATGAGATGACAAACTTGGGAGTTGAAGTTGATGAAGCCTGAGGACAGATGAACTTTGTCAGGATGGAAACAAAATTTTTGAAGATAACAAGATGAGAAGATTCTTTATTTACATATTATTAAAAAGATATCCAATACACAGTATTTTACCGAATTTCCCCTATAGGAAAGAAGCTATTACCGTAGGTCTCATGGTAAGACCTAAGCTCGGGACCATTAAAAATTTTCGTTTTGGGGC
This sequence comes from Flexamia atlantica, assembly GCA_035578135.1. Classification (NCBI taxonomy): domain Eukaryota; kingdom Metazoa; phylum Arthropoda; class Insecta; order Hemiptera; family Cicadellidae; genus Flexamia; species Flexamia atlantica. The sequence continues at coordinate 3,364,467 of JAQJVK010000036.1, forward strand.
CCCCAGAAGCAAAAAAACACTATTCGTTCAAAATTTTATATAATATATATATATGTGTGTGTCTGTGAGCACGATAGCGCTCGCAAAAATGGTCCAATTAGAATGAAATTTGGCACAGACGTGTAAAGTAGTCATTATTCGGACGAGTTCGTAAACCAGCCCGATCGGGCCATTGGAAGGGGGGTAAAGGGGGGATAAACCCCCCCAAAAATGGGTTTTTTGAGTTTTTTACATATAAAAATAAAGTTTATCGAATTCACCCTTGAATTCAGCTCGAAAAAAACAAACAATTTAGTATTTTGAATCATTTCTCTATGTCCATCGGTTGCCGAGATATTGAAGGTGGTAAACACAGTACGTTGTCCCAATGTTAACCTTATGGGAAATAAGTAAAATTCTATATCTCGCTTATTTGTCAACAAATCTTGGTAAAACTTGGAAAATAGCTTATTCTAGTTCAGATCTACTAAATATTGAATTGAAACCACCCAGTTTTAATATACCTGTAGCAGCAAACCTGCACACTCATTCCCCATGTTTTTACATGGAGCTTACCAAAACATGACAAATCTCGCTATATTGGATTAAAATATGTTGTTTTGTATTTGAAATTCGCTGAGTATGCAGGTCTGCTGCAACGGGGGTATTTTCCTTTTTTAATAGGTATGCTTACACTCCTCCATTTCAGGAACTCTTAATTTAATGGAGTAAAAGTGTCCTGTTTCTCTCCAGGTGGCTTTAGAAAATATAAATATGCAGTTCGACATACTTTATAAAAGTCCTTATTGTTATAAAACAACAATTCGTAAAACAACAATTCCCCTAGCATACATCCCATATGGAAAAATTTATATTTAAAATATATTTTTTTAAATATATAATAATATATTTTAGAATAAAACGTCATATATTTGAAATATATATTGAAATATATTTAAATATACAAATTATGGGACCCAGAAAGATATAATTATATATTTACTAAATATATAATTATATATATAATTTATTTCTAAAATATATTTAAATTATATTATTGTTTGTTGTTAATAATATATTATTTTATATTTGTAATATATTTAGGTAAATATATTGTTGTTTGGAATAAAAATATATTATAAATATATTTAATTTATATTTCAAAATACTTTTCAAAATATGATTTTTTTCAATTTAAATGTCAAAACTCTACAAAAAAATTAATAAATTGATATATAAATATATAATATTAGCCTTACATTTGATTTTCATGAACAAAAAAAGGGTGACCCCGCTGGGATTCGAACCCTGGACCTTCGTTCTACCTACCCTAACCAAGCCTACATCCTATCCTAACCCAACCTACGCCTTAACCCACTCGGCCAATTCGACTCATGGGTGACACGGCATAACTTAGGATCTAAAGCTGATTGGGAACGCTGTTTCCTTTTGGAGTTGGAGTTTCAATGCTTTTGCGTTGTAGCACTAGTCTATTTTTAATGGACAGCATTCAGTAATTAAATAGTTGGTGTCGTATCTAACACACGTTGCGTACTTTAAGTTTATCATAGGAGTTGGTGAAGACTGTAAATGTTCTTTGTATCTTATTTGAAAATTTATTCTAAAGTTTGTCCAAAATAGATGTTACCGTATCGCAGTTCCAACATTTAAGTTTATACACTCCCCTGCTTTCGTCAAGTCATCTTTTTTCTTTCCTGCCGTTGCTTGTGATCGCTTATAAATCAAATGAATTATTATTATTTTTTAGTTCCATAGGCTATTTTTACTTCCGCATTTTTAAAAGTCTCATACAGTACATGCTTTGTTAATCGTACATAATCTGATTTAGCATTGGGCATTACATTATGTGTTGAGTGACAGTATATTGAGATGTATTTCAATAGTGTTTCCTTAAAAATAAAACATCCTATATAGTATAGGATTGCATAAAAATTGACTAAGAAATATCAATTATTTTACATGTAATTTTTCTTTTTAATTTTTATATGAGTACATTCTGGTCAGTACTTTTAAGTTTTCATCTATATTGGTGTAATTATGTTTACTTCATATTATGTAATTATGTTTACTTGATGTATTATGTGTTTGGTATAATTATGTTAGGGTATCTATAAAAGAACTTCAGGGTTTTGAGGCAAAATATTGTTATGAAGCAATAAGCTTATGTAACTGTTTTATACATGATTAAAAGGTTGCATTTAGAATTTTTCTTTAGCAATTTCATAAAGTTCAAAATGGGCTCCCTTGGAGGCACAGAACACATTGTAACGATATTCCACCTCCTTATATGTCCTGGCTGACATTTCTGGGGGGGGGGGGGGGCGGTTGCCACAGAATTAATTATTCGTTGCCTGAGGTGGTCAACATCACGAATTTTCGAAGGATTCTGTGTACCGTAACGACAGATTTAGTTTATACTAGCCAAATAACGCATTGAGCCTTTTGTTGCAGCGCTGCCTTTAGCGCAGGAATTCAGACAGCACTTAACAGCCGCGCTAAGTTGTTTCAAGGCCAATGTTCCGCAGCGCTGCCACCTCTTGGCAAAAACATTCCCAACTGTTATGAGTTAAACCTTATGAGCTACTCGTTTCAAAGAAATTAAATGCATTTCGCTACCTTCTACAGTTATTAAGATATTCATTTTTAAAATCCCGGAGTTCTTTTATAGATAACCCTGCATAAGATGTTCCGCATATTTTGATTTTATACTTGTCAATTTGTTTAATATATTATAAATATATTTATTTTTATATTTGCAATATATTGTTAATAATATATTTCAAATATAAAATTAAAGTTATATTTGAAATATATTCATAATTATATGTTATAAAATATATATGGTTTAATATATTTAAAATATATATCACTAACAGTATTTCGTAATATATCTGTCTTACTTTAGTTTTAATATATTTGTAATGTATTGCAGAATATATCTCAAAAATATATTTCATTAAATATATTTTAAATATATACAAGAATATATTTAAAATATATATCACTAACAGTATTTCATAATATATACGTCTTACTTCAGTTTCAATATATTTGTAATGTATTGCAAGATATATTTCAAAAATATATTATATTAAATATATTTGAAATACATACAAGAATATATTTCAAATATATTTCATTAATAGTATTTCGTAATATATTTGTCTTACTTCAGTTTTAATATATTTGTAATGTATTGCAAAATATATTTCAACAATATATTTAATTAAATATATTTGAAATATATACAAGAATATATTTAAAATATATTTCACTAACAGTACTTCATAATATATACTCTTACTTGAATTGAAATATATATATTATATATTTCAAAATATATTCCTAAAATATATTCCATTAAATATATTTTAAATATATCATGGTATATACTTCAAATATATTTTCAATATAAACTAAAATAATATATATTTGATAATATATTCTATATATATTTTGGTCTTTTTAAATATATTTTAAATATATTTAAATATATAATTTTTCCATATGGGATGAATTCTTTATAAAAAATGGTTGTATACTAGTACAACAATAATAGACCAATATGGTATTCAGTAAATTCGATTTTGCAACTTCAATTTTCTTACATCAGCAGAATGAAATTGACTATTGTATTTCTACACGAATAAAAGCTAAAATCCTGATCAAACTGCGGAATCACCTTTAATTTAGTTCCCAGGATCGCCACACCGCTAACGAGAAATAAGACACAAGTCCTCTTCACACCCAATATTTCATATCCTCATCCTCGCAAACCGATTCCCACCAACAGCCGCGTATCCGCTGATTTGTAGAGTATTTGTAACGACCATCTCAGCAGAAAGAAGCAACACCATTAACACGCCCACACGGGGCATTAATATGCACGACACGACCTCCACACGTACGACGCCGTTCATCCGCGACGTACGTACGTACGATCACGGTGTGAAACACAATCCGCCATAAATATTCGACTGTTTCTCCCGATCCCGTATTTGTTCGAATGATGGATCGCGGAAGACCGGCCCTAAATCACGCTTTATGACGGGCCGTTTTAATAAACCTGGCCCGGGTAGGTGTTGCTATTAGGTGCGAAGCGGGACGAGCTTGCGCGAGGGAATATATTACCGACTCGGACTTAACATGCAAATAGATTATAAATCTCGGTGATTTGTTCGCGGGACCTCCGAACGGCGAACGGCGCGGCGATGCTATCCCTCACGACCACCTCTCACGATAACGCGGGTAATCCTCGGCTTGATTAACTTGTTAAATTTAGCCGGTTTGCTGGAAGAACGATCTGATCGGACCTTGTTAGGAGCATGGAGCCACGAGCGCCGAGAGATACACGAGCGATGTCGCCCGCCGATACGCCGCGGGCCGCTGGGCGCAGGGGTCCCTGGGCACCAACGAGCGCAGAAGACCAACAGAGGAGCACACAAGGCGCGACGTGAAGCCGTAAATTTGCCTCCAATGCGTAGGAATGGCAAAACAAACTACGTAAAAATTACAAATATGATATCAAATTAAAGGTAGGCAGCCGGATCGATCCCGAGAAAAGTTAGAAGCTTTTTGAAGGGTTGTTTCTGGAGCCAGCTGCCATTGGTTGTTGGGCTATTAATTAACAATCCTGTCTAAGGAACGTACCAACCTTAGTCAGTAACAAGGCTACAAGATCGCGCCACTATCATCACGATAATCACACTCATCCTTCACTCATATTCAGGGTAACGTCCTCCATGAGGTACTTGTCTTATTAAAAATGATTAAAAAGAATGTATGATTAAGGTCTGGATCTTAGAATTACTATAGTACCAAATATAAATGGTTTAGAGCATTCTACACATAGTAAACACAAATAACGTAGAAGCTTGACCAGAAATTTCTTGAGAGATGTTGCAACTGTAGCGTTCCTGCAACTTTTAAACTGCCTCTAACCCATTAATAATTGGTACCATGTGAGATTTAGACGTTTAATTTGATCCCACATTTGTAATTTTTTAGTCCACTATTTTTGTAAAGAGCAGTTTAGAACTGACTTTGTTTTTAAGCATGCTTTTTAAGTGCCTGCAGGCACCGTACGGATAAACTCTCTCACAAAAACCAAGCTATCAACAAAACTACGGCAGCTATATTTTTCAAAAAATATGATTAAAAAATTTTAACTCTTTAGCAACAATTTCAACCATTTTTATTTTACCTGACCAAAAAATAAAAAAAAGTAGCAGCCGTCTACTTTTTTCATGTCATGTTTCGGTAAAATCGATTGTACAATAATCCTATTCAGTTCAGTTATACTTCTCAACACAGAACTGAACCTTAAACCTTTTTTAGAAATCATTTTAACGGCTTGAGTTGCACGTAAAACAAAGTACAGGAAGGTTATGTAATGAATGGGATATGGTTCTAACATGTTCTAAGTGGTTATAAAGTTCTCCTGAAATCTTTCCTTAAACTAATAACCATTTTATAACATCTTTATGGAAAACAAGCATTTTTTTAATAAGATACCCTACTGTTCTATGTCACAGCTATAATATATTTTAATTTCACCCACGTCCATGCAAAATAAATTAGAGTCATAAAACAACAGACTAAGGCACATCAGGGGCAGCTCCAACACAGAAGAGGTGGACTCCGAGATCCTATCACGTTCGAACTATGATATTATCATTAGTTCACGTAACGCCTTTGTATCAATTATCAGATTTAATTATAGGCGAGACGCAGGAAAGTGATTTAAATATTCATAGTGACGGAACCTTCGTGTAAGCGATGTTGCTGAAAGATTGCTGCACTTTATTAGTATCTATGTAACACTTGTGTTCACATAATGAGCGTGTAACTATAAGGTCGGGAATGATATTAATTTGTAATTAAAATGAGTTCTTTTTCTCAGCTTGAATTATTTTAATTTGTTATTGCTTGTCGTGGTTGTGCCCCATGTGTTCCAATTTTTTATACCAGTAGGCCTGAAAAAAACCATTTACCGTCAACAATAAATTCAAATTGTATTTTTTATATTATAAAAGGATTTTGGCAACCTACGTCTCATCCAAATATCATTTAGGATAATACCACACAGGACGGTTTTTCCAGCTGATGTTGAGCGGTTTTCATCCGCGGCGTGTGGCACCCTCCATTTAAATCTGCCATTTAAAATGCATTGAGATCTAAAAACGTCTGCTTTGTTTACATAAAACATGTGATGCTGATACTTGACTGAAAACCATGTGGTAGGCTAGATATCAGTATAAGGTAGATTCAGTTTGCTACGAAGGTATTTTGTACTACAATAAATAAGGATTGTTGGAATTGCTTTTTCATTAGGGGCTTTTAGCCCCCTTCAAGCCACTAGTTTCTTTTAATTACATTTAGAGTAAGAATAATTTTCATACTCCATACTATCTCTACTGAGCCTAAAAAAATATTAGCTATAGGCAAAAAATCGCAGAAATGGTTATGCTTAAACTATGAAAACGCGATTAAAGAGATAAAAATAAAGACATAAAAAATTCCAATGAATTTACCATCATGATATTATATATGCGGTTCCTATAACTTAAGGTTTTATTTTAAAATATTTTCATAAATTGAGTCCAATATTAACCGTGCAAGGCCAAACAGTGAATTTGGTATAATTAAAGAAACCTTGTTATTATGTTATTTTTATCACACACCTATGATCGTGTTCGTAGTTGTGAATCATAAGATAAAGGTGTTACCCATACACCGAGATATAAATAAACCCCTCTAGCAATAAAGGTCGAGCTACCTACTAGATACCAACCAATACATCTACTAGGTAATAGGTCGAGATACCTACTAGCTACCAACACCAACCGTACATATACCAAACAATCGACAACCAATACATTCACAGCGCAACAGACTCCTCGAGTTTATAGAGTCGGCAGGTTTTACGGCGGGAATAATAAAGATACAGAGGACAAAATGGCGGATCAGCCGGTGATTTAAGGTAGGTTAGGTTGAAGCTAAAATATTACCTGTAATGTATTCGGTCCCAGGACCCTCGGCGGACACGCGTTCGGCCGTTCGGACCTGATGCAAATACGGTATGATTCATCGTCCGAGGTATTGGGAACTTACCGAGTAATTTACAGCACCGCCTCCAGGCCTCCAGCGCCCATTTACATATTGTTGAACAAACACATAAATGAACTTAAGAAACTATATAAATCTATCTGGACGGCCGGAGAACGGGGGGGGGGGGGGTAATGCTGCCTAAATATATGGACCTGGGAGAGGTGGGTATCGGTCGATAGGTAGTGTTGGTAGGACTGGTTTACAGCGTTGTGACATGTAGATGGCTTGTTTGGGAGGATAACACGTTATATATATAGAAAATTTATTTTATTGTTCAGCTGTCATGAAAGCTTGCGTCTATAATATACGGATTGACTTTTTTTGCTTATTATTGTTCTTATCGATTAATCATGGTTTCAAAAAATAAAAAATTTTAAAACTAAATATATACTGAAAACAATTATGTGGGCTTTATAATTAATTAATTACTCAAGTTAATTAAATCTCCCGTTGCTGACTGAAAATGTAACTGTCATTTGAAAATTGGTTAAAATATTAGTATTCATTGTGACCCTGGATTGGAATATACAACAAATATAAAAATAAACAACTTTTCAAGTCACTGGTATTTGAAAGACGATATATTTTGGTCCTTAGAACATCATCAGGTCTTGCGAGTATGCAGCGACATTAATTAATGTATTGTTACATTGTGGCAAGTCAATTGATTCACTAAAATTTTGTTATAGTCATATAATAATAAAAAGCTGTCATGATGCTAAAATGGTTGAACTTGATAAAACTGGAGTATGCTGGCCAGAACTATCCACTATCACTGACTAAAACAATACTGAGCCCTTACACTAGTGATTGGATAAGGTAATTTTATTCATTTGGTCCAATATTAGCTGTCATAGAGAACACTAACTGAACAGAGAACGTATATGTTTTACTATTAGAGAGAATCTACGAAATATTCTCAAATATAATAGGTAGCTCTACTATCCGGTTAGCCACGTATCTAAACTCCTGTAAAATATTCTAAGGAAGATTTACCCACAGGTTAGGTTGGCATTTAGATTCCTGTAAATGCAGTTGGAATCCCCTGAAATTTATATTCCTTTATATATAATGAAAAAGTTAATGTAAAAGAAACACGGAAAAATCAAAGTGGATAACCGAAACTGTACGAAAGGAAAGAGGCCCCAAGGTAAATGAATTGTTTAGCAGTAGTGTTTAGTTATTCCATCGGTTTAGATGTAAAAGTTTCATTCACATTATAGAGACTGTATAGGTTTATGACAAATAAGCTATCAGTAGTGAAATTTTGAATAACATTAACGGTAAAAACGTGTTTTATCGAAACAAGTAGGTACCTTTCTGTAAGCTGATGACACCTTTTCAATTAGAACTACATTAAGGAATATAAATTTCAGGTACAACGCAGGTACAGTAACTTGCGTGTATTATATTTTTGAGAGACAAACGTACATATTAAATAATGGTAAAATTTAATAGTAATGAAAGTTAATACTGAATGTTTATGCTTTCACAAGCAAGCAATCCGTAAAATTATAGTATACTTCTGTTAATCATTTACTCATTTTTCAGTATGTTAAACGTCATTAATTTATATCCGATCGAGCTTCTCGAATTCCTTTTATCAAATTTTAACGTCAACCCTTTTATGGCATAGATAAAATCCCCTCACCTATTTGAATTTCCTCCATCCTCTATCCTTAATTCCATCAGCAAACATAAAACTAGGTCGGGTAGGCTTAAGCGATTCACTTAATATGCAAATCGGCCGGTAATAAAATAACCGTTATCCATCAACAATGCATACATTATGAACTAATTCGGTTCGGAGCGATGCCAACTGTACGCACTAATGAGTAGTTGGCATAAAACTATCGACTAAAACTATCGACTAAAACTATCGAGGCCGCATCGGGCTGCTATGGGACTTGTTAATTATGCCCATCTGCTGTCTGTTGAGATGGTCTATCTGGGTTTGTTTAGGAAGGAAATCTGTCCCGGTTGTTTATTCGGACCACCGGCAGTTTTGTCGGGTTTGTTGTACTACTATGTTACAGTTTTTGTCATCGACTAGTCTATTAATTAGGGGATTTCGTCTGGAATTTATTGAATTTCTTATGGAATAGTGAGCTAGTGGCATGACCATGATAACTTTTATTTCCACTTCGAGGCCTCCACATGCCAATACACAGTCAGATCAAAACGTTATCATATATACCGGAACTTTTGCAGTGAAAATTTGTTTTCCGATTTTCCATCATTTCCTGTCTATGATATCTTGGTCGGTATGAAATAGGATCTTATATTTTCAATACGTAAATAATAATGTAACTACCAAATCGTCGAATAATGTGACTACCATGTGACGATAATCACCATTTTCCAAAATTATTTATGTAAATTATTGGTTCATAAGAGATTGAGACCTGTTATAGAAGTTTCACAATTCCCATACCAGTCTTGTGTAATTGGCACATGTAGTCCGGTATTTGATGATACTCAACAGTTATTCTGCTGATTCTGGTTGCTAGCTCCAGCCAGTGTTGCCCCCGACTTCCTTAAGGGGACAAAGACCATCTGTTTTGAGGTAAGACGGAATATATAATATTTTAAATTAAAATTCTTTTGACTGCCCAGATTAACGATTTCCATATCATTGATTTATTGATTAATAATTATTAACAGCTTTTAATATTCTGATTATTTATTCTAGATATTTTTCCAATATTTCATTTCATTTTGTTGAGCGATTCAAATCCTTTTTTACAATTAAAAATCGTGAGCTATTTTATGATAATAATATTTTCCATACTGCTCAAAGGAGCTTGTGACATTTATGCCGATCGTTATAATAACCTGAATAATAAAATATCTTTGTTTAATAATGATTTATTATTGATTATGTTTTAAACCTTTCATAGCGAGTACGCCCATTTACTTCGAGATCCCATTTACGGTAGGGAAAAGTCTACCGTTACAACCAAATCGCCGATTACCTGAACGCAGTAGGCCGCAATTATCATTTGATTCCCTTTTAATTTGGCCAATATATTAATTTTTAAGATGTGATAAGCAAGTTTTTTTGGAGAATAAAATCGCAATGCCTTCATTCTCATTTTTTGGTGACGTACAGCCCACATGCAAGGATGTCTGAGTGCTGCATGCGAATTCGTTTATTACTTATATTCGATCTAGTTGTTAGACAAAATTGACTTGTAGGGAAAATAATCTTGTTCAATTGTGAATCGTAGACCTTCGTGACATTAATTTTATCTTGCAAGCCAAGCTTTATTAAAATTTTTATTTAGTTTTCCTTCAATCCGTTACTTCATACAGTCAAAAATTAGCCGTATACTCTTTTTCTTCTTATTCTAGACAATAAACAATGGTCGATTCTGAACCGACTTCGAAGTTTTAACTTTAGGCCAACAACAGAAGATAATCAGTAGAGACCAACTGAAAGTGACTTTTAGGGTTAAAAACCTCCGATTTTTACCTCAGATCTTATATACGTCATAAGTTCGATTAAAAATAACTTTTTTAGATTGTCCTTAAACTTTATATTTTAAAAATAATGGTAACTACAAACACGCCAGGCTCAAGTTTGATAGCTGTTGCATGTCTAGGATTAACGTTCTGTTTTTTCAAAATCTCGCCAGCAGTATTTAAATTGGAAAAAATCAGCGCTCAATAAGTACTCTACAAATCATTCAGTAAACCGTATAATTTAGTGTTAAAGTTGTTCTTACCTCGGAATTCATAAATACACATGCGACCGAAATAAAATATAAAGTAGCCTAGAAGCAGTCGTAAAATGAATATAAAATTTCAGTAGAAACATGACTAAGAGAGTTTATATTCGCTGATGAATGCATTAAATGATTGTAAAACGTTTGGCAACCATTTCTGCGAGATCTCAAGATAAGAAGAGAGCTTGTTAAATGTAAAAAACTGTTCCAACATTCTGGATATTAAAGAAACGAGTATTCATCATTTGAGGGGGTAGCTTTTCTCTATCAACGATTATGATTATCAGTTCACAATTTCACTTCTTAATTTATTTTTAATTTCAATATTAGGACTTTTACAGAGATAAAAGCTTTCTGTAAACAGTGTAGGATTCAGTTCACAGTATGAGCTATCAAACATATCAAGGCATGTAGAGAGGTAATAATATGCACTGCAAGTCATTGACCCTTGTTATACTTGTACATATATTTATATATCTCAGGTCTCTAGAGATAGGCTATATAACTTGCTAAGTGGGTTGAAATAGCTCAAGTCTGCATCTTAAAATAATAAATATCACTTTTTAGAAGTTTATATAACCTCAGACCTGCATTACTTCCATTTGTATAATTGATACTCGCCTTCGGCTCGCTGGGGGCTCCAGTTCTTTGGAGAGGAATTTTAATATTGTAAAGTCACATAGAAATATTAATTTATTTGTTTACGTACAAAGTCACCATACCTGGTATCTCCGGTCGTATTCAGGGGGGGGGGGTTTGGGTATAAAAATCTAGACAAAATTAATTAAACAGTTTACAACTACTCTGTACAAGATATTAGTAGTTTTGGGACGTAGTTGGTTTTGGGACGTAGTTGGTTTTGGGGGGTTTTATGTGGGAGGTTAGTTGGCTTATAAGGGGAAAGTGTTGGTAAGACATGAAGGTTAGGAAAAAATGAAGGAGTTGTAGTGAAAGGAGTTGTAATTTGTGTAATGAAAAGTCACAATATGAATTAAGCCTTTACAAATCCTAGCAACATTTATCGTTTGGGGGGGCAGTTGGTGGGGGAGAGGGGAGTATTTAGTGGAGGGATTTATGATGGAGGGGTTTGGGCTTTTTTGTTGGGAAAGGGTAGGAGGGTCTCGGGTTGAGGTAAACTTATTTCTTAAAAAATACAGGTGAAAATTAAATTAATTTTTTACAAATCCTCAGCACAAGGTATTTTGGGTTTGTTCAAGGGGTCAAGAGATATTGGTGGTAGGGGTTTTATGGCTTTAGGGGACAATTATTTGAAAGAAGTGAGGGTTGGTGGGCTCAAGGCGTAAGCCAAATTATTTATTTAAAAATAATATTGCCAAACATATGAAAAATGCTTAATTTGTTACGTTTATTGGTCGGTTTCGGGGTTGAAAGGGTTTAGAGCTATCTGAGGGCGAAAGACACGAGACAGGGCACAAAATCAAGTCATATACATACTGATTGCAAATTATCAGGAGTCTAGGTAGTGTATCAGGGTTATACGAAATACATTACCTCGAGAAAATTGCTGGAATTTGGCGAATTCCGAAGATTTTTTCAAGTTTATATGCATTTCAACACCAATAAAAGTTATATTATTTGCGGTTTGTAACATTTACGCTGTAGAGATGATTTGAACAAAATTCCAGCCCTCTATGTATAATAATAAATCTACTGGAGCTGAAAAACGTCGGGGTAATCTTAGAAAATTGAAAGTTCTAGAGCAACCTAAGGGTGAAGGAGGCGAGATAGGGCAAAAAGTCACAGGACCAATGTTGTAGATCGTGAAAAATCCGCGGGGCACTCAGCAGTCCGTTTTTCGATAGGGCCATCCGTTTGGCCACTAGAGCTCAAAAACCTCTGCTTTAAAAATAGCTTTTGTTAGCGATTTTTGTAATTTTTTTGGGGGGTTTAAATAAAAAAATTATGAGTTTTAATAGTTTTCACTAGATGCTGACCCTCCAAGAAATATTCGTGCTAAAATTCAAGTTTCTAGCTCATCGGGAAGTATGGTTTGAGCTGGAATGAAATACCTCTAGAAAATCGCTGATATTTGGCGAATTTTGAAGGTTTTTTAACTTTATATGCATTTTAATGTCAGAAACTAGTTATATTACTAACAATTTTTAACATATATGATGTAGAGATGATTTATGCCAAACTTCAGCCCTCTACGTATAATATTAAATCTACTGGGACTTAAAAACCCGGAGAAATCTTTGAAAATTAAAAGTTCTAGAGCTACCTAAGGGTGAAGGAGACGAGATAGGGCAAAAAGTCACAGGACCAAAGTTGTAGATCATGAAAAATCCGTGGCACGTGGTGCAGTCCGTTTTTCGATAGTACCTCTAGTTTAGCCGCTAGAGCCCGAAAACGAAAAGTACGTTTTTATAAATTCAAGTCTTCCCCCCCTTTTAGGGGTTGGGGGTGGAAATGTTTTGTTTTGACAATTTTTCCTGTGGCTTGGCCACCAAAGTAATATTCGTGCCAAATTTCATGTTTCTAGCTCATCGGGAAGTATGGTTTGAATTTGTATACGTGAGTGAGTGAGTGAGTGAGTGAGTGAGTTACACATGCGGTCGTATCACTTTTTAGAAGTTTATATAACCTCAGACCTGCATTACTTCCATTTGTATAATTGATATAAGGTATCGTACAACTAGGTATAGTTTTATCATTACCACATTAAACTTTAATAACACTTGGTTTATAGTTTCATAGAAATTTATATCTATAAAATACTGGTTTATTACACAATTCATAGCTCGCCAAGATGCTCTTTCGCTACAAGATCATTAAGAGAGCTAGAGGTATGCGCCCTTCGCACAAATTAGAAAGCATTATCTATATTTTAAGTTTACAAAAAAGTAAGCTGTTTTTGCTTCTGCACTGTGTTTAAGTGGAATATGCATAATTTTCCCCATAATGCCCCCAAAGCCTTGAAACTTTAGAAGCCAGAAAGTTAGAAGAAACCAGAAGTCAGAAGAACCAGAAGGCCAGAAACCAGAAGAAACTTTAGGAGGAATAAAGGATTTGCAAATAAGGAACGATATAGGGAATTTTAAGTAATAAAAGTATATATTTGTCAGTAAGGTGAATTATCTGATTTACTAAAGATCAGGTAAATTGGCTCAGTAGTTCAGACAATGTGGAGTAACAATACCCCCGTTTCAGCAGACCTGCATACTCAGCGAATTTCAAATGCAAAACAGTATTCCATCCAACATAGCGATATATGACATGTTTTAGTAATCTCCATAAGAATAACATGGGGAATGAGTGTACAGTATAGAGGTTTACTGCCACGAAAATATAAATTTCGGGGATTTTAAACTAAAATACATTAGAACTCATCTAGATGAAGCTACAAACCAAGTTTTATAATACATGATGAGAAATAAGCGAGATATAGATTTTTACTTAATTCCCATAAAGTTGACATTGGGACTACGTACTGTGTTTGCCACTTCTAATATCTCGATTAACCAATGGACATAGAGCAATGTTTCAAAGTACAAAATTGTTTGTTTTTTTAGCTGAATTAAACGATGAAAACCTAATTTTTTGTTTATCCCCTTTTACCCTTCGACCGGTGGTTCAATTGGGCTGGTTTACAAACTCGTCCAATTGATTACTACTTCATATGTCTGTACCAAATTTCACAAAGATCGGACCATTTTTACGGCCGCTCTCGTGCTAATAGATACATATATATTAAACATATCTAAAAGTTCAAACGAATGGTGTTTTTTGCTTCTGAGGGCCAAAAACGAAAAGTTATCATGGTCTTGGGGTTTTGGTCTTACCATGATGAAACCTATACGGAAATAGCTTTTTTCCTATAGGGGAAATTCACTAAAAAGAAGCACGAAGTTTCAGACTTACAATGAGCGCGTTCAGCCGCATTCCACCGGTGGGTAATATACTAACCTATAATAAGTGAACGGTAGTGGTGGACGTACCATCTACCGATCATTGTTGTGCATCCACCGATGTTGTGTTTACGGTGGATTCGGTAAGTAACCGGACATTGTAGATTGTCAACATGCGGTGGATTTGCCTATTAGTGACTATGGTAATCGATCACCCACCGGTGGAATGCGGCTGAACGCGCCCAATATGATAAGTATATGTTTAAACTTGAACCATTTATTTATTTACAACTATAGGAACTTGTTTTGCCCTCTGATTTACTAAATATAAGGTAAATTGGCTCAGTAGTTTAGACAATGTGGAGTATTAAAATGAGGCTCAAACTTTCAGACTTAAATATGACAAGTAGATGTTTAAACTTAAATCGTTTATCTTTTTACATCTATAGGAACTTGTTTTCCATATAGTATTTAGGAATCCCCTATTGTGTATAAACTTTTTAGTCCTCACATTTTATAAGTTACTACAAAGATGATAATTTCTGACACAAGCCACAGCAAGAGAGCCACAGAATGAACTGAAGATAGTAAAAGAGGTACTGCAGAATTTAAAGAGCACAAGATATCCAAAGAATGTGAAAAGTGATCTTAAAGGAAAAACCCCAGGAAGTAGACTGCTGCAGACTTTAAAGAGGACAAGATAGCCAGAGAATGTGAGAAGTGTTCTAAAAGGACATAACCCCCAGAGGGTAGGTGGTACTGCAGACTTTTAAGAGGTCAATTAAAGGGGAAGAAATGTTCTAATCACAACAAAACCTCAGAAGGCAAGGCTGCAGACTTAAAGAGGACAAGATACTCACAGAATTTGAGAAGTATTCGAAAATGACAAAACCTCCAGAAGGTAGACTTCTGCAGACTTAAAGGGGCACAATTTAGCCACAGAATGTGAAAAGTGTTCCTGAAGATCAAACCCCAAAAGGTTGGAGGTACTGCAGACTTCAGCTATCAGTACTGCAGAGCACAAGATAGCCAGAAATTGTGAGAAGTGCTCTTAAAAGACAAAACCCCAGAAGATGGAGGTCCTGCAGACGTTTAACAGTACACGATAGCCAGAGAATGTGCGAAGCGTATCTTCATCCAGCACCGGCCGCCGAGGTGATGGTATCTCCCAGCTCCTGTTTAATGACGGGGCCCGGCGGCGGAGGCGGGGCCTGTAAATCAACCTTCGGCCCGGGCCCCGGCCCTCACCACCCACAACTGGCGAAATCGCATTCCCGAAAACACATTTTTGTTGAAATTTATAATTGAGAAAATGCTGGAGAATGTTTAGGTAAGTATTTATTTAAAAAATCAAGATCTAGTAGTTCTTGTAGCGGTAAGTAGAAGGGGCTTGAACGATATGGGGGGTCGTATACACTCAGGGCTTTTTTATCTTGTACACGTTCAACTCTCGCAACACTAGTAGTTCCCGCAGCGGTACGAAGTAGGCGGGGCATGTACGATAAGGGGTGTCGTAGATATCATGCACTCAGTCACAGATGAAGAACTATATAGTTTTTCATCTGTGACTCAGTGCTTTTTTATCTTCTACACGTTCAATTCTCGCAATTCTTGTAGTTCTCGTAGCGGTACGAAGTACTAGGCGGGGCTTGTACGATATGGGGAGTCGTAGATATCATACATTCAGTGCTTTTTTATCTCGTACACTTTCAACTCTCGCAATTCTTGTAGTTCCCGTAGCGGTAAGTAGGCGGGGCTTGTACGATATGGGGTGTCGTAGATATCATACACTCAGAGCTTTTTTATCTCGTACACGTTCAACTCTCGCAATTCTTGTAGTTCCCGTAGCGGTAAGTAGGCGGGGCTTGTACGATATTGGGTGTCGTAGATTTCATACACTCGGTGATGTTTTATCTTTTACACGTTCAACTCTCGCAATACTAGTAGTTCCCGCAGCGGTAAGTAGGCGGGGCTTGTACGATATTGGGTGTCGTAGATTTCATACACTCGGTGATGTTTTATCTTTTACACGTTCAACTCTCGCAATACTAGTAGTTCCCGTAGCGGTACGAAATGGGCGGAGCTTGTACGATATGAGGTGTAGTAGATATCATACACTCAGTGCTTTTTTATCTCGTACACGTTCAACTCTCGCAATACTAGTAGTTCCCGTAGCGGTACGAAGTAGGCGGGGCTTGTACGATATGGGGAGTCGTAGATATCATACACTCAGTGCTTTTTTATCTTGCAAACGTTCAACTCTCGCAATTCTTGTAGTTCCCGCAGCGGTAAGAAATGGGCGGAGCGTGTACGATATGGGGTGTCGTAGATATCATACACTCAGTGCTTTTTTATCTTGCAAACGTTCAACTCTCGCAATTCTTGTATTTCCCGTAGCGGTAAGAAATGGGCGGAGCGTGTACGATATGGGGTGACGTAGATATCATACACTCAGTGCTTTTTTATCTCGTAAACGTTCAACTCTCGCAATACTAGTAGTTCCCGCAGCGGTACGAAGTAGGCGGGGCTTGTACGATATGGGATGTCGTAGATATCATACACTCAGTGCTTTTTTATCTTGTACACGCTCAACTCTCGCAATTCTTGTAGTTCCCGTACTCGTACTTAACCGCTACGGTAAGTAGACGGGGCTTGTACGATATGGGATGTCGTAGATATCATACACTCAGTGCTTTTTTATCTCGTAAACGTTCAACTCTCGCAATACTAATAGTTCCCGCAGCGGTACGAAGTAGGCGGGGCTTGTACGATATGGGATGTCGTAGATATCATACACTCAGTGCTTTTTTATCTTGTACACGCTCAACTCTCGCAATTCTTGTAGTTCCCGTACTCGTACTTAACCGCTACGGTAAGTAGGCGGGGCTTGTACGATATGGGGTGACGTAGATATCATACACGCTGTCGTCTGTGTCGGCTTAAGAGGTTTGCCCACCAGCTAGAACCGGCGACAACGGGAAACAATCCTTTGCCATTTGCCCGTTGTGTACCTAGCGGGCTGACCGACACTCTTTAGGACCGATGTGAGGTATGTGACAGGTTTGTTTTTAAGTTTCTTTAATCTCAAATGGCTTAAGAGTTACCCTATCAGAATATAAAGCAAGAAAAAGAACAAGAAAAGTTACCCTTCCAGAATATAAAGCTAGAAAAAAGCACAAGAAGGAAAAGAAAAGTTGTTTTGAAAAAGAGTTTAGTGTGAGCATGATTTCGATATAAATGGGTTTTTAAAATGTCAATCCAAAAAATTAATTGGAACAGAATAAAGAATAACACTGAGATCTACTGAACTGAGTGTCAGCAATGAAGTGGTAATTAAAAAGATTAATGGTTCCTCCTTAGTTTTTCCTGCAGCCTTTGAAGGGTCAATCTATCTAAATCCTACACACCTATACATCTACATACTACACGCTTTATTATGAGCAATATTTGCTCGTATATGTATGTATGTATGAAAACTAATACAGTATTTCAAAAACCGCTCTGTAGATTTCCTTCAAATGCTGGAAATGACTTATTCATAAGTCGAGTGGGTAGCTGTAAAACTTTAACTCGGGGCCTGGAAAATGAAATAACATTGAAAACATTAACTGTAACAAATGTTGGAACATCAAGTCCTATGTCTTACAACAGGAAGCAGAGTGAAATAAAGGCTGTACATTATGTTTAGAAGAAAACAGAAAAAAATAATTAAATACCTAACAAGGCTCGGTTCGCTAGGCACTGAAAGTCTAATGGAACAATTATATTAATAGCTGTCCGACCGACAAAACCACAGTTCGGCAAAGATAGCAGCATTAAAATTTAAACATTAAAACTTTAAAAAGTGAATATTACTGCAAGAAAAGCTATTCAACAGTAATCAAGCTTAAACCAAAACGCCCCGACCCCCTTCAAACCATCTCATAAAAGTCGATAAAGAAATTACACCGGCTCCTTAAAAAACTCAAACCCGACTAATAACTTTTTCAAATTTCTCAATTCCAGGCTCATTTACAGTTAAAATGTCCACAGCAATTTACCGCTTAAGAGAAATGGAAAATAAATAACACGGTTCGCCGTATGATTACAGCAATAACCGCGGTGAGCCCTCCGTTCAATAAACGTAACGAGAACAAAACAAAGACGTAATAACATATTTGGAATTTCTTATTAACCCGGAGCCCATTGACGTTTAACGTTCATCCCGGCCTCTGCAAATACAGAACCATAAACGGCCGGGCTTATTTATTACGGAGAATGTGGGAATGCGATCGTTAAGTCGCATGAGTGTAATTAAAAGCGTGTTTTGCGAGCAACACCTCCGATTGGTCGGCGGGCAGACGGCGGCTGAGAGGTCTGAGTTGAGTCCAAGGTCTGTAGGGAGGAAGAGAAGAGAGGAACAATGGTACTGTCAGGTTGTCTTAGTCAAAAGTGTAAACAAATCGCGTTGTCTTCAATAGAACGGAAACCTATAACTTCCAGCAGCGACGAAAATTAATATTGGCCAATCAGAGGAAGCATATTTCTGACACCTCGTTTGAGGCTATATTTTTACCCAATAGGCTAAGGAGCTTGCTTGGAACCGGAAATGGGTTTACGATTGACGTCACAACCTACGGTTCCACAGGCCTGACAAAGAATCTCTAGCAACGAGGTTGTAAGGTTTTTTCGTAAGTTGCAAGTTGCTGACATCTCAAATGGAATAAGTTACCCTTCAAGTTTATTAAAAGAAAAAATAACAAAAAGGAGGAGAAGAGGAATAAGAGGACGGAGTTAGGCAATCTCCGTATGATAAAACGATCATCACACTCATCCTTCACTCATATTCAGGGTAACGTCTTCCATGAGGTACCTGTCTCAGCAAAGAATAAAAGAATGATAAAATGATTATTTTATTTTAATCTATACGTATCTTCTTTAGGCTCTGCTTGCGTTCGGAGGCACTGAGAACATACTGAATGAATAGATATTGAACTATAATTTTTTTTATTTTGTTGGTGATGGTGAATTTAGTTTTCCTTTTGATTTTTGCGGACATTTGCCACGACTGATTCGTAAAACCAAGTTTGGTGTCGTTTCGGGATTTGGAATCTGATCCCATCGATAGGAGGAAATTAATAACACATAGTCAGGAGGACCTGGACATGGAAGATTATCTAAATAGAAAAATAAAGTGGTCGAGACCCGAAATGATCCGCGTCTTTGCTCGATCAGCTCTGATTGGGTATGGACGTGAAACTTACTTATTGATGAATTTGTGATATTTTTGTATATTCTTGAGTTTTCATTTTGTGTACAGCATTTAGTGTTTCACTGATTTTACTTTTTTCTAGGCCTCTCCACCTGAAGACACGGGGTCACAATCCAGATCCCAAAACGACATGAAACTTTATTTTTTTCTGTTATTTGTGGAGACCGAACGATGATTGTGATAAAGTGATGACTTCGATGGAAGTCATTAATGGAACACAGGCACAATCTATGACAACTCTCGGAAAGGACAACTCAAAAGAGTTAATTTTCTTTTTTATAGGAAGTATTTTATCACTTTACTTTTTATATGTGTAAAGTATGGTTTTCGAATATCCAAAACTACCAGTTTTTTTATATAAATCGTGTCAAAATAGTTACTTTGAGCCTGTAAACACTCAAAAAAATCGGAATAAATTTTTACAATACGTTTTTCGAGTTTAATATGACTTATAAAACTAATCAAATCATTGAAAGATTAACATGACCAAAAATCATATCACCACCTGGTGCTACACGCAGAGGAAACCTTTCAACATCATTCAAAATACATAGTTTCCCACAAAGTAATTCCTTCCTTCAACCATTTGTCTGTTACTATAATAGGCATTTGACCCGCTATAAATAACATAAAATTCCAATTTCCATAAAGATTGGGAATCCAGTGCCACCTTTCCCGCCTCCCATTTCCCGGCTTCTCGATTAGCAAATTGTAATCTGGGGTTGAGCGCAGACAGGTAGACAGCTTCTTAAGATTTGGAGGGTGGTTTTTTGCCTTCGGCGGGTTTCATGTGGAAATGGGATATTTAACTCATCTCTCTCTCTCTACATAATGGGTTCAGAGTTTTAAATGGATTTTATTTGTTGCATAAATGAATATTCAATAGTCGACTCAAAAATGGAACAAAACTTAGGTTCATTTAAATAAATAGGTTCATAGGTTTTAAAATTATTTTCCAAAAAGTATTACGATTTCATTAGTTACGACTACAGTTGTATGTAGTCTTACATAAGCCAGACTTAGTTTCATAGCTAAGGAAAGAAACGGAATCCTTTGTTTGAAATTCATTGTTGGTGATGGTGATTTTATATTTTGATTTGGATTTTTGCGGACATTTGCCATCACTGGCTAGTAAAAGACAAGTTTCACGACGTTTCGGGGGGCGTTTCGGGATCTGGAATCTGATCCCGTCTTCAAAATCTGGAATCTGATTCCCGTCGTGAAACTTGTTTTTTACTAATCAGTGATGGCGAATGTCCACAAAAATCCAAATCAAAATATAGAAACGGAATGCTTGCTATGAACTAATTATTATAATTTACAAATACATTTACTTACTAACTTCAGATGTTGAATAACTATAGGTCCAGAGAAATAAAAAATACGATAGGTTATCAATTGCATATAGCCCTGATGTTTTATTAAAGCACTCGGTTTTGCCGATATTAGGCTATCCTCCACCATAACTGGCTTTCACACTAAATATATACTACGCTAGAACAGTGAACGACTTTGTACTCCGCTGCTTTTGTTTAGACATTTGTTTAAGGCATTTGTTGAGACAAAGCTTGTGATATTGCAAACTTGATAAAACTGATATAAATATTAGGAGACGGTAGGCCTATGACAACCGGCCGGGAGTGATCAGATTCGCATGTCCCCAACGTCAATGGTTTAGTATTCATTGTTTTTGTCGTGTTCATGTAATTTACTTTCTCTTGAATGTGACTTTCTTTTACTCAATGTTTATTGTTTTTCTTGAACGTCTTCAAGACAAGCACAGTGATGTACGCTTAATTTGAAGAGTGCTGCTAAAAATGAGGGGTCAAACCCTCGAAACATGTACAGCAAAATAAAGAAATAACAATTGTGTTTTCTACAGGAATTGCGTAAGTAATCGTTTGAATATGGTTAGTAAAGCTAAGAAAAAATATTGTTTTCTCTTTGTTGGGAAAATTAACTGTGAGAGCTCTGTTGGTTGTAACAGTTCCATCCCAAGAGTATCAAATGGCGGACGCGGACATGTACCGGCCCCGCTGCGACAGATCCGGCCAGATAGAGCTTGTAAACAAGGAACTGTCCGAAATGCGAAATGGAGGAGACGTGAATCTCCCGTAATGGAGTGGAGACACCTGGTCCTCGAGCTTTTGGGCTTTCCTCTGCGAAAACAACAACAATAACGTTCCTTTTGTTCACAAAATTTATTTTTCTCGCTAATTTTTAAAAATTATGATTTTTTTCTTTATTGAAAGGAATGTACTGATTTGATTTGCTCCTAAACCATAGATGTAACGTCAGGGGATAAGTACCTTCTGATATTTTGTGAGTAGTCCTTACAGTCGGATTTTCAACTGCTAACAAAATTAATCGTACATGTAGAAATGGTATTCATACAACTTATAGGTACAGTACAGGCATAAAATGTGTAAATTATTTATGTTTTGCTGCCACATTTAGTTTAATTTGTGTTTTAACTATATTTTATATTTCATGGCAAGTAAACAAAAAAGCACACGGTAATTTAAGACCCTCTAACTAAATTATAAAAAATAACGTTCGGTAAAAACACCACAAACTTCTTACAGTAAGGCCTAATATCGAATTTATGTTATTAAAACATAGCAAGAGCTCAGTAAGTATACTCGGTAAGTATTATTTGTATTGAATTTCGCCATGATATTTATACCCAAAATCAAAGTAAACAAAAAACTTACGTTTTGCAGAGATATTTCTTCCTCATTTATTTTTTTATACATTTCGCATTTCTTCCATTCTGCAGATAAATTCACAGATCCAGAACTTCCACTATGGTTGCAACCACTTTTGAGATTACTTGTGATTCTGAAGGTACCTCCTGTCTTCTGGTCCGTTATTTGATCTAGTCATTTTAAGGATGTACTTTCTGCGTGTTTGATATAAATAATTCCAATTTGAATTTGCTCACTGAGTGTTTGAGCTAGCTAAATGTACCTTTAGACCCAAAAGAGTAAAAATTTAATACGATTCCCAAAACACTTGAGTAATGTTATTATAAGTACATTATTAATAACCTTAATTTTTATCCAAAATTCAATTGGTTATCTTTCTATTGGATAGGGCTAAAACTGCTGCTAAATGCAAAAGTTTAAATTTGGCTTTTTCATATTAATAAACAATATTAGGAAATCAGGATATTTGTCAATTCACTCTGTCCTAACTCAAAAAATTTCAAAAAATTAATTTACCAGAAACTCTTGGATTGCTCGCTATTTCATTGATAATTTAAATTTAATAAAATTGTTGAACCGTAGCCATTATTGAAAGACTACGATCATTGTGAGCCATCATTGGCACAGAGCCTGATTTCAATTTTAACAGCTCACGTGCACATTGAGCTAAGATGTATTTCCTTATTAGAATCCCTGTTAATTTGCTTTATATTAAAAGCTATTCACTGTTTGAAACTGCAGCAACTTTTTTAACTACTGGTTGAAATTCCAAAAGTTTACTTATACCGGTTGTCCAAAAAACGCATTTATTTCGATCAACTTTAAGTTGCAGTATATAAAATATAATACTAAAAATAATATATCAAAACCAAAGGTAATTTTACATAACATTTTCAACATGTCATAAATGTTTGATCCAATTAACTTTGGATGAATGGCAAATAGTAAAACAAATTCAATCAACCCTGTGCATGAGTGGTGATTAAAAAAACGTTTTACATTTTATTAACATTTTTACATATATCTTAAAAAGTATGCATAAAAACACTCAAACTCATAATTTGAACTAAACATCCTATAGTTAGAGTATTGTTACAGGTGTGTAGATTTTATGAATTCGGAGTTATGAGCAAGAAATACAATGTATTGCCAAAGTAGTCAATACACATAATCTATGACTTTTAGAAAAAAGGTGAGTTTTCCTTTAGTTTTATAGATTTTATTTTTAGTAAAATGTTTATTGTTATTTACATTATCATTAACTCTACAATTAAGAGATAATGAAAATTCGGCGGTTCTTCTCTAGACAGCCGGTTTATCAAACACCCTTTCGATGCATTTCAATTGTTACATCAATCATCTCCAATACACGTTTCCATTGTTGCAGCTATCATCTAGAAGTTGCATTTCCATTGTTGCATCTACCATCTCCAATATGCAATTCCAATGTTGCAGTTACCTTCTTCAAGATGCATTCCCATTATTGCAGCTACACTGAGAAAAATTTTGTCCTGAAATACGTGGAAAATACACGTAAATAAGGGTGTGCGGGTTACCCACTGCAATCTGGACCCGGCTCAATGCTCCGGCAGTGAGGCCGCCACACGGAAAATCAGGACTTAGTTTGTCTACATAGTAATGACGTCACTGGCTATGACGTCATTACTGTCGTTTGCAAGTCCTGCCGATCAGAGTTGGCTCTCGTAATTGCAGAGACTTTTCTCAGAATATCCTGCGATTCATTTTGCCTTTACCACAGTTTATCACAGAATGTACAGTCCTATTCTCGTAAAATACAACCGATATCTATGCACTGACTTGCCTAGTCTCTGCATTTACCGAGATTTTTGATTTAAAATCAGTAAAAGATGTCTGGGTCCTTCTAGCGATCACCCATCCAAGTTCTAACCACGCCCGATGTTTCTTGACTCGTATGTTCAGCTGGAGACTGCTATATCCATTGCGTTACGGCTGCCTGCTGAAGACTGTAGTTGTTGAATAGGATCTGAAGAAGTGATAAGTGAAGTTTTACGCTTAATGGTACTTCTCTACAGTGACAATTTATTGCGTGATAGAGTCTAGACTAGCCCTCCGTACGTGTCGTGCGTGTTTCCCGGTACCGGAATTTTTATAAAAAGTAATGTTTGTTCGTTGTGTGCGTCTGTCCGTTTGTGTTACGTGGGTATGTGTCATGATGGTTTTTAATGCTTCTTGACTACTGCCATTGGAATGAAATTTGATTTACATCGCCTGAGGAAGATCTCTCTGAGATTGAAACTGTTGTGGCCCATAATATGAGACTACAAAGAATCACTTTGACAGTACAAGGTATTTACACCATTAATAGTTACAATTTATTGCCCTGACAAATTTATTTGATACATTTAAAAGTGGCAGCAAATCAGTGCAAGGTTATACTCGACCTGCATTCTATTTCTTACAATTCATCTTATTTAAGACATTGCTAAAAAGTATCTGAGTTATTAAAATCGAAGCAGGATTTAAACAGTGCAATTACTTTTTTTGGTAATTTGTTCGTGTAAACTTTGGGGAGATAAAATTAATCTTAGGTCTAAAACTGATCAATGTGTCCTTGCAACTATTAAAAATATAACAATATTTAACCTAAGTAACTGCTGACAAATAAAACGATTTGATTTTCTTCAATAATCTAAGCTTTTTCTCTGAAGAATTGGAAATTGGATATTCTTTTTGACGTTTCACTACCATTTACTTTATATGTATTTACTATCAATGGTACTACAGTAAGTAAATCTATAAAAACATTAATAAAATATGTATTATAGAAACCAAATGTTATTATTCAAACTTGTATCACATTTGTAAATTTTCAATCCCAAATATAAAACTAACACAACGGACTTAAAATCAATCCAGATTGGGTTAAAAATATTTATTCGATTTAAATAAAATATTTGATGGTAGTGCGAACTAAAACCTTTACCTTGTTTTAGTTCGCACTACCATCAAATATTTATACTAACTGCTTTTACCAAATCACATGGAAATAATTTGAAGTTCTCATCCATACACCTACCGTAAATGCAGTGGGCTGCATGCAGAAAGTAATCATGGATAAACTTATGACGTGTTTTGTGACGTATACAAACCATCCATGACGTCACTTTAATGTTTTTCCTTAAAATCACGGTAAATTCCCTGATTATTTGCAAATACGGCAGTTCGAGCGTAATTGCAGAGAAATAGTTCTTAAAGAAGGACTGCGAGTCCTGCGTCTGTACTAATGCCCAAAACTCTGCCGAGTCATTGAGCTGGGTCCAGACACAACTCTCCTGTACGTGAGCCAAGTCCTTATTTACGTATTGCGAGTACAGATTCTAGACTTGGGGCAAAAACTCTGCTTTTCCGCTAAGATATTTTTCTCAGTGTACCATCTCTAAGACCCACCTCCATTGTTGCAGCTCCACCTATATCTCCAGTTCTCGGTAGGTGCGGAGGTCCATATGCATAAAGCATTGTGGACAAAGAGCCAGCGACTCCTCATTAGGCAAGATCTGATAGCACCCCGCGGGGGACCGGCACACTCGGGTCTCCCGAGACCTCTTATCAGTCTTATCTCGGCAAGTGCCGGTGGTATCGCGGCCGCGCTACCGGCGGTAATATGAACCTGCTAGGTGTGGGTCTCGGGGCTCCGCGGCTGACCTGGGATGGGTGTGTGGGTGCGTGGGTGTGACATTGTCCAGGATGAACATGTAACTGTAACTGGAGACATTGCACTTGGGTCTTACAGAGGACGCTGTAGTGTAGAAAAGTTTTGCGAGTGAACTGAGTGAGGTGACTCTCAAAATTACAATTTAAATAGCTCGTCTCTTTGAAACCGTTAGTCTATAAATAGTTGTCGACGTTTAACTGGTTCTGTGAGAGCGATATTAGTGTAAGTAAATTTTGGCCTTATTGAAGAACCTGGGGAGAAAAACATGATTTAAAGCAATCCACTCACTATTTGGTCTGTCTTGGAAGGTTCTCACTTAGGAGTAGTGATGCGTAATTAAATATGGTAATTGAATTATAAATTACCAACCTGGAAACCGTTACATTTACCTGCGTATAAAAGATATTGTTAAGTAGGAGTCTCCCGTGATTATTTAAGATTTATTATCATTTAAAATAATAGTAAGGTATTAATCGTTATCTCTAAGCTTACGAAGCAAACAAATGAAATTTTGAATAGATCAAAAAATTTGCTTAAATAATCCTATTCCACATAATTGGTTACCTCCCTACCAAATGTCAGGTAAGTTGGTTCAATAGTTTAAGTAAATTGGAACTTCAAGCAAATAAACTATCTCATGGAAAGTAGGATTATAGGTTAGTAAAATGCATGGTCAATCGCGATGAAAAATAAAAATATTTAAAAGTATGTTTAATTATACTGGCATAAATTTATGCGTTTTCATATTTCAGGATTTGAATTTGGACGAATTTGATTGCAAGCTAATAAACTCGGTTTCTTTAGGCCGACATGAATCTGCAAAGATTTTAACACGCTTAAATTATTGCTAGTGCATAGCACCTTCTATGCTCAAAACAATCTTACTGCGGGATATCTCACAAACACGCTATACAACCTCTTATTTGCGTTCGGTAATGTTTAAAGGACTCCCTTGAATTATTATAATAATTTACATCAATTACAATGTACATTCTCATTCCCACACCATTAACTTAGCCCCGTGCGTCCATGTCAGTTTTAGCAGAGAGTTTACGGATGACCCGGGCCATGTAATTTGACTCGAACTGTATCCTCCTTTACAGCCCCTCCCGACCCGCGTGGCCCGAGCCGGGCGACACAGGGAGCTGTGACAGGGAACACTCCCGGGTCGCTTTACGTCTTAATTTGGCCAAGTCTGTTCAACTTCAAAGGACACGCGCCCCTCCGTGAAACCGAGCAGACCGCGTTGCAACAACAGACGGTATCTTAGGCTGTGGCGCTGCTGCTGTCAGGGGAACGAAAATACGACTGAAACGTAACAACACGATAAGCGATCAGTAAAGTGTTCTCGGAACGAAAATACAGGGTGAAATGTAAATACAACACGCGATAGGTAATCAGTAAAGAACGAAGATGACATTGAAACGTAACGACACATGATAAATGATTAGTAAAGTTGACCTAAAACGAAGGGACGAGGGAGAAGTGTAACAACACACGATAAATGATCAGTTAAGATTTCTAAGAACGAAAGAACGTCAGTTAAATGTTAGAACACACGATAAATTATCTGTAAAGGTTTTAAGGACGAAAGTATGACTGTGAATTGTATTAACATACGGTTAATGATCGTTTTGTAGGGACGGAGGTATGACAGTGAAAAGTAATAACATGATAAATGTTCAGTAACGTTTTCTAAGAACGGATACGAAAGTGAAATGTAAAAACAATATAAATGATTAGTCAAATTTTCTAAGAACGAAAATAAGACAATGAAATGTATGAACAAACGATGAATGATCAGTTAAGTTTTTTTTAAGAACGAAGATGTAAATGTAACAGATGTATAGATGTAACAGATAACAGATGTAAAGATGACACTGGAATGTAACAACACACGACGAATGATCAATAAAGTTTTCTATGTAGGAGATACGGCACTGAAATGTAACAAGAACTAGCGATTAATGATCAGTGAAGTTAATGATCATGCGTTTGTAGGTATACATGTAAAGGGAGATAATAAATAAAACGATTGAAGATACAAAAACATACAAAAAAAGAAAAGGTGCATGTTCAGCAGTAAACGTCTTAAAATGACTTGGTCCCAATATTGGATAAAATAAATGTATAATTTTAATAATCATCAAAAGTTCTTGAACAGTCTTCTCCGAATAGGGTTTGTTTTAAGGTTGAAATCAGCCTCTTTTTGAACAACCTAATACATTCCAATTCCTAACTGGTGGATCTCGCACCCCAAGGGAAGCAATCGCAATTTGATCTCGTCAGTTTGATCAATTAACAAAACCTATTTAAGATTTTGATATTGAACATTATCAAAAAGCTAAGAAATTTACTGATTTCTTTTGCATTTGATAACATTTGCCTTATCAAGCAACCAATCAAATTACTCAAACCTTCCACCGATGAAAGCCGCGAATAAGGTCACAATCAATAAAAAAAGAAAACAACACAATCCAAAAACAGAGAGAAAAACAGACAACCGAAGAGAATCGCCAGTTGACCCAGATACCTTGCTCTCTTCGGGTCCACTTTCTTACGAAAGGAATGCCCAAATCCGGCGACCGGAGACTGCAGACTGGTCCCCACAATGGTGGGACTTTTTGTAGGACACCCTGTAAAAACTGGTCCACAGAAGAAAAGTAAACACTGGGATGCGATAAATCAAAGGTCTGTTTTGTCGTGGCGATGGTAATTGCAGAATGCGGCCGTGATTATATCTCCGTAAAAAGAAAACCAATTAAATTCATCAGAACAAATTGTTTCCCCAGAGTTGGAAAGGTTTTTTAGTTTTGGGCTGTCAGGAGATAATGTGGTAGAGTGGATTGAGTAATTTCTTTGATTGTTTAGATTTTTTAAATCAGTGTTTTCAACCCCTCGGGAAACTTCACCTTTCCACTGTAGGTAAGCCTTCGTGAGCAAAGTCCACTCGTGCCCTCTGCTTCGCTCACTCAAAAAAGAACTCATTTCATACGAGATTTTTAATTTATTGATCTACGTAGAACGTTCCAATCCGGTGTCAGTTTTATGTAAGAAAATAGAGCAGTATCTTATAATGAACTGCTAACAAAACTAGAGATGCGTCCTCGAGAATACTCGCAATGCCATGTAGTGTTCAGTGATTAGTGATGATCAACTTGCGGAAAGATATGAAGAGTAAAGGAAACAAAAAAACTTCTACAAATCTACCTTATAATAGATGTATATTTTGTTTTCAATCGTAGGCATACTCATATTTGTTTGTGCGGAGGTAGTTTTGGTTGTTTGTTTACGAAATAGAGTTTAAAACGTAATTTTAATTAAATTAGCTCTTTTTTATTCCATCCTGATCACAAATACATATCATAGAGTTGAAAAATAAGTGACGACGTTCTTTTTAATTATTCTTTTCAATATTTGTTGTTTAGTTCCAGATTATTTTCATTTCTGAAAAAGAAACGAAATTTTGGAATAAGTCTAATATTACCAAGATTTACACCAGTGGTACGCAAGTTTTCCTGTATCTTACCATAGCTTGTAAAGAGACACGATAATTTTTAAAATACAGTAGAATCTTGATAAGAACAAAAAAACCTTGACATCAAGGAAACTTTTTATAAGCCCTTGAAATTGCTATTACACTTTCTGTTTTATCTTTATAACACGAACCTACATACTAAGACAATTCAAATTCAAATAAATTTATTCCTAAACATTAGCTATATAATTACATTGGCAGCTTTAAAACTATGAAATTAATCCTCACCTAGGAAAACAAATCATGTACGGGAGTCTATTTAGTTACTGTTTTATTTTCACCCGCTTATCACGAGACCATTTTTCGTTTACCACTTGCGAAGACGATTAGACGGACAAACAAAACCCCCCTCTCCCCCCTTAGAATATCACGCCTAACAAACAGAACACATAATCACGTTCACATCCGCACCAACAACACACTCAGAAAAACATGCTGCTCTGAGTAACTAAAGTCTGTATTGTGAAGTAATCTGCCTTCATAATAAGACTGTTTTCTGAATTCCCTTGAGAGTAGTCCTATCAAGGTTCTGTAGATAAAATGTATTATTTAAATCAAACCTTAGAATCGGGTTTACAGAATAAAATAACGTGGCCCAGGCCACTAAAATAACAAGCTTAGTTCTAAAATTAAAGGAACGACTAAGCCATGTCATTTGACTCGACCTATAACAAAATATCTTCCCACATCTTGTAAGATATTACCATTTTTTATTGACAAAATGCATTGTTTTAAAAGTTACATCTTCATCGGATTTACAAATCAAGTCAAATAACGTGATCCTCGCCGGCCGTAAGTCTAATGTTGAAATTAACATAAGGACTGAGCCATGTCATTAGAATCCTCATATAAACAAAATTTAATTTTGAAAAAGCCTTGAAACCTAATAAATTGATTCTAAGCATATTTACCTTGGTAAATGGCCTTGAGGTGTCAAATATTCTTTTCTTTTTGCTGTACGCGTTTCAGACGCACTACCATCCATCATCAGCAGCGTCTTGTATATAGTTCATATACAAACATGGGCTTTCAACTATATACAATACTTTGCTGATGATGGACGGCATATAGTGCGTCCGAAACGCGAAGAACGTAAAGAAAATAATATTTGACACCTCAAGGCCATTTACCAAGGTAATAGTCCAATCGCCAAGCCATGACACCTTGAAATAGGGTCCGACTCAAATTTTATGACTGATTCTAGTACTATTTGATGTACTGAACAAGAATATGGCGGATGCCAGACTGGCATCCTTGAGCAATTTTGAATATCAAAGGTCAAAGTTCAAAGGGCCGAAAATAGAGAAACAGATAGTGAAAAAATATATATGGTATCCAAACAAATGTTCCCCAAGATTTTGATATTAAACCGCCACCGATAGTTGCTGGGTGGTAAATACTTCATTTTGATTGGGTATTAATTTTTATGTTAAATATTTTTCAGCTAATCATTATTTGAGTATCTTGAGAACGAAACAATATTTTCAAAAACTGATTTCGGCACCGTAATCAGCGTGAAAATCTGTTCTGAAATGATGTGTCACAACACCACATTCTCATTTTAAAAAATTAACTTGCATCCAATATTATGGCGGATCCAAGATGGCGGCTGAAAATTAATACTCAATCAAAATGAAGTATTTACCACCCAGCAACTATCGGTGGTGGTTTGAAATCAATATCTTGGGGAACATTTGTTTGGGTACCATAAATATATTTTTTTCACTATACCTGTTTCTCTATTTTCGGTCCTTTGAACTTTGACCTTCGATATTCAAAATTGCTCAAGGATGCCAGTCTGGCATCCGCCATATTCTTGGTACATCAAATAGTACTAGAATCAGTCATAAAATTTGAGTCGGACCCTACTTCAAGGTTCATGCCTATTTTCCTATTTGGCGACTGGACTATAAATATTCTTTGAATCTATAAAAAAATATTACAACGATCACTTATTTTTATAAATAAGATCTAAAAAAATTGTAGATCGAAACAAGTAACGTGGCCCACCTCTCAAAAACCTAATGCTTAAAAAATTAACATACGGGAACACCAA
Source organism: Flexamia atlantica (assembly GCA_035578135.1). Taxonomy (NCBI): domain Eukaryota; kingdom Metazoa; phylum Arthropoda; class Insecta; order Hemiptera; family Cicadellidae; genus Flexamia; species Flexamia atlantica. Next base: position 3,396,421 of record JAQJVK010000036.1, read on the forward strand.
GCCACGTCATTTAATCCTACCTATAACGAAGTCAAAAAGGCCGCTCGGTGTGTCGCCAGGGCGGGGACGCCGGTGCCTGCAGTGTTTGTTTAAATGGATATCCCGGGGCTCGGGTGTCAAGGGCCCGCGGGCACGTGCTGCCGGGGTCCGCCCCAGCGGCGCGGCGGGTCAAAGGCTGCTCGGGCCCCGGCCGCCGAACATGTGTAGTGTAGTGTAGCAGTGTAGCCTATAGATTATGGGAATGTCAAGTTTTGAGTAGTCTGTTTTATGTTAGGTGTCCTTTTGTCGCCCTGGAATGATTTTGGGGAAATGTTTTCGGGGAAACATGTCTTGTAATGTTCGTATAGTTGTTGTAATATACAATAAAATCCGGTTTTTCAACATAAGGAAATCGAGATTTTCATAAATGGAGTCCTGCTGATTTTTTAAATGGCGGTTGAATGCATTAGAACCGTTCAGCCTTAAGTTTGCAGCTTCGAAAGCTTCATAAATACGTGGTGTGTTAGGGCCTGTTTAACTGATTGTTTAATAGTACATTTCGCAACAAGGGCCGAAAATGAGGTTTTGCAGGCTCGAGATCGTGTTTCAAATTCGAGACGAAGTCGAGAATTTGAAACGATCGAGACCACTGTGTAGTGTGGTGAAAAGGTGCGAACGCTATTTTTCACCACACTACACAGTCAAATATACCCTAAATAATTTAAAAACTGATTATTATTTGACTCACTTAGAAACAAAACTTTGAGGTTATAAGCGACGATACAATTTCTTTAGATGATTCAAAGAAACAACTATAACTATGAAAATCGTATGATCGTAACCATCCTGACTTTGGAACTTACAGAATGCCGGATAATTATGTGATGTTCTGACGTTTGAAGCAAATAAACGATCAGCTGACTTTCGGCCCTAGGGCCCCAAACGTTGTCGGTCCTGTGGAGGCAAACAGTGCATTTCGGTCCGCGTTTGACGTTTGTAAAACAGGTTATTTCGTCGTAGTGTGGTGAAAACTCTTTTACAGTTCATAACATTCTTTTGTTACAATAATTCAGAAAACAACGTCCATCCAAACAAAAATCTACCTTCATTATAACGATAAGCTTCGAATGAAGCTTGGTATCAAGCTTTTAATCGAGTCTGATTTCAATGTTGATTCCTGAATCAGTTATTTCATTACAATACTTCAGAAGCAAAGCCCCTCCAAACAATATATACCTTCAATTCAACGAAAATGCTTCCTACCATGCTTATAAACGAGATTGATTTAAAGTTTGATTCTTGAATCAGTAATTCTGAATATAATATCATAGCATCCTAACAATACTTTGGGAAACAACACCCATCCAAAGATAAAACACATTTACGTAAAGGTGTCATGCGTACGATGCTTATAAACGAGTTCGATCTCAAGCTTGATTCCTCAATCAGCCATCTTGAAGCCATCGATTCCTGAATCAGTAATTCTAAAGTAGTTGATTCCTGAATCAGAAAATCCTGAAGTAGTTGATTCCTGAAGCAGCAGGCGTGGAAAGGAGTCGCAACAATGGAGGTCCGACTGGCTCCTACATAATGTATCTGTGTTGCTGACTTCGCCACCACCTGTCGTCGTCTTCCAACCGCAGTCGGGAGAATTGCGAAGCCAGTTGCAGGAGTTAGTTGGGTCGAAGGGAAAATACGCCTTGTTTCTAAATGGCATTGTATTGTTGATGAGGTTTTATTTAATTTCTGGCTTTTGTTTTTTACCAGGCAACACTCGCCATTTTTTATTCAGCTGGAAGACCTTAACAATTTTTTTCACACCACATTCACTACCATTATGACAAACACACATAAACTGTGTGAAAGTGTTGTGAAAAAAACAAGATTGACAAGGACTTCGAGCTCAATAAAAAAAGCCAGAATAGTATATTTCGCAACAAGGGCCGAAAATGAGGTTTTGCAGGCTCGAGATCGTGTTTCAAATTCGAGACGAAGTCGAGAATTTGAAACGATCGAGAGCTGCAAAACCCTTTCGGCCGAGGTGCGAACGCTATTTTTCACCACACTACACAATGAAATATACCCTTAATAATAAAAAAAAAACTGATTATTATTCGACTCACTTGAAAACAAAACACACGTATGACAATCATATGATCGCAACTATCCTGTCTTGAATGCCGTATAATTTTGTGATGTTCGGACGTTGTTTCAAGCAAATAAACTATCAGCTGACTTTCGGCCCAGGGCCCCCAAAGTTTTTGGTCCTGTGGCGGCAAACAGTGTGTTTCGATCCGCGTTTGACGTTTGTAAAACTGGTGATTTCGTCGTAGTGTGGTGAAAAATAAAATACGCCTTAGTTTGAAGCTAGTTGCAAAGGTAAAATATGCATGCTGTATTTATAAAGGATTTTTTTCTGAGTTTGTGAATAATTCAGTTATTGAATAACTAAGAAACTCGATAGTTGTTATAAGGTCGAACAAATTTTACCATCGACAATGTTGTTATTAATTCTACGTTTGGAAGGAATTAATTGTGGAAGCATTTTAGGATTCCATCTTGAAGTTTCGTTTTCCAAGTTCAAGGTGACTCTTTAGCCTATAATATACACTATTGCTCCCCATAATAGGGGTGAATTTCTTCTGCCACTTATTTTTACAGTAGTTGTTATTTTCTTTATCCCATACTCTCATAAGCGCAATGTGCTTGTACAATAACCTCAAAAACTTCTCCGAGGTTTATATTATAGAAATAACAGATTTTTGGCTCAAAAACATGACTATGCAGGTTACTTGACTAGAGAAAAATCTATTAACGAAAAAAGTTTTTAAGTCGTGAACATTTAACATTTATAATGGTCCCACATGGTCCTTATGGGTTGCCATGACAGCATCGAAATAAACGAAAACGTAAACAAATAAAGCGATCATCTGTCACTGGATACAGGCAATTTCATATACGATGTGAGCGGATGCTGTTCATAGAAGGTTAAGATTTTTTTTCTTCAAATGTCAACTACTTGTATTCCCAGGTTGCTTTTTATAAATTTAATAGTAGACCGAGTAAAACTATATCAACCCAGAGTTTGTCCGAAGTGGAGAATGGTCCGGCGAGAGATGAGACAGTGTATGTCAATACACTTATTTGTTAACGAAACACAAGACTTACTCTAGAAGGCTTTTCACCACACTAGCAGACTGAAGAGCCAATTGTCAACGGTTTTGCAACATGAGAACGGTGTTTTACAAGAAGGGATAGTAACAAGTGTTTGTCATCATCGTACCATTTTTGCAATGGCTACCATATTTAACGAAGCCACAGAGATATTATGTACATTAGACTCTCTCTTATTCGGACTCCTCGGGACCGAGGTTTGTTCGGATAACGGGGTTTCCGGTTATACCAATGTCCCCAAGAACTCGTTAAATTGAAACGTCTAGCATACTTTATAAGCCAATAGTAAATAATTAATACCCCCGTTGCAGCAGACCTGCATACTCAGCGAATTTCAAATGCAAAATAACATATTTCAATCAAACACAGCAAGATTTGACATGTTTTGGTGAGCTCCATAAGAATAACATGGGGAATGAGTATGCAGGTTTGCTGCTACAGGTATATTAAAACTGGGTGGTTTTAATTCAATATTTAGTAGATCTGAACTATAGGAAGCTATTTACCAAGTTTTAACAAGATATGTTGAGAAATAAGCGAGATATAGAATTTTACTTATTTCCCATAACGTTAACATTGGGTCAACGTACTGTGTTTACCACGTTCAATATCTCTGTAACCAATGGACATAGAGCAGTGATTAAAAATACTAAAATGTTTGTTTTTTTGAGCTGAATACAATGGTGACCACAAAAATTCGATAATTTTATTTTTCTATGTAAAAAACTAAAAAAAAACCATTTTTGGGGGGTTTATTCCCCTTTACCCCCCTTTCCGGTGGTCCGATTGGGCTGGTTCACGAACTCGTCCAATCGATTACCACTTTACATGTCCGTACCAAATTTCATAAAGATCAGACCATTTTTGCGACCGCTATCGTGCTAACAGACACATAGATATATATATATAAATTCGAACGAATGGTGTTTTTTGCTTCTGGGACCCCAAAATGAAAAGTTAACATGGTCTCGGACTTAGGTCTTACCATGAGTACTACCGTAATAGCTTATTCCTTTAAGGAAATTCGCTAAAACATGGTAAACGAATGTAAACACTATTTTGGGATCATTGCTATAGACTCAGAACACCAGAAATATGTTAAGCTCTAAATGTTTAACATATAAACAATTATTACAATATGTTACGGATGCAATATCCTATTCCTCCTAAAATATTTCCCATGAGAAGAGTCGATACAGTACCGTCCATTCCCTGCCGATCAAGTCCGGTTGATCCCGTGTTGATAAAAATCGTCCAGTTAAATATATCTAATTTCCGCAGAGTGTAGTCAGGTTAAAGCGATGTCCGGTTAAACAGAGTCCGTATGAGAAAGAGTCAACTGAAATTAAACTTTAACATGCTATTCTTCAACTAACGACTTCCACTAATTTCTTCGCTTCTAAAACTTCCCCTGGAGACTTTACTGGGAACTGACTCCGAGCACTGCTTGGTGAGGCTCGACAAACTGAAGATTATCTTCAAAACTGAAGCTGAAGTTGATCCACCAGTTGAAGTTCAAGATTTTAATTTGAAGGGATTCGCATATAATCTGTCAAAAGTCAGGGCCGTTTAAAAGCGGAGATATTTTGGAATGAGCTGATCCCTCCAACTAGATCGTTACAAAGTATCGTTGCGAGTACGAACTGGGTAATAGGTTGGATAAACATTGTCATCAACCTAGAGAAACTCGTAGCGATGTATGAATCTATGTCTCTGTGAACCAAAGCCGTAGCCAGGAAAATGTTTTTTGGGGGGGTTTTGTGTTCCGCGGTTACAGGAAGTAAAAAATATAACTTTCTAACCTTTCATTTAAACATAATTTCAAAATTTTGGGGGGTTTTGACCCCCTGACCCCCCCCCCAATGGCTACGGCCTTGCTATAAACAACAGTTTGAAAAATTGGTAGACCTCCAACCGATTCGCATACACCTATACAAGATCCTCTGAGAACCGTCGGAGTAACAAACCATGACAGTTCGTTTGGTGCGATTAGATCGTTACGTGTATGGACGGCGCTTCGATACCGAGGTCGTTTTCGGTATAATCAGGTCGTTGCAAAATGTTGCAAAAATTGTTGAACAACATTTGCAAACGGACCACAACAGGAGTCGTTGGAGAGCATTTAATTAGGCTTCTGCTATTTACCCGACGAAGGCAAAGACACAGAGGTATGCAGTAGCGCCCAAACACGGTTCGACCGAATCGACCAGAAGCAACGTCCAACCGTCCAGCCACTTCCGCCAGTTCTCTCGTAAACCCTGCAAGTAATGATGGGTCAAACGACTGATTTCAACCATCCGATGGTTTTTCTTTCATCCAACAGTTTTCAGATGGATGATTCATCCGATGTTTTCCTCTGTGGTTAGGTGGGGAGCGGATTGGCCCGCGCTGTGTGCGGAGATGGGAGGAACTATTCGACAAGTGGATAGTGGATGATGGATGAAAAAACCATCTGTTTGCAAGCCTGATTCAGATGGATAGTTTTCATTTGTTTTGTGGAGTATCTATTCGCGTAAAAATAGACACTGTCGAGCCGCTGAGCAGATGATTCACCTGCAAATGGATGAATAAATTTTTTATACCATAAAATATTTTGTATTTAGGTTGAGGTAATTAAATAAGCTAAAAGATTAACCTATTGGTGCAAACATAGGATGTTTTTATCTTTAACGCAAATACTCGGATTTTTTCCCCGTCCATTAAAGAACAGTTTCAACGATTGAATAACCGACTCGTAGTTTTCAAACGAATGAAAATACGGGACGAATTGTTTTACAATTGAATGAAAATATGGAATGGATGGTTTTTAGATAGATGGATAATAATGCCATTCTGATGATTCGCTTGCGAACGAATGGATGGTTCATCCGGATGAAAATTGAAGTAACCGTCGGATGAATCGGTTGGCGCGCAACAACCGGATGAATCGTTTGTTTCTACCGGATAGTTCCCATCACTACCTGCAAGTAGCTGGGGACATCTCCGTCCGGATTTGGCGCGAGCGGCCGGACTCGAGCCTCTCCTGGAAGTGACCGGACCCTGTCTGTCTGTCCGGCACGGACGGTAATTGTTATTAATTCGGTCGAGGCTGCCCGCGCATACAGATGCGCGATTGCTTTCTAGACGACATTGCTGCACCGCGCCGCCGCATTGCCGCGCTTGTCACTCCCACTTTCCCCATCCCTGCGCTGCCATCCTGAGTACGACCGCTTTTTATTGGTCGAGCAAAATGGAAAGTTCGTCTTTGGTTGCGCCATGCCGGTGTTACGGGATGGTCGTTTCTACTTTCCGACTTTCCGACTTTCCGACCCGGGGTTTGTGAGAAAGTGTGGATTTTTTATGGGTTTTTGTTTGATGGATTTTATTTACTTGCAAGATTAGTTTTCGTTTTTTTCAAGTGATAAGGTAGGCCTCTTAATTACATTGTAAGCCACACCATATGACTTCAGCACAGGTTATGTGCTGAAATTTAATTTTGGGTAGACAGGATGAGGGGGTGCATGAGTGTGCTTTTCCAAGTGCGAAAGTCTTCTTTTTTCAACACCATTCATTATTGGTAATGGTTTGATTTATCCTATGTCTTGATTTTGATTTTTGCACCCATGCGCTATCACTGATAATTGAAAACAAGTTTCACAACGTTACGGAATAATTAGTAAAATCTTGTAATATTCTAAGATTCCTTTCCACCAAAAGCCACGATCATACTCCAGATCCCGTTCAGAAACTTGTTTTTACTAAAACATTTGATGGTAAATTCAGTAAAATGAAATTCGACCACAGTTTTTTCTATTGAATTCTTATTCAATTCTAATTCGTTTTATATTTTATATTAAAAATGAAAAAAATGTAAATAGAAATCTTCTTTGTTCTGTCATTTTACAATATAACGTACACTATATATAGCCTAATACAGAAGGAAGATACACTATATATAGCCTAATACATCGTATTTTATAAAATGTTCAGTAGTAAAATTTAAATCACTCGGAATTCACTAGAAACCTTATGGATTAGCCATGATTGACATGTAACGTCAATCAAAGTAGTAGCAAAATGATTAATAATATTCTTGTTTCAAAAACGTTTTATTTTTAAGAAACTTTTCTGTGCCAATCAGTACATAAAGAGCAAATATACATATATGTGACTTGTTTGCAAAAAAAAACCCACGACAAAAAGTGGAACATGAAGGATCTCACAGGCCGAATAAGAATATCCATTCGCCGTTCGCCATACTAGGCATACCGAGTAAAATAAAGTGACTCGTCTGTATAAGCCCAATAACATTATACTCTTACTGGCGGCCAGGGACAAATTATTTGATTCGAACTTGCACTTTGAGGATATGTTGTGGGCAGACATAACGAAATTAGTCTGAAGAATTATTGTAAATGTCAATATTAAATATCGTCTCTATCTTCACTGTTTATTTGGAAATTATTAATGGCCCTGATCACTAATTCATGTTTTATAATATTTTTTTATAATATCAGCAATCAAATATTATTACTTTATCGATTTAATCCCGTATTATAAGCTAACAAGAAGGATTGATTCAATATAATTGTTATATGTTAAATAAACATTTAAGAGAAAATTGACACTACAAGTTCTGTAGATTGACAGTCAATCTACTTGTACTATCAATTTGAATTTGAACGTTAAAACTGTTTGTAAAACGTGATTATGACCTCTTAGTTACCTGTCCGAAAATATCTACAAAAATTGAATAAATAAACAAATTTTAGTGAAATCTTCGTTCATTAAGCTGTAAGTGTTCAGCAGAGAAAAGGGACTTCTCTGGAATCAAGGCGTTTGAATATCGTATTTATAAAAAAAATCTGACTTCAACCTTAAGCCTATCAAACTGATTAACGAATTTAAGCACTAGAACGTCTTCATTGACATTAAGTAAACCCCATCATTTACAAAGACTCTCAATACTTCAATACAACCTACAAAGCCTGCCGAAGCAACTTAGCAGAGACACGGTATATTTAGGCCGACGATCGCTAGCGCTAGAGGGATTGGAATTGAGATTTCAGAGTCATCGCAGCACGGGTATAATGATGATACAACGGCGACAGTGAAGGGGTGGTTAGGGGGGATGGTTGGAGGGGGAGACGCTTTTGACATGACAAAATCAAAGTCAAAGCGGCTTTGGCGTACGTCGCCCCTCGCTAAAGCCTGATCGCCGAGCGGGGCTTAGACTGTATCAACTTAGTTTTTCAAAATAAAAATTAAATTTTGCCCTCTTTAGCTGTTATAAATGTTGGAAAGAAAACTCACTTTTAAATATTTTTTTTTTTCAAGAGAATGATAGGTTGATTAAACTATTATGTTGGTAAAAAGTTTGAAATTCGGTAATATATATTTTTTAGTATCCTTAAAATTTTAACTTTAATTTTTTTACATTTTGCGGTTAAGATTTATTTTATTAAATAATGTAAATGATAAGCCAATTAATTTTTCACCAGTGATAAGCGACGTAGTTAATCGATTTTTTTAAGTTCCATAATCACGTCACAAACGAAAATTAAATTGAGTAGGTAACAAACTGTTAATAGGCTGTTATCAAAATCTGGCAAGATAGACGGTTTAGGTACGTGTATTTTTATTTTGCTGTTATTCTTCTTGCATTACTTTATTTATTGATATTTATAGTATTGCCCTACAATTGTATGATCGTTTTTTTATTATCATTTATTTCATTTATATAACTTATATTGTTTTCAAAAAAGTATCCTTCAACATCTCTCTCGTGAGAAAGTAGTCATATACCGATGTAATATTCTTAGAATACAGTACAATATTTAAAATAACCTTCGAGAGCTCAAAAAAAGGTGCAATAACATAAATAAATGAAACGAAGGTAGCTGAAGTTAAATTAACTCATAATCATTACCAAATAAATAAAAGTCGTTAAATTACTTTTACGAGCATACATCATTATCTTTTTACTGCTCCCGCTTCACAGGTGCCACATCTCAACTTATGATTAGCCCCCTAAATGCAAAACCGGTCATAAACCTTGTTCGTGAGTGTGGAATCCACGATTCCCTTAATTTAATTAATTATGCATAATTCGACGGCGAAGCTTACTCAGACGCTAATCCTAATTAGCCGAATTAACGTTTTTAATTAATTTTACGACCGGGCTAACTGTAACGTAGACAATGTCGTTCGGCCGCCGATCGCCGGGCTAGATAAGAACCGTGAACCCGTTTTCCAATTTTACCCTCTTGTAAACCGTAAAGGTTTATGTGCTATGACGTAATAACTTTCAATTAAGTAGCTCATTATCGTGCCGCGGCGGCGTTACCGACCGTTTTGGGCGGTTTTGGGGCATACTTTCATAAGCGGAACGATTATTAAAATTAATTCTAATAGAAAAATCGATGTTTTAAAATTAAACCGAATGGAAAAATCGATATATCGTAGGTACAATACCGAAAGCAGCTACCGACGATTGTATCCTGTCATCCATAGCAATTATTCAATAATGTTATATTTTTTACATCATTTAATTACGTTAAATAGGTTTAGTTGAGTTGGTCATTATGATTTTTATTTTAAATATAAAATTAATAATTTTATATTTTTATGTGAGGAATTTCTGTATAACTAATTATACTATAACTCACCATCTCATATCAATACAAAACTTGTTTCTATTCATATTACATGAACACTATAGTTTTGTGGAACACTATTAGGAACACTCTTTCCTAGAGATAGGCTTTAATCCTTGAGGTTAAAAAATATTTGCAAACACTATTTAAAGTCTGAAAGCCATGGCTATTAAAAAAGAAAACATAAGTATTAGTCTTGGACTTATAAATTCTGACCTGCTGTTTTCAGGTTTATGTTTCAAAATTGTGTTTCAACCCAAGAACTTAAGTGTCATAGTCCTTAGTACTCAGGGACATCCACATCAACAAACAAGATTGGATTCTTTAAAGACCGCAAGACATAATAACTTTCAAATTACAAAATTCTTGCTAAATCTTAATCGTTTTATAATACATACCATTCGCCATTTAATATCAGTGATATTGTTCGCTTACACAGTCAACCGAAAAATAACAACTTCAAGCATGATGTAAGATTAATTTCAAAATAATGTTTGGAGTTTAAAATTGTTTAATATACCGAATCGCAAACTTTCAAACGATTGATTCATCGAACATCTTCGCTTATTCATTGATTCGCTTATGTAGGTCTACCCATTCTGGCCCAAACCGGCGAAGGTGGCGCATGTTCGGCTGCATTATTCATTCCAAGATAATTGCGGGTGATTCGCCTCGTTGACTATCGATATGTGGGACGAAGGAAGGACTTCCGGTCTGGAGGTAGAGGTAGGTGGTCCGCTGAGACAGACTGGAGGAGCTGGCTGCAACTCGGGAACACCCTGTACAATTTTCATCACGAGTTTTTCTTGCCGGACTTCAAAATTATCATGAACTTATAATTTAACCTCAACCTATCACACTCTTATTTTTGTTTGCATAACCAATAATGGTCATTAATTTAGATTATTATACGTTAACCGTTTGATTCTTAACTTTATTTTATTTTGAGACATAATTATGAAACCTGAAAATATTCTACTGTCTCTTATCACTGAAAAAATGGATCGGTATATCTACATTATTTGATAAATTACATTTTTACATTACATTGCTTGAAATGGCGACCTACCGAGGTAGGTATTTTAGGCCAAGTAGTAGGGACACCTTATGGAAAAATGTAGTTATTGCCGCCGAAAAAGAGATGGCGCCTCTTAGTCCGATTGGAACTGTAGTCGGAGTTTACGGATCAACCTGACTTTTAAAAGTCAAGCAGCTGGTTGTAATATTTTGACAGTTGTATGTTATTGTTTTATATTGTTGTGACTTGTTTACAAACATTCTCATTTTGACATTTTGGATAGTGAATAGGAGCGCTGACTATACGGGGCCAGCTTGAACTATTCCATGCATCAGCGCTAATTTCTTCTCTGCTTTTCGGCGGCGGAACTAAACAAATTAACATTTTGGATGTCCCTGGTATGAATGACAGATGAGTGAAAGATGATTGTGGCACGACCTTGTAGTCTTGTTACTGACTAAGGCCGACATTTTCCTTATAGACAGAAAATAAATAATAACCACAACGCAAAGACAATTGTTATTACACCTTGACACAAACTTATACATTACGGAATTTCAAACTTATCCCCAGCATATAATTTAGCCTCAACCTACTCTTATATTAGTTTTAAAACCTTCTCCAGCACTATATTTAATAGTGGGTTGTACCCAACACATAGTAGGCCTAACTAAAGAAGGGAAAATTTAATTTTCATTTGGAAAAACAAAGTTGATACAGTCTAAGCCCCGCTCGGCGATCAGGCTTTAGCGAGGGGCGACGTGCCCCAAAGCCGCTTTGACTTTGATTTTGTCATGTCAAAAGCGTTTCCTCCCCCCCTCACCCCCTGTGACCCCCCCTCACTGTCGCCGCTGTATCATCATTATACTCGTCCTGCGATGACTCTGAAATCTCAATTCCAATCCCTCTATCGTTCATCGGCCTAATTATACGTGTCTCTGCTAAGTTGCTTTGGCAGGCTTTGTAGATTGTTTTGAAGTTTTCTTCGTAAATTTTATTTCAGTCGTATCGGGAGTCCAAGCTTTGCTCGGATGTAATAAAAAAACTGAATACATGAATCAGCCGTTTTGGTTAAAAATTAATAATGAAGTGCCCATGTATCGATATTATGGGCACTTCTAAGGACTGTAGGGTCGGAATTTTCTCAGCTTTGTGACTAGCTCCAATCGATTCCTCGTGACTGAAACCCCCATAAAGAATCCTTGAACGAAAACGTTTTTTGCCCGTACACGAGTTTTTTTTAGTATAGGATAGGATTTGATGTGCAGAATATTGTGTAAATTATTAATAGATTGTTAATATGTTATCATGACTTTCGGCTTCACTTGTCTTCTTAATTCCTGTAGATATTCCTGTAGATCATTCTGGGTGCCATGGTATTCAGATAATAAACTCCTGCGAAACGAAACTTTTTATCGAAGCTCGTTTTTTAATATGTAAAACCTGCGACGTATTATGTGAAAAACGCCCTAAGCTCTCCTCATGCCTTTCATGGAACGTACAACAAAATCCTAACAGGCTTGATTTCCATTAGCGAAATACACACGGTGTATTTATTTTTATGATATATTTAAATTATGTTGACTTCAGTAAATCATCATTTTTATTATCAGGATTTCTGGTAACAGTGAACTATTAATTTATTTGTTCTTACAGCTGTCATAAAGAGTATGTTGGTGGTCTCCTCAGCATTTCGTGTGGAGTGGCAAGTAGTTAGATGTACTGAGATAATACTAACACATGCTTAACCTAACCTTGTAATGTAATTACATCAACTAACCACAGCCCATTTTTATAACATATTTGGCAATCTTTTTACAACATTACCGTTCCCTTTTTTATGGTCATTAGCTAGCTGGCCTATTTTAGTTCTTGACTACACCTTTGCGATAAAAGTTCTTATTCAAAATGGTTTCAGCTGATACAATGGTTCCATTTACGAAACCTGTACATATAATTTTCATTCTACTCAAACAACTCGAACGAGTTATCTGATACATCCGCCCGACAAAGGTCCATCCCCCCTCCAACAGACGCCCTGTTCTAGCTTTCTCTCTATAAAAGACCGTGATATTTGAATTTCAAAATGGAAGATTTATCGGTCTAGACAAAAGGAAGAAGCGGCGCGGCGCGCATACGAGAGTGCGCCGCATTCAATGCAGAATCAATTCATTGTTTGCAAGAGCGGCGCGTCAGAAGGATGGACGACAGGACTGCAGAGCGGGGTTGCAAGGTAACAGGACAGCAGGATAGCAGGAGAACAGGATAATAACACGATAATAGCAGGATATCAGGATAAAATAATAACAGGATAAAATAACAGCAGGATAACAGGATGGCAGAATAGCAGGATAAAAGGATAGCAGGAGCAGGTTAACAGGATAACAGGATATCAGTTTAACAAGATAGCACGATAGTATCAGGATAAAAAATAGCAGGATAAAAGGATATCAGGATAAAAGGATAGCAGGATAAAAGGATAGCAGGATAACAGAATAGCAGGATCAGGACAAAGGATAGCAGGGTAACAGTATAACAAGTTAGCACGATAGTAGCAGGATAAAAGGATAACAGGATAAAAGAATAGCAGGATAAAAGGATAGCAGGAGCAGGTTAACAGGATAACAGGATATCAGTTTAACAAGATAGCACGATAGTATCAGGATAAAAAATAGCAGGATAAAAGGATATCAGGATAAAAGGATAGCAGGATACAAGGATAGCAGGATAACAGGACAGCAGATTAGCAGGATGTCAGGATAGGAGGATAACATCATAACAAGATAGCAGGATAGTAGCAGGATATCAGGATAACAGAATAGTAGGATAGCAGGATAGTATGATGGCAGAATAGCAGGTTAGCAGGATAGCAGTATGGTATGATAGCAGGATAACAGGATTGTAGGATAGCAGGATGATAAGAAACCTTATAAAACTTGTAAACTCCTCTATATGACTTTATTCGCCTAGCAAGCGTTATAATATTTTATTTATTTACCTGATTTTATTACTATAGACAGTAACGTTCATTGTTGAACAGCAACTAAACTGTATGAAACTTATTGATGTAACGTAACTAAAAAGCTTTAAAATACAAATAAATCTACAGACTATTATTAAGCACAGAATTTATTAAATTAGTCCACAATGTATGTAGATATTTTATTTGTAGGTATTTGATTAAATATTCAAAAGGCAAGACCAAAAGTAACTTTAAAATTACCACAAAAAATAGTATTTAAGAAGCTTGAGGGGAGATATTCAGTGTGCAGTAATCTATCTTACAAAGTGTAACGTTAGATTCAAGAGTCATACTTGTATGAAAATATACTTAGTTGAAAATAAGTAACAGAGGAAGGCCCGAGGGATCGTATTCAAATTGAATGTAAGAGAATCGTGTAAAGAAACTTTCAAGAGTTTTCATTTATCCACCCATCCATGCTTGCATTTACGTATTTGAAGGGATTGTGAATTGTCTTGATGTATGGATGGAATATAAATGTTCCTGAAGAAATATGCGCAAAACGATCAGGCACTTCCTTTTGAATTTATATAACCGCTTAATGAATGTTATGATTATTAAATCATAGCCAGGAATATCACGGAATAAGAACTTTACAAAACCATTTAAAATGAAATAACTATGTATATCTTTTCACGGATCATACATAAATATCGTATATAATTTAAATCATATTGAATTTGGAGTATTATTTTTTATTTTAATTCAAATATATTTATAAAACCTTGCTACATTTGGAGCGAAAATTTAGAATCCTGTTTCTTTTGAATTTTTAAGGAAAATAACTTTAACTAGCCAGTGTTGTTTTTTATTCGAAGTCTCCTTAAGACATAATTTTAATAATTAAACTACTAAAACTCCTCATGTCATCTTTGATTTGTCTAGATAGTCTTAACTAAATATATATGTAGCAGCCCAAAGCTATACGTAACTAGGTTCAAAAGCCCACACGTTGTCTTTAAGTGACTCACCTGATATCCACTTGCATTTACATATTCATTTATGACAAACTATATTTTTTTGAGTCGATGAATAAAAGAAAATTGTAGAAAAAAAGGAATAAAAAACAACCTAAAATTCTGGAAAGGAATAAAGAGATAATATAAATCGAATCCATTGATGCTAGGCCTACTAACGCAAAATCTCTTTCAGTCAAGCAAAAGGAAACAATTTATTCATGTTGAACAATATTCAAGGAAACAATGCTTTACCGACGGTACTTAAATATGGAATATAACTGTATGAAAACCCGCCGCAAAAATACGAACACACGTACTGATTTAGAATTTACGACATTAGTAACTACTCGACTCCTTTCGAGTATTTTGTGGAACTTTGAGTCGAGCCGAGTAGTAACTTTGAGAACTCCGCCAAAAAAAAAAACTCGATACTCGAGTACCTACTTCCATGCCCCTGATCAATATGCCCTTTATAAAAATGTTTTGAATACTAGTTAGTCTCTTTGAGATAACGCTGTTTCTTTTACCGTCAAAGTAACAATTAGATACATTAGATACATTACATTACTTTGAAATGGCGACCTACCCAGGTAGGTATTTTAAGCCAAGTATGAATGACAGATGAGTGAAAGATGATTGTGGCGCGATCTTGTAGTCTTGTTACTGACTAAGGCCGACATGTTCCTTAGACAGGACTGTTAATTAATAGCCCAACAGCCAATGGCAACTATGGGACCTACATTTTAACGTGGGATCCGAACCACAATTTTGCTTGGTTTACATGTTACGAACTGGTCTAATTATGAGGACGGTCCTATGAACGTAGTATTCAATAGTGCGGACGTTAATCCCCATTAAGGAACACCGTGTCCACAAGCCATCGCTCATAACTATCCACAATTCGTGACCTCCAAGTAGCTGGATTACAGGACGCGCCACCGTAATTGAAACAGTTACCAAACAAATTTTATTTATAGGAACACAAATTAAAAAAAAATGCCATACACGTCACGAAATTTAATGGCTCTGCAGTTGATAAACATCTTAATGTACCTATACTGGGTGTCGTATTAACTATCTATCTTTCCCTACTAACACCTTTCCATGTCATTTGTAATGAGTCTGAGTGATACCCGACATCCGGTACAGCATGAGTTTTCTTTCCAATTTCCAGTTAACGCCCACAATTACCAAAAATTGATTTTCAATCGACACCGTTTTTTTATGATCTCCAAACCCGTACTGCGGCTGATTCCTTATCAAATTGTTGTGTTCTACACTGAGACACAACATTCTGCATTCCTTAACTCTATCCTAATCCCAAATCTCCTAAACACCTATTACCTTTCTGTTGAAGTTTTTCCTCCCATGACCCGATTCATTTCTTATCTCTTTTTACGCGATACTATATCCACTGCTACACCTCAAGCCGCAGCAGAAGTAAACTATTCCACAAACTCCAATCGGCAACCATTTAACGATTCGTTTTCCATAAGCCACTATCAATCCCCTCCGCCGTAGCGCTCTCTTATCACCCGAGCGGCGCTAGGCGCCTACCTCCCACCCCCACGCTATCGATCACCTTATCACTCCGCGCCGCGCCGGTAGGTGGGCCCGAGGGCGGGGCCTCGCACGCGCATGCCCACCTGTTTCCACGACCCGCCGCTCGGCCGCGCCACCATCACCTACGCCGATCTCTACGTTTTCGCTTCCATCGAATTTTTATTTAAATCTTGGCGAGTTTGAAGGTTCCGTTCTTTCACTTCCTTTTTTCAGATTCGGGTCCGAGTTATTTGTATCGTATAATGAGTTAGTCGAGTGTCCATTATTTTAGTGGCGGAGTCGGGATCTCACGAGATGGAATGAAAGGTAGGACTTAAATCATCGATTGGTGTTGTGGGCAAAGCGCTGGAAGGGTTTTAATATTTTAATCGAGATAATTGGTTTCTTCGGGTGATGATTTATTGTTTAATTCCGAATAGGATGGTATTTAAATTGACTTGTTTGATTTAAGCAATTAGAAACCGTTCGGAATATTCAGTGGGGATTCGACACTTCGATATTGTATTGGGGTTTAATTAATTGGTTTCGTCGAGTGTTTTGTATTTTAATTGAATAGGTTTGAGAAATAAGTGTGGAAAGGAACTGAAAGATCTTTGGTTTGCAATTAAAATATGTTTTAGTAATAATGTTTGAATATTAAACCAGTGCATATAACCTATATACATAAAAATAATGTGTTTTCTTTAAAATTTATCTCATCAGTAGAATAACGTTACGCTATTAATCGATAATCGTTCGACTAATAATACAGTATGTGAAACTAAATCACACATTTCTACCTGCTTACGTTATTAAAATCGAGGTTTCAAAATAAACATGAAATCTTTCAAATTATAAGGTTTGATGGGAATAAATCGTTGCATTCATAGATCTTCCTTCTGATAATCCGAAGAAATTTGTGAAAAAGTCAGTTAAACAGATTGTCAACTGAAATCAACGTGATGAACAAATGGCGAGGAAAATGTAACTTGCTGTTCCTATACACGTGTAAACGATGAAATTACTTATATATACTATACAGTATATTAACCTTTATGACTTCACAGCTTTTGGAATTAAAGAGAAAAATGATTCTTATAACAACGTGTACCAACACAGAAAAGTTGTTTAGAGTAATTTAAATAATTTAGTTCGATGTCTATTCTTGAGTTGTGTGAAAAGTATCCTGAAATACTTAAATTTTGCTCTGTTAAAGTATCAATTACCTTTGTATTTATGCACCCCAAAAATACTTATACATTAAGGCATTATAAACTCTCTTTTATTGCAAAACACATATTTTGTATGGGCATGTGGCTACATAGCTTATTTATTTTATTCATCTTTGTAAATAGTGAAGTGAGTCTACCATTCGTAGTTGGTGTGTGTTTAGGTTTTACCATGTTTTACTGACACGCACTGAAAATTCAAGGGAATAATATGGTCGTCCAAACCTATTTTTAATGTCAGTTCTGCTTCTGCGCAGAAAGCAAAAAACGAAGGAGGTTATCCGTGTATCGCAAATACTCATAAAAATTACGGTTGAAAAAGCTGTTTTAAAAATGTTTTTGAACGTTGTAGGTTAAATAGGATTATTACTTAGTAATTCTTGACTTATAATTTGAAAGTATAACATGCTTTTTGTAACGTTAAATTAATATTTTCTATTAGAATGTAAATAAATAGTCCAAAAACTATATTCAACACATAATGTAACAATGGCTTACACTGTGAAAATATTTCGATATATTTGATGGAGGATTTGCAGTGGTCATCAAATTATGGCGAGACAGATTATTATGACAAGATGGTTCTGTTTTCTTAAAGATTGTTTCTGTAGCTGTTTTTTTTGTTGTTGTTGTTGTTTTCTTCTTATTGTATTATTTAATTTTTGGACTTTTCACTTCGCTTCTAGTGTTTAAACTACAGTGTAGTTTATACATGATTTAACGATTTTATTTTAACGTATAGCTTTAAATATATGAATATAAAAATGTTAGACCTTCACAGTTAATTGAATAAAAGGCTGTAAAGAATGATCAAAATAACCCTTTAATAAATAACCGTTACAAGTTTAGAACAATTTAGTAAGTCACTTAAATAGTTGAAGAAATTTTCATCCATCCGGCTCATAAATTAGTACGATAGACTATCAAGAATGTTATTTAATTAAAAGGTCATTTGATTAAGAGAAATTCGCTTTATAAATAACCCGTCCTCGTTTATGACAATGAGATAACCCGGTCAAAATGTTAAAAGAAAACCTAATATATGTTGCTGGAAAGTTTAAAAAGCCCTCTTTTACAAGTATAAGAATTTTAACCAAGCAATGAGATCATGACAGTTAAACAAAGACATGTAGTTGAATTGGTATTTAAAAAAAACTATGTACATATACTCCAATGATCCGTTTGTGAGACTGGCCTCAGGCTCGTTACAAACTAAATTGTGCTTTTCTAAAACCGACTTTTATTTTTCTATTAAGTAAATTCTACAAGAGAAGCAAATTCTATTCCAATATAAGATGTTATAACTTTGTCAACAGGCACAATAATATCTTTGCAATTGTTTAAAATAAATTCTTAATCCTGTAAAATATCCAGGAAAGGATATTCCTGTAAAGTCCAGGAAAGGAGAGGAAAATAAACAAAATTCCTTCCCCCCAACAAATTCATTCCTCCCCATAAACAAAATTCAATACAAGGACTACTTTTACGATGTTTATAAACATCGTAAAAGTAGTCCTTGTATTGTATTTTTTATGGGGAGGAAAGCTAAATACTAAAAATTATAAATACATAGAATAATTATATAATCACAATGATGCATTTAAATATACCTGAGGTAAATAATGATCGACTTTACCGTAATGAACATGGTGATTGAAAAACCATGTTTTTTAAATCGGTGTACATTCTCCATTTTCGTTTTTATAAACGTTTTTCCTGTAACTTTACGGTGTTAAATTATTGGCAAATATTTATGTGTATACATGACAAATTAATTGTTTGTTTTCACTATAAATTCCTTATAGTGTACCACACATTTTTAACGTGAAAAATATTTTGTTTTCAGGTGCTTCAACGAAATTCATGTGAACAAATTTCTTTTATGGTTTTTGAAAAAAATGCCTTGAATTTGTCGATAATAATAGAACTTCTCATCGAATTTAATTGGCTGGTTTTAAAGTAAGCTTATAATATTCCTTGCATTATATTCTCTGAGGTAGTACGTCAAATTTTGTTTAGGCATTGTTGTTAAACATTTTCAATAAGAACTGAATTTCTTCGGTTTACCATTGAGAGGAAAAACCTTTAAAAATATTTATGTAAAATGCTTTGTACAGCATACTGTGAATAAAATAAAAGCACCTTTATTTGCAATGTGTTTTTATTATTTTTAAAAAAATCTGTAAGTCATTGGCCATATTCAGTTAAATTCTGAACGGCCCTGGCATGGGGAAAGTAAATTACTATACAGTATAGGGTAACCAGCGTAACAATAACTTCATTTAAATTAATAAGATTTTTTAAGAATATTTTGATTTTTAATTAAATCTAACCAACCCCACTAAACAACCCCATAACCCCCTTCATCTGTTGTCTTTGAAGGAAAATAGAGTCGAGAAACTACTACTTTTGGATCTTTACGAACTACAAAAGAAGGGCTACTTTATTTGTTTTAGGATATGTCACAGGCTGTAAAGTTTTGACTAGAATACAAATCAAGAAACAAAAAAATTAACGACACTGGTTCCAATAAAGATTTTCACTAAGCACGACATTATATTTAGAGGGTTTTAAAATTATTTTTTATTTAAGCTATGAGAGTAACAAAGATAAAGAACTGGCCTAAAATGTTAAGAGACTATGGTACCTACCGCCTTTTAGGAGTTTATCTATAAGAGCAATCTTAACTTCATACAGCTGCTACACTATTATCCCCCTCAAAAATTACAAAATTGCTGTTAATTTAAAGTTATTTCTAGCATCTAGTGATCTGTGGGATTAAAAATTTGAAATATGTAACCGTTTTTCGAATAATTAACATTATATGTGCAGGGGCAAACCCAGGGGGGAAAAAGGGAATGTATCCCCCTCGAAAGTTTTGAGAACAGAAATTTTCAACGGCGAGATAACGGAAAAAACTGTAAAAATCGTCTATCATAACGATTTTCGCCTACCGATACGCAACGACGATTTTTTTTCTGTTGCGAGGTAACAATAATATTTGTCTATCGTGACGATGACATTCGTCTACCAGACGCGAGACTTACCTACCATGAAGCGATACTCGTCTTCCGCAGCAACTACATTCATCTACCACGACGCGACGAAAATTATTTTCGTCTTCTGCGAGGTGACAACGATATTTGTCTACCACGTCGCAATACTAGTGTATAACTGGCGCCAATTCTTGGGGCCCACGCCGTCCGTAAGCCCAATGCTAAAATTAACATTAGTCTTATGGAGGGCGTGGGCCCCGAGAATTGGCGCCAGCTATACCGTAGGGCGAGACTTACTTGTTTACCGCCACGACGATACTCGTCTCTACTATGTGGGTGACGATACTCATCTACCGCAGCGACGATAATCGTGTACTGCTTCAATGATGTTCGTCTACAGCGACGACTTCATCTCTCTACAGCGACGATACTCGTCTACCGCAGGGAAAATATTCGTCTACCGCAGCGAGAATATTCGTCTACCGCAGCGAAAATATTCGTCTACCGCAGCGAGAATATTCGTCTACCGCAGCGAAAATACTCGTCTATCGCAGCGAGAATATTCGTCTACTTGAACGACTACATTCATCTACTGCCACATTAGAACAAATTGTAGAGGGTCTACCTGAATACCCCCCCCCCCCTATGATAAAATAAAATATCCCCTCCTGAAATTAATTCCTAGGTTCGCCCCTGTATATGTGCATAAGTAACCGTTTTGCATGTACATTTTTAGGTATAAATTTAAAATAGGCTTATTTTGAAATTTTTTCTTCATAGTTCTTTATTAAATATTAGCAACATTCAAGAATCAGAGTCATATAATTTAAGATAATCGAGTGATTTTTGTTCAAAGCCATGTATGTTTCAAGGAAATTAGCAATGTTTTTCAGCAATGTTTTATGGCACTAAACCCATTATAAAACCCAATATGGTGGGAGGTAAAGCAGACTCGAATCCACATAAGATACTATTCAATACTAACAAATGGTGGATAAAATTACAATCCAATTTTTAAAACCTTTCCCTGTATCGTTGGTTTCTGTACCAAGAAATCGAACTTTGGTCCAGCATAATTTAATTAGGCAACCCAAATTACACAAATCCCCTGTCCCCCCCTGAGCTGGGCAACTCATGTCATCCGCTAATACACTATCCTTAGTTCAACGCACAAATAAATTTTCCTCCACCTACTATATAAAGTCGGCTTTTAGTCCCTGAAATAGAATACCAGAGTACTAGTTTATACTCCGTGGGACTTACTTACTAACTTTTTCTTCCACGGGACTAAAAGTATTTTACTTTTTCTCCCATGGGACTAAAAGTAATCTCATAAGAAATACATGGGAAGAAATCCGGCAACGCCGGCGCCGTGATGGACATGGAGGAAATATGGCAACACTGTCGATTTTCATTTGCTTACTCTAAATTTAATTCAAGAACTTCAGTGTTGCAACTTACAAAAACAAAACCGTAAGCATTTAAAAGCCAGCCAATAATTGATGGTATGAATTAAAACTCACATATAAAAACACATGATTTAGAGTTTGTTGTTGCCAATATGCTAAACGTTTTTTAAACATGATTGTTTATAATCTACAAATTGTGGGAGGTGTTCTTTTTAATAAATACACTGTATAAAAATAGTGTTTAAAAATAGTGTGAAAGGTGAATAAAATGGTTGTATATATTGTCTAAATTACCTTATATTATTTACTTATATGTGATCATAATCCAGATTAATGGAGCAAAGAATCACATTAAGGTATAATAAAGTCATATTGTCATATAGTTAGGAGGAAAAATTTTGTGTACATCATTGGACTAAAGTACGTTAGTCCCTAGATGCACAAATAACTTTTTTTCAAAATGTTTACCAAACACTCAACCTCCAGTCCTGACTGCTGCCTCGGATTCCTCCAGTGAAGTTGACACCGTCGGCTGCTCTAATTAGGCAGCGTTTTGTCTCTGACACGTTGGAGCCCCGGTCGGATGCTCCAGTTAGTTTAATGTCCTATTATTTTATGACCTGAATTCCATCACCCGCTTTGTCTTGTGCAGGTTTTATGAGGGAATCCAGGGCGGATTCTTACGAGGTCTTTTAGTAATCGGAGTTTTTTGGCGTTTTTTTTATACTAGAGGTCGCCTGCTGGTCGGAATTCAACCAGAAAATATGTAGGGTAGATTTTACTCGGTGCTTCTATAAAAATCATGTGTCTGCATTTTTTACATTTTGTTGTTAATCTGTAGCCAACATGGTAACTCATTAAGTCCCAGTTATGTTTTTATGATTTTAATTTCTTTTTTAACGGTTTTCAAAAACTAAGGGGCCTATAACAAATCATAGTGGGATTTTGCAAATCTACTGGAAGGTACTTTTCTAAAGGTGTGCTGATAATTTTCCTTCGTTGCACACAGGCTGAGAAAAAAAGGATTACAAAAATCATGCTTGCCAATATTTTAGATAAATTGATTGCGAAAGGAACCCTATTTTTTATTTGGTAAGTTTTGACTTTGAATAATGAATTAATTGATCGTCAGTTGATTCTTTAGTTGTTAAAGTTTTTACAAACTTTTCAATACCAAATGTAATAATACACTGCTTTTGTAACCCTTAAGACACTATTAAAATTTTCAAGATTCACGAGACCTTAAACGGAAAAGAACATTAGATGCAGCCGCATCAACAGAAATATTCCAATTGAAATTAAGTTCTCTTTAATTTTATTAAGTTACATTACGACGTCCGCATTTAATTTTTATATGGGCGATAAAATAATACTGGCTATTTAACACCCAAGGATGGTTAAGCATTGACGCGCAAAAACTTAATGGCAAGGAAAGTCGTTTCAGAATACTTTTTTATAATTTTTATAATTCCACCTTCAGAGGTCGACCTGAAGATGGAATTATAATGGGTGAAGTGAATAAAAACCTAGCAACTACTCCTTAGCAACTAACCCCTAGTCTTAGCTCTTTCTCCAAACAATGTGAATAAAGTTTACTTAACAAGAACTAGGTGATTGTGCACCACTCTAGCACTTACTAGGCTTAGCAAATGCTAAGCCTAGCAAGAACTAAGGTTAGCAAGAGCTAGCGACAAGTTGAATAGCTATTCGTGATGCGATTTTTACATGTATTATGTAAGTTACAATTTTACATGAATAAAATATTTATGTTACAATACAAAAATAATAAAACTCAAGTATGTTGAAATCAATTTTATTTTTATTTTTAACATGTCTTTTTCAATGTATCGCAAATACTAACAAGTCATAACATGTAGCCTCAAGTGCTACGTGAATTCAGCAAACTTCAAAATTGAGTATTATTACATGCCATAATAATGATGAAAATAATGTTTTGCTAGTATTTTAAAGAAGCTCAGGTTTAAATTAGCCAAACTTATATTTTGTTTGCTTAGAGGTAACACTAGAACAAGGTCATATACCAAGTTTTTTTTAATTGGGCAAAAAATAATTTTTTAGAGATAAAAACCACGTTTTCCGCCGCCATTTTGAAACGGCACGACGGATATGGCTAATATCTGATGAATTTATGAGTAACATTATAACGAGGTTTTATACCAAATTTCATGTTATTCGAACTAAAAACGAATAGTTTATAGCTTAATTACCATGTTAGCGAATTTCCCCTAGGGAAGAAGTTATTACCGTAGGTCTCATGGTAAGACCTAAGCCCAAGACCATGATAACTTTTCGTTTTGGGGCCCCCAGAAGCAAAAAACACCATTCGATGAAATTTCTAGATGTATATATATATATATATATATATATATATATATATATCTATGTGTCTGGAAGCACGATAGCGCTCGCAAAAATGGTCCGATCGGAATGAAATTTGGCACAGGCGTGTAAAGTAGTAATTATTCGGACGAGTTCGAAAACCAGCCCGATCGGACCACTGGAAGGGGAGGGGGGGGGGGGGTAAATAGGGATAAACACCCCCAAAAATGGGTTTTTGGGGTTTTCACATAGAAAAATAAAATCAATAAAATTTTGGTTAGCACCATTGAATTCAGTTTGAAAAAACAAACAATTTCGTATCATGAATCGTTGCTCTATGTCCATTGGTTACCGAGATATTGAAAGTGATAAACACAGTATGTTGTCCCAATGTTAACCTTATGGGATAAAAGTAAAATTCTATATCTCGCTTATTTCTCAACATATCTCATTAAAACTTGGTTTTTGGCTTCATCTAGATGAGATGTAATGTATTTTAGTCTAAAATCCCCAAAATTTCCATTTTTGTGGCAGCAAACCTGCATACTCATTCCCCATGTTATTCTTATGGAGATTACACAAACATGTGATATCTCGCTATGTTGGTTGAAAATATTTTTTTGCATTTGCAATTTGCTGAGTATGCAGGTCTGCTGCAACGGGGGTATTTTAAATTAATCAAATTATTTATTAATATGGACAATTATTATCTTAAATTCTAAGAGTTGCCCAAAGGTACTTTGTAAGTACCCGCTATTTTATGCATCTAAATAGTACCAAAATTAAATATTAACTATAAGAAAACTTAATAGAACAAAACAAGGTTCAAGGAAAATTCCCTGTTTGGCTGTCGGACTATATTTTCTGCGCTCGCACATTCATAAATTCCAACATGGTCAAACACTTTCTTACCAATAACCGAAAGTTAGCTCGTGCGATACCAGACTAGACTTTTTCTTAGCAATTGCTAGGGCTAGTCGTTAGTCGCAACGTTTTATTCACTCGATTTACTAGCAACTGCTAAGGACTGTGTAACACTCTAGCAAGAACTAGCCTTAGTTCTAACTAAGAGGCTTTATTCACCTGAAGCCTAGCAAATGCTAAGAAAAACCTTAGTCTTAGCAAGTGCTAGCTTTTATTCACTCCACCCAATGTTCCGAAACCGGTAGACCATGTGGATTTACTAAAAACTGTTAGACTGAGGTAAAATAAACCTATTTTTATTTTCATATCAGCTTTGGAGGCTATTTAATATGAATAAAATACTTTTTTTCCTAATTAAATGCTTCTTCATTTTTTCTTTAATTTTATTTGAAAATCTGCATTGGTCAAAGAACGCCAATAGTTTATTTTTGTATTTTATGATTGCCACGATTAAATGCCATATTAATTCATTTTGCTGGTTTTTCGTTTTTTTCTCAGTTCTTTTAAACTTTACAGTATTTCTGTCCATGTAGGGAGTAGTGGATTGAGCGGGAGATGAAATTAAATAAAATAAAATTCCTTTATTCAGCAAAAATACATACAAGATAATAACATCTTCCTGAGCTCCCTTTCCGCAAAATTATTTTTCGCGCACCTCCAAATTCTTTCTTGAATACTGTCATTTAAACGTAATTAGTGATCGCCTACTGTTCGAAATTCAACCAGAAAATATTTGGCTATAGTTTTTACTAATTGTTCGAATTAAACATGCGACTGCATTTGTTTATATATTGTTGTTATTCCATAACCGACAAGGTAACTCAAAGCCCATGTTAATTTATTTAAATTTCAAATTCATTTTCTACAATTATTCAGTTAATGATTGTGCACTTCTTTAGTAAAGTCATTTTCTGCCACGTTGCAAGCAGGCTGAGAAAAAGGGATAACAAAAAACATGCTTGTCTATTAACATGTAGATATACACCTGTGTTTTTTTGCCTAAACGAAAATATTGAGAACTGAGTGAATGTTAAATTACTTCAATTGTAACAGTAAGCATAAGTAAGCAGTATTGTTTATAGCTTACACGATAAAATAGTATTACCATTACTTATCCATCTTTAATTTATTTCACACAATAAAATGGTAATAGAAGCCTATTAATATAAGAAGCCTTTTGACTCAAAATGAAGCTTTTAGGTATGAGTATAGAGAAGAAAGCGTTTGAGCCGTGAGAGCGTATGTCGACGGGCATCAAACACTTACCTAAAAAGCCCAATTCCACAAAATTCAAACTTAGTATAATTTGTATTCCTTCACGATCTGCTGATGCTCAAGTTTATATTTTTAATGCTGTTTTGGTTTGAGTAACAAAGATTGGTTCCTGTAAAAAAATAAAGCTAAAATCAATCGCAGGTTTATTTTTTATAATAATAAGAAACCTGCAAAAACAGCATCTAGTGTCTTAAAATCTTCCACTTATTAAAAATTTGCTTTTTTGGGAACCAGTACTTTTCCCAAAACAGCTTTCAAGTAACAGCAGATCGAGAATGAAGTCAATTATACTCATTTAAATTTAATTAAATTAGGTTGTTTAAATAGTCTTTGATGCCCGTCAAAAATACACTCTCACGGCTCAAACTTGACTTTCTGCTCCATGTTCATGGTTAAAAGCTTGATTTAGTGTCAAAAGGGTTCTCTCTCTAATAGTGATGTTACTATTTTATTGTGTAAGGTAAATAAAGATTGATAAATAATCAAAGATACAAAATCTATATCCTAAAAAAGTTTTTTAATCTTATCTTTGTCATTTTCTTTATTGTGTAAGATAAAGATGGATAATATTTTAGATGGATAATATAAAGATGGATTCTATTTTATTATGTAAACTATAACTTTTACACCGTATCGTTTACTAGAGCATACTGTTACAATTAAAGTATAGTTCTGGACAGCCTTACTGGCGGGTGAGTAAGTGCGCTGTATTCGGAATTTGCGTGAAACATCGGGGTTGAATTGGCAATAGATAATATGATCTCATGTTTAAGTAACATGTGAAACTTTATATGAAAGTTTATGCTGCAAGCTCATATGCAATAATATTGAATCTAAACAAGGTCTCGTTGGAATCTATTTCAAACTTTCACGTAAAATGACGGTAAAAGTTCTCGTAGAGCTTCCGCAAGTCTAAGAGGTTTGATTCTCAATAGTATAGCAATTCTTAATATTACGTTTCGTATTGCACAAGACAACTTTCGGAAAATTACTGCAAGAAAAATTTCGTAATGTTGATGTGCCTTAAAACAAAAACAGTGTTTTGACAGATCGACACAATCATGAATAATTGTAGCAGATGATCTGTAGAGTTTCCACATTTTGCCACCCGCCAGTAAGGCTGCCCAGAAATATAGTTTTCCAATCTTTCAATAATGAATATTTTCGTTTAGGCAAAAAAGCAATCTATATTCCGTTTAAGTGGCAGTATTTAAGTAAGAACTTGGAGGTGAGCCTTAGAAAGAATTTGGGGGAGAGGAAGCGGAGGCCCCTCTCTAATGGAGCAAAAGGGATGTTTCGAAAATGCCCCTTAACCGTGGAGCAAAAGAGCTACAACCCAATGTATTATGTTACTATTGCATGGTAATATCATTATTGGTGCTTATTGCAACGGTCATAGATAAACATTATTTTACAGCAAAAAAGTATGACAAGATAACACCAGCAATTGCACTCTGATTAGTTTCAAATTCAATCAGAGAAACAAACCGATTTCTGTTTAAAACCTCAAATTCAAAACCGAATGATGAAAAAACCACCGCAGTTGATCTGTTCTAACCGAGCGAACCTTATCTACATTTACCGGCTTGATTCGATTACGAACCATCGTATCAATGCAACAATCGAATCGTTCGAGTGCGCGCCAGCCCGGCGACTGCTAATTACCCCATTGGCTGGCGAGACGGAGAGACGGATCCGTCCGATGAATGAACGAACGAACCGTAAACGCTACATAAAACACGACCCGAGCCAGTTCATGAATGAAATTCGCATTCGGCTGGCTAATTGTCACAGCGTAAATCAATCGATAAACCGGGCCCATTAAACCGAACCGGGTACAGTACTGCCAACTGAACCGTGGTGAACGAACAGTGTTGCCAACTTTGCGTTAATTAGTTAGCAGCTATGCGCGGGGGTCTGTGGGTTTGAAATGTGCTCTCTGTTGGTCGAGTTAAATGTGGGATTTCACAATCTGAGGTTTTCAATGGCGAGAGACGAGGGTTATTTGGTCGGGAAATTGATTTTGAATGAGTTTTTAGGATCGTAAATCTTTGTGAATTTTTCATATTTATTATTCTTCGAGGTTTTTTTAACTCGATGTGAGAACAAATTTTATAGCTACCTACTTAATACTCAGCTGCCTGATTGAATGAACATTGAAAATGTAAACAAAAGATCGTCCATAACACTTTTATATGGGAAAATTTGAAAAATTCGACCTCGCCAAATACCCCTTGAAACTTCGAATTTTGTACAATCCTTTCTTAGCGGATGCCTACGCAAAAGAGGAACGTCCATGCCAAATTTCAAGGTTTTTAGGTCATATAGCTGATGCGATGATAGGTGGTGTTTGACAAAAAATATATAGTAGAAGTAAAGTATATGTTTATGTTAAGTTTATGTTTCTGTAAGTGCCCGCCTACAAACTTGTAGGTAGCCGGATCGATCCCGAGAAAGGTTAGTAGCTTTTTGAAGGGTTGTTTCTGGAGCCAGCTGCCATTGGTTGTTGGGCTATTAATTAACAATCCTGTCTAAGGAACGTGCCAACCTTAGTCAGTAACAAGGCTACAAGATCGCGCCACTATCATCACGATCATCACACTCATCCTTCACTCATATTCAGGGTAACGTCCTCCATGAGGTACCTGTCTTATTAAAGTAATTAAGTGATTAAGTATATGTTTATGTCAGTAAGAATATGTTTATGCTTATGTAAGTTGATGTGTATATTTCGTGTTTGCCAGCCACTGCGCGGACCTGAGGGCTCCTGAAGACATCGCTGGTGGCGCGGCGGGATGAAGGAATGCTGAAGGACGCGGAGCCGCTGTCGCCAGGACTCGCTCTGTGTGCCGGCTGCCACTCCCGGATCCAGGACCGCTTCTACCTGCTCGCCGTGGACCGCCAGTGGCACCTGGGCTGCCTCACGTGCTGCGAGTGCAAGGTGCCCCTGGACTCCGAGCTCACCTGCTTCGCCCGCCACGGCAACATCTACTGCAAGGACGACTATTACAGGTGGGTCTGGGTGTGTGGTGGGCCGAGCTTTGCTGGGTGAGCTCGGAGGCCAGTGGCACCTCGGCTGCCTCACGTGCTGCGAGTGCAAGGTGCCCCTGGACTCCGAGCTCACCTGCTTCGCCCGCCACGGCAACATCTACTGCAAGGACGACTATTACAGGTGGGTCTGGGTGTGTGGTGGGCCGAGCTTTGCTGGGTGAGCTCGGAGGCCAGTGGCACCTCGGCTGCCTCACGTGCTGCGAGTGCAAGGTGCCCCTGGACTCCGAGCTCACCTGCTTCGCCCGCCACGGCAACATCTACTGCAAGGACGACTATTACAGGTGGGTCTGGGTGTGTGGTGGACCGAGCTTTGCTGGGTGATTACGTTTCATGTTAAGCCTACCACTTCATCCAATCACCAAGTAACATCTCAGTAACAAAGCTATCGTCTCACCCATTTCATACTCTTCCTTTGCTCATTCGCCTTAAAATTTAAAATACGTCTGGATGACTTCTGGGAAATATAGGAAAAAATATCCATACAAAATTTTGGAGCCGTACAGTAATATTTATTTGCACTTCCTTCACTTTATTTGCACTTTATTTTTCGTCTTCATTCCTTCTTGCGATCTTCATCTCATACGTGGGAATGAGATTTCTCCCATCAGAGGGATGCAGTTTGCAAACAGCTGCTATGAAACGTTTTCATTCTTTATTTCGTTGCAACCCAAAAGGCCTAATGTTTTAAACTAAAGATGTGATTTATGGTAATATAATTCTGGCTGGCCAAGTAACGTGGATATATAACATGTTTCTTTTAGTTTAGCCAAATAATTTGTTTCCAACATTTTAAAACCTGGGAGCGGTTTTTGGTGTGCAAGTATGATTACAAATTTGGCTCATATCACAGATAAAATAATCTGCGTTCGTATAGTATAGGGTTGCGCTTATTCTTCATAATTCATTCTTTAATACACTAAATCGCTCAGAACAGTTTTGCACATGATTTTGAGCTATGGATTTAGGGTGAAGGCGTCATCGCATAGCAAAAAGCCGCTGGCGAGTTTGTTTCGCTCCCCTCAGCAGGGACTGAATTCGGGCCCCCGGCCCAATCATATTTAAAGTTCAAAGTGTAATATGTGTCTTCAGTTAAAACCACCGATGTCGTAAGTTGAAATCAACTGTCAATTATTCTCTTTATAAACAAACGGTCTTTCCCCAATCTCCCACATTTCAAATTCTTAATCACAAACACCTAAACGTAATCAAAAATAAATTGACAAGAGGGTGAGTACGTATTAAACATGTAGGAGCCTGCGGATCGCCGACACATGATGGTGGGGTCGGTGGCGACGGTGGGTAAACACACGGGCCACACGGCCGCGAGGTAAACACGCTGATTGTTTACCTTCTCACACGCGGCATTTACCTGCCACCCCCCCCCCCCCCCCCCCCGTGTACCTGCCCCCCCCCACCCGGTGGTGTTTGGTGTTTGGTCGGCAGCGGTAGCACACACCGCTCTGTTTACCCACAACCAGAAACCGCTCATTATGTAGTTGCACATTTGGGATTTGTGATTTGCTCGGCGGACCGTGGCCTGGGTTTAACGTTGCGGATTTTCCACAAAAAGGATTTACGAGTTTATTTTTAAGGGATATTCTGTTTGGAGATTTAATGTCAATTTTAAAGGTGTTTTATCTTTCGGTATATTTGTTAGAGGTGTTTTTACGCTTGGAAAAAGTAATTGTTAATTCGGTGCTTTTGAGACTGTTGAAAAACGTTCTTACGATATATTTATACATATTTCAATGACATATGAAGAGTGCAGGGAAAAAACGTGTTAAGTCACTTTTTTCAAATTTTACAGGAGAGAAATTTTTAAGTTAAAAGACTTAAAAAACTTAGTTTAAATTATAAATTTATTACATTGTTTTTGTAATAAATTTGTGAAAGTATTACTCTAAGTGGTAAACATGTTCAAGAGTGAAAATGTTCAGTAATTAGCTTTAAAGAAATTAAAAACTGAAGCAATGTCTAACTTGAATGGAAAACAACGTGTTAATTCACACTTACCGGGGAAAAACGTGATAAGTCCAAGTCTTGTATAAAGCCTTTGTGATAATTATCACAATATCAACCTTTAAATATAAAATGGTCACATAATAAACAAATTCATGTTACCGGTACCTACTAAAGTTCTAACACATTGATTAAGTGTCTTTAAAATAAAAAAAATAAAAACAGCTGAGAGTAAACAGGTGATTTGGACTAACCACGTTCTTTCCTTGTCTTGGGACTTAACACGGTTTTCCCTTATCAAAAGTGGAATTTCTCTTGGACTAAACACGTTCTTTCCGTGTATTGGGACTTATCACGATTTTTCCCTGCATAGCTAAAATTAAAAGTGGAATATCTCCTGGACTAAGCACTTTATTTGCTTTTCTCCTTTCACAATTTCATCTGCAGACTATGAGCTATACAAAACCATCTGTAACTGCAAATTGAAAAAAATTGTACTTAACACGTTCTTTCCCTGCACTCTTCATATGCAATTGGGTTCAATATAGAACATTGCCAATGGTTCCTCAAACTAATACTGTCCCTAGGATTTCTAAGACACGCTTTATAGACTGAAAAATCGGGTTTCATTTGCAAAATCGTGTTAAGAATGGCACGTTGAACAGGATTTGGAATTGTAGCCTATATGATTAAAAGGAAGTTGCTACTTTACTTATTTTCCTTTCAAGAGTACAAGACAGCATCGCGCTTTTTTGCTTGGTAGGCCATTGTATTTTTGCAGTAGACCAGTAATAAGAAGGCTCAAGCAGATAATCATGTTTTGCATAATATATCATAGGCTTATTGATTTTTAGGCGTTTTAAAGATTTTTCTGTCATTGAAATAACTAGGAGTACGCTCCTATGTCGGGTATAGGTCGAACGAAGTATGGTAAAATTAAATGAAGGCTATTAACTAAAAAAAATTGAACGTAATTAGCTACTCATTTATTGATTTAAAAAATCTTCGGGATATAAATATGATGAACTTCAAATTTCAAGAATTTTCATAAAAAAAGAGGAGTTAGTTCACAAAGAGTGATTTTCAAGTCGAGTATAACTCACTTCGTTCGAATTATTTACTAAATCAAACGGTCCAAAGTTTTTGAAACAAAAATATGAAAAGTATGTTGCTTACGATGGTAAGATATTGATTTGATTAAGAATTAGATATTTAATAGCCTTCCCAAATCCTTTTAATGAAATTCACGGTTGTTTCATGAAAGCTTTCAAAAGCTTATTGCAATGAGACAATCCTAAATATGAATTTATTCACTATACACCCAGAAATTGCAGACCTTTTACTGTGTAACCCATTTTAATGTGAATATTGCAAATTTCAGTCTTTTGGTAATATTTAAAAGGTAAGATTTTCACTAGGCGAAACAATGGGCTATAAAGTGTTAATGGAAAATTCAAGCTTGCCATTAACCGCCCAAGATTAAGAGATAAATTAGTTTAGCAATTAAAATAATACGTCATATTA
Source organism: Flexamia atlantica (assembly GCA_035578135.1). Lineage (NCBI taxonomy): Eukaryota > Metazoa > Arthropoda > Insecta > Hemiptera > Cicadellidae > Flexamia > Flexamia atlantica. Next base: position 3,429,457 of record JAQJVK010000036.1, read on the forward strand.
TTCAAAGTATAGAACAGTGTTCTTAAAGGGACTATAAGAACATATAACCTTGTAAGATTACTGATTTTATATTAAAAAATTAAAAAGTTACATAAATGTATATTAAGTTGGAAAATTTGGTATTAGTCCCACCTTACTTTCAGTTTTTTTGGATTAAAATAATTTTACAATTGTCAGCCTGATTAAGTAAATAAAACTGTCAGTAGGGTCCAACTTGATAACGAGTCCTAAGAAATAAATGTTATAGAACGTTGTAATGTGGTGGCTGAAAAGATGACAGTTAATTTTTCTTAACACACTCATTAAAATAATTAAGAGGCTAAATAAGGTTAAACCGATTGCAGCAAATCTATTCCTCTCAAAATACCTATTTTAATGAGACATAAAATTAAATAGAGCCTTAAACTTCTTGGACGGACAAAAACGGTCGATTTAAAACAAAAATAACTTCTCTTCGAGCAAACTACACACCATCAAACTCATACCCTCTGTAATTGGGAAAGGAAATGAAAATATGTACTTTATAACGGCTAACGTATTTTAATCTAGAGTAAGATGTAATTTGAACTCGTATTTCACTCCGGACACAGCTGGGATGAACTGACCACCTGCGAGTTTTTACGAAAGGGAAGCGAAAACTGAAAAAATCTGTACGTTGAGGTAGAAAATGCGGGCCCCGCCAACGGCAACACTACACCCAATTATTGGCGGCCACCAGTTACATACAGCTCGGACCAACCCGATATTCATTAGTCTACTAATCACCGACATGCGGGCGAGCCGACCTTTACCTTCTTTGTCAATTATCGCGAGCGAAATTGGAATCGATTAACTTACCGGGTGACAAAGCTATTAGCAGTAATGTCTTATGGACATCTGGGGAATTGTGTCGGTTGCTAGTGTCTTGTATGATTTACGTTTTTTTAAATTAATTTCAAATCATGTATTATTCAAAAATTAATAAAAATAAGTGAAATATGAATTTGAATTGTTTTGTGGAACCTCTATGTTTTAATTCCTCTCAAATGTCATGTATTATAAACATCTGTTTTTATGTTATTGTTTAATTTGAGAATTTGTAAATATTATAATTTTGGGTTCCTGTATCTTTCCTGATTCTGAATACAAGTTTATTGTAAACCACTATTGATTTCTTTTACTTAATTAATTTAAGGAACTGGGGTCGATAGCGGCACTACAACTTCTTAATCAATATATTTATAAATATAAAAAGAGTTGTGTGTTGGTATATTTCGGGCTACAGCCAAAACTACATGTCGTAGACACTTGATCTTGGTATCAAATACAAGCTTTGAATCTCATGATGTGCACTATGGTGGTTTGGTTGGGATATATTTAAGGGTTTAGGCCCTGGATCGTCCTAAAGGACCTATGTCAAGTGGGAGTGCTTTGAATAGTTGCTAAGGTTACCATTATAAATAGCTACTACGGTTACTAACAGAATGCAGCACTAAGAAACAACAAGAGTACGATACGAAAAAAATGATTTCCCGGGCAAAGCCGGGGTTACCAGCGAGTCTCGATTAAAAGTACGTTAGCCATTGTACTGTCAGATCCTTTTCCAATTTAGAAGAATATGAGCTCGGTAGTGTCGAGTATTTTGTTCGAATATGGTTAATTTTTGATTTTAGATAACCGTTTTTTTCGCCCGAGGTTAACATAACGTTTGAGTTTAATGGTTCTCTTTCAGAAATAAGAAATTAGATGTTTATTGGTCAGAGAACAACAATAACTGCATTAGACCTCATCAATTATACGATTCCAGTGTCCTTCGATTTGCCTTAGAACTAAAAAAAAATTTTATTATTTTTGGTGTTTATTTGATATAGTTTGATTGTGAAAAGTTCTGGTGAAGTTTTTTTTCAATTCATTTGAAAATTCACATCGAGTTAATTATATACTGTTTATATACCTGTTTATGCGATGGTCATCAATATGTTGGCGCTTAAGTTAGGGGCTCCGACAATTCTAATGAGGTATGTCGTAAAATATAAAGGGTTTTTAAGCCAAAGTAATAATCTCTTGAAGAGGGCTTTAAATTGGACCATTCAAACAGGAGTTTTGAATCTGAGCGTACAGTACCTCATAACCTGAGCTGCACCCTGACGATTGTGACCTAAATTCATGGACTAATGAGGGGGGGAATCATCTGTAGGGGGGGGGGAGGGAAACAAAGACATGTGATCTGGTAGTAAAAGCATAGGTTCTCCCCTACCCATGGAAAATCTATAAAGCTGTTATGTTTTACGTCCATATTAATATTTTCATTTTTACTCACACATTTTCAGAGGGAATACACGCACAAATAATAATTAGGAATTATAATTAACTTCAACGTTTACATAGCCTACATATTACTGCACAATTTTAACGGAAGTTAATTTTTTTAATTTACCTACAACCAAAACTATGTTTTGCTGCTTGAAAAAAAATCAAGTACCTGGTGGACCGAGCTTAGCCCGGTATTATTTATTATTTTTACCAATTCAGTCAATTACCTTAAAACATTACACTATATTTTGATTATGATTTTTGCGGACATTTGCCATCACTGATTAGTAAAAAACTAATCAGTGATGGCAAATGTCCGCAAAAATCATAATCAAAATATAAAATCACCATCACCAACAGTGAATTTCAAACAAAGAACATTACACTGTCGTAATTTTTTAATATACTCTTTTTTATCACTCCATGCAGTTTTTATACCACACGGTGTATTTTTCCTATATGGCTGTTATTTTTATTCAGCTCTTTTGATTACTTGATTTGGTTAAATTTTTCTGTTTATTTCGTTGCTAGCATGGTAACTCATAAGGTCCAATGTTAATTTTTTTTGTCTTTGAATAAATTTATTTTATTACGTTATTAGATTTCTTCTAGCCAATTAACCTACATGAAATTTGTTTTTGGGTCAGACATTTTTTATTTCCAGACTTTGAAGGAAATCCTCGGAGCGTTTTTTGAGCAAAGATATAATCAATAAGATATAATACAATCAAGCAAACATATAATCAATCAAACATTGCTCTTAAAGAGTACGGTATAGGATACACCAGATATGGTTTTAGTTTAACACGTAACAGCTGGTTCTTACAAAAAAATCCTAAATGAACGAATTGGTTAATTTTTGACATTTCTTTCACATCTTACAAAAACCGGTTCCATCCACTTTTTTTCAGCCCCCAAGCTTCCACGTGTTCTTCACCAATTGATAAGGTTGTATTAATTGACCTAAATACGATTCAAAGACGAAACAGGCTGGTTATTACAGAAGCACATTGCTCACTTCGTATGTTGAAGGTCTTTGCTATAAAAATTTAAATTTCCCTTAAGTCTTTAGTAAAAGTTGGTGATCATTCACTGTCTAAAACCATGATGAAGAAACTAGACCTTCATTGCTGTCGGCTAAATCTATGAATAAGTTCTAAGTGATTTAACTGACATACTAAGGAATAATGTAGTTGTGTGTTATATAGAGGACAAGGGCAATAAAATAACATATCATTATTCTCATTACCTTGAACAAATTTCAACAAGTTCCAATTAATATAGGAGGCCCGACGGTGGTCGTAATTGGGTTTTTAGTAGTTTTTTCCAATCACTTTTATTGGAGGCCATCCAACAATTCACTGGTTGTTTCCTGTAATTATTTGCCTGCTAACCTACAACAACTTTATGTATATATCTGGAACACCTTTTTCCTAATTCTTAGTTAGTTAACAATTAAATTAATTTAATTTAAGTCTTTCAAAAATAAAGAAGAAAACCCCCCCTAGTGGGGTGTAATAACTCCACTGTGAATTTAATTTAATTTCTTAATTTTCATTGAAATTACAGGTTTTAATATGTTTATGGTTTTTTTTTCTTAACATACATGACAATACAATCTCACGTGTATTAGGAAGCAAAGATAGAAGATTGTACGGTTTCAAGGGTTTCAGGATGGGTTTTCTTTCGTGCTCTAAACGTCAAAAGTATTTGGGCCAGTTAGGCCCAAAAAGTTTTAAAAGTAATAAAACAAAAAAAGTTAAGTTTTAAACTTAATAAAACAACTTAAAAACTTTGAAAGAGTATTGTGAGACAAAAAAGAAAAGTGGTTACTGGACCATTATTCAATTTCAAATTATTTTATGGTGACCTCAGGGACACCCGTGTGAAAAAAATTAAGCTATAAACCCAAGAAACCCCAACCAATGAATTATTAACATTATTGTCCGAACGTATCCATAACCAAGATGAATTACAGTTATTCCAGAGAACACAAATTAAGCATTGGTTGGATGAGGTGCCTAAGTTCTATAACTTAACTTTCCACACAGGTGTCCCTGGGAAATAGTTCATCCTATACTCTTATACGAGCAATGTTATCGGTCTTGCTTGCTTGCTTGCTTGTATGCTTGCACAATTATCTCTAAAACGGCTCCGAGGATTTCCTTCAAAGTCTGGAAATAAGTAGTTTATGACTCAAAAACGTCTTTTATGCAGATTACTTGGCCAGAGAAAATCTAATAACGTAATAAATCGAATTTTTAAGTTGTAAAATTTTAACATTGGCCTTATGGGTTGCCGTGATAGCAACGAAAATAAACAAGGAAAGTGTAAACAAATGAAGTAATCATAACAGCTGTTTGGAATCTACAGCCATCAAGGGAAAATACAGCAAATGGGATGAAGAGTCCATGGAGCATTAAAAAGGTTTCTATTTATAAATTTTATGACATTGAAATATTTTATAGTAACTGGATGAACTGGTAAACATGAAATAAAACCGAGCAAGGCTCGGTCCACCAGGTACTAACAAATTATATTATTATCAGCGTTCACTAAATATGTTTTAAATTTCAAAAAAATAATCCGTCCCTTTCAAACTCATTGAACATTCACCGCGCCCTTGTGACGCACGATACTGGACGCGGATCCATTCTAACCCAGTCAACCAGCCACAACAGTATCATGCCCAGTGGTCCGGCCCGCTGAGCGCTAGAGTCAATTAGAGACCTTTAGACTGGTGATCTATTCGTTAGTGATCTGCTGGGGGGGGGGGGGGTGGGGGGGACAAGGGGATGGCACAAGGGATTCCCCCGGTCACGTGACAGTCACCTGGCCGGTGATAAGGCTTATCAGATTATCAGCGGGGCGCAGAGTGCACGTGCCCTTATCAAACCGGTGCGGTAATAGGATGGTGGAACAAGCGGAGGTGGTTTCAATGGTTTTATAATAGGTGCTCATCAATAGGCTGTGATCGCTTGGTGGTTTTCACTGGGTGCCTTGGTGATGAAAAATTGATACACGCATCGTTTCATAAATGGTTATTTATCTTTAATAGAGGTGCATTTCATTTATGAGTATTATAATATAGACGAGGCAACGAAATGTTATAGAGATTTTTTTCAATTTGTTATAGTTTCTTGAAAAATAAGGTTTTTTGTGAGCTTGCCAACACCTTTATTTTGGACCAATTTTTATGATTGAGGTGTCAAATTACTGGAAATTTTGTCAATATTCCCTGAATGCTTTTCATTTTCCTTTAGGTGGAAAAAGCGTTATCCCATTGGGAATGTATGTTACCCACAAATTTATATGTATTTTTTATGGAAGAGATATTTTTTTAATATTACTAAAATTAGTGCTTTCCTTGTAAACGGTTGGACCAAAGTAGACATATTATATATTTTTCTTACAGGAAATTTAGTTTTTTTTAATTTTCAAATTTAATAGGGAATACTAAAAGTTAATAGTTTTCAAGATATTTAGGAAAACCAAAAATCTGTACCTTTAGACCCCCCCCCCCTCCCTCCCCCCGCTCAAGGGCTACGGACGGGGACTTTTGATATGTACACCTCCTAACTAGTCCAAACAAAGCTGCTAAGTCAAAAATTGTGTTCAATGCAATTCCCTCTATACCTGTTTTTGAGCATTCGTTGCCTGGACTATATTTATTTTGAGCTACTTGCAAAAGGTTATTGATTAATGAAAGTGAGCTATTCTTGGATTTTCTAAACGAGTCCATGCGCAGAAAATTTCCGCGCATGTAGGGGAGGTGAAACCCCTCCCGTCATTCATCTTTCCCCTTCAAACTACGGAACGGATTAGAGGAACTATTTCTTTTTCGTATGCAACTGCTATTTAGAAACATGTTTTTAATGTTAACTGTTCTTTTACCGGTCGCAGATGCAACAGTTTCTTTTCACTGTTATTCAAAAGACAGCTGTGAAGAATTTTTTGGGTTTCTTATTTAGATCAGAGGATGAAAAGAAAATTACGAGCACAGAAAGTTTTTTTCTCGTGCATACTATATGAAATAGCGCATTTAAGGGCATATTTTTCACGTTAACCACTTTTTTAATGTTTATCTTGACAATCATAGAGTGTGCGTGGTACATTCTTCCATCTCCGTAGTGGTGAAGAACAAAAATGTAAAGATTCCTCACAACTGAACTTGGCACTGCGTGTTTACCAGGCCTAGAAAACATTCGCAACGAGCATGTTAAAATTGAACCTTAGGTGTCTGCCTGGTGTAGGCTTATTAGTGCATGAACAAATTAGGTAACGCGAATATGAACCAATTATAAGACTCTTATACGTAAAATATCGGAAATTAGGATGTACTAAAAACACACATAGTTATATGATTACATATGTAGAGCTTATTTGGTTTTTAAACACAGATTAATACTTTTTGAAAAAGCCTCTTTTGATTGATTAAAAAACTTTCAGCATGGATCGTTCCTAAGCGCTCTTTCAAGGCCTCAAACAGCATAATACACCGAATGTTTGCAGGGAAAGTCAGGTTCACCCTGGTTCGACGATAGTGAACTCCCACCATTTTTTACGTTCACTCCTGCTCGTTATATATCGCATTCGCATTCGTCAGCACTCGATCTAGTAGGACTAAAGCCCTAACCAAACTAGAGCTTGCATCACGTATCAGAAAATCCCGCACCGTCTTGGATATCAACGTTAATTTATCCGCTTAACGCTGATGCCTTCTTTTATGTTTATTGGTTCGCGAGTTTGAATCGCTAAAATAGTGGCCCTTAACATTGGTCTTGTGTGACTCCACCCATTCTCACGCGGGAACGCTAGCGAACTACATCGAGCGTCTGAAAAATAAGGGGTAGGCTACTGTTACTCTTGCCGAGTTCTAGGATCAAATACCATTAGTTTTAACCCTCTCCCATCAATATATACGATTTTCTAAACGCCTAGTTAACTTCCTAATTAAAAATATAAACTAAACTAATAATAGATTAATTCAATAAAAAACCTAATATAACTTAGTACTTGAATTATACTGTGATTATTTTTGAGATAAGTATTGTAACAGCCATTTTGTTCAAAACATTATCCCTTAAAAATAAGCATTCACATATATAATGTGTAACTAATCCATTTTTTAACATTATTTATATTCGGCCATAGATATTTCTTTTCTTGCTGATAGCCTTAATTAATTTAAAAAGCTATCAACAGCTGTTTTATTTTGAAAACCATTTTATTCTTCTCCCGACGACATGAAAACAAACATTCGTTACTAATACAAGTTACAAAGTATTAGGTTCAAGGATCATCGTATCAAAGTGACGTATATAACAGATGTCACGAAACTGTTAAATTAAAAAAAAAACATATTTGCTTCAGCCAATCGTGATCGAGCATGTCACGTTGAGGGACTGTGATTGGTTGACACTTCCCCTCATAAGATTCTCCATCTCTCTCGCACAGTATCTCAAAAAGTGGTCCCGTTAAGAAAATCGGTCAATACTAACACCCATAAAAGGGGTGAGTCTTTTCATAGAACTTTGTACTCTCCAATTCATGTTTCACGCATTGTCTTTAAAACGAACAAAATTCATTACGATTTTCACAGTTTCAGATTCACAGTTCACAGATTACAGTATTAAATGTTTTAGGCAAGAATAAATTAAGTAAACTTACATATTATTTTCTTCGCATAAAAATATTCTTTAACATCATTCGTTTTGAAGCTGTCTCAGTTTTTCAGAACGTTGTTATACCTCATTAGAGCCTTACGGAACTCTACCTCTTCAGCCTCTCAGAGGACGATAGAGGTAGACGTATAGGAGAATAGATAAAAGAGACCCATCCACGGTCAATTTAGCGTTTTTTTTAATTCTCCTCACATAATACTTATGTATACTTTAAATTTACTACATCTCCCGCTCAACCAAAATCGTTAAACAATAGCTCATGTGAAAAAGCAAAAAAAATTATCTATTCCGACTAGAATTTTTACACCGCTTTTGCGATTGTTGATAAAATCAAATGTAATTTGATTTTTGGGTTTTTTTTTTAATTTCACTTGTTTTGACATCAAAAATCTGCTCGCTAGAATCTTCAGAAAAGTGTGTTTATTTTTCTAATTGGCCATAAATCAATAATATTGGTTAATATAGATAGAGGTTATACCTGATTTGAAAATCATTATTAAACTTCTGGGGGAGCAGATAGAAAAGCTATATTTTCACGACTGAAAACCCGTTTTAAATATATATTATGAATACATTCTGGTTGTAATATTTGTTTTTTTCGGGCAGACTGTTCGCGGTGAAGCGGTGCGCGCGCTGCCAGGCGGCCATCGCTGCCTCCGAGCTGGTGATGCGAGCGCGCGACGCCGTCTTCCACCTGCACTGCTTCTCGTGCGCCTCCTGCGGCATCCTGCTCACCAAGGTACAGTGACTCCACTGTAGCAGCACCAAGGTACAGTGACTCCACTGTAGCGGCACCAAGGTACAGTGACTCCACTGTAGAGTAGCCCGAGACGCCGTCTTCCACCTGCACTGCTTCTCGTGCGCCTCCTGCGGCATCCTGCTCATCAAGGTACAGTGACTCCACTGTAGCAGCACCAAGGTACAGTGACTCCACTGTAGCAGCACCAAGGTACAGTGACTCCGCTGTAGCAGCACCAAGGTACAGTGACTCCACTGTAGCAGCTCCAAGGTACAGTGACTCCACTGTAGCAGCACCAAGGTACAGTGACTCCACTGTAGCAGCACCAAGGTACAGTGACTCCACTGTAGCAGCACCAAGGTACAGTGACTCCACTGTAGCAGCACCAAGGTACAGTGACTCCGCTGTAGCAGCACCAAGGTACAGTGACTCCACTGTAGCAGCACCAAGGTACAGTGACTCCACTGTAGCAGCACCAAGGTACAGTGACTCCACTGTAGCAGCACCAAGGTACAGTGACTCCACTGTAGCAGCACCAAGGTACAGTAACTCCACTGTAGAGTAGCCCGCGACGCCGTCTTCCACCTGCACTGCTTCTCCTGCGCCTCCTGCGGCATCCTGCTCACCAAGGTACAGTGACTCCACTGTAGCAGCACCAAGGTACAGTGACTCCACTGTAGCAGCACCAAGGTACAGTGACTCCACTGTAGCAGCACCAAGGTACAGTGACTCCACTGTAGCAGCACCAAGGTACAGTGACTCCGCTGTAGCAGCACCAAGGTACGTTACTCCACTGTATTAGCACCAAGGTTCAGTAACTCCGCTGTAGCAGCACCAAGGTACAGTAAGTCAACTGTACCTTGGTGCAGAAAAGTAGAAAGCAGAACGGCACCAAGTTACAGTGAACCCACTGTAGAGTGCGCACCAAGGTACAGTAACCCTACTACAGCATCTACGCTTTTTAAGCTACCTTTATTACATTTCATGGCGTCACAATTTGTATATATCAAAATATCTGAGATATTTTAAACATTTTTTATTAATACTAGCCATAGTTTACCACAAAACTCTCCGCAATATGATTATTGACGCTAGAAACTCGCATAGAAATTTTCATTTCTTCTTTCTTAACCTCCCAATTGTCCATCTCCAGGGCGACTACTTCGGGATGCGCGACGGGCTGGTGTACTGCCGGCCGCACTACGAGCTGCTGCGCCACCGCGACTTCTGCGGGGCCGCCGAGCTGGAGGCGCTGTCGCCCGCCCACTGGTCCGTCGCCGCCGTGCAGAAGGGCCGCCCCCGGAAGCGGAAGCTCCTGTCCTCCCCGTCCTCGCAGGACAGCGTCGACCTGCCCGTCAACATGAGGATACCGCCGGGCGCCCTGGGTAAGTCCTGCTGGAACGAGAAGGTCCGGATCAGTCGTTAAAATGGTGGTACTGTGGTACTGTGGTACAGTGGTACTGTGGTACAGTGGTACTGTGGTACTCGGTGCCGTGTTGGGTCCGGCGAAAATAATCGATCTGCGGTGCGAGACGAGACGCTAAGTGTGTGGTAGGGAGTGCGGATCGGGAAATCGAGGTTGTACGGAGAAGAGCGCGAGGGAATTCGATTCTAGGTGTGTTGTTTAAAATTTCTTTTTCTGAAACATCTGAAACCTGTAATCCGACTACTTGGGCCTACTTGGGGGACACGAATCGTGGGTAGTTATGAGCGATGGCTTGTGGACGCGGTGATCCCTAGTGGGGAATAACGTCCGCACTATTGAGTACTACGGCCATAGGACCGTCCTCATAATTAGATCAGTTCGTAAACTGCGTAAACCAAGCAAAATTGTGGTTCGGATCCCACGTTAATATGTAGGTCCCTTGGTTGTCATTGGCTGTTGGGCTGTTAATTAACATTCCTGTCTAAGGAACATATTGGTCTTAGTAACGAGACTACAAGATCGTGCTACAATCATCCTACACTTATCCTTCACTCGTATTCCGGTTAAAATACGCAGCCAGTGCTGCGTCTCGGTCTTAAGAGGTATTAAAGTCAGAGTCTTTAAGGTAGGGTAGAAGTTGAAACAGTTCGAATAAGTATTGGTTGATAGACTTCTGGAAAAGGTAGGGATTAGAATAGTCTTTAAGGCCGGGTATAGTTTGAAAGCTGCTCGATCAGCATAATAGTATATCGATTGGAACAATAAGGGTGCAGACCATTTTTTGAAGCAGGGAGGGAGTTGAAAGCGGTTCGATCAAAATACAGGTAGATAAACTGACTTCTGAAACAAGTAGGGAGCAGATCATTCTCTAAAACAGGGTATAGAGGTTGAAAGAAGTCCGATTGACACAACAGTGGAGTGGTATAGTCATTAGCTTGTGCGATTGACTAGGCACAGGTAGGTAGAAAGACCACTAGAACAAGTAGAAAGTAGAGTAATCTTTAAACAGGGTAGAAGTTGAAGCGGTTGGATTAGGTAGCAGTTCGGTTGAAGCAATGTTAGATGTAGATAGACCAGGGCTTAATTTGTAAAGAAAAAAGTACCGGAGCTATGGCATAACAAGTGGCCGCCGGGAGGGTATGGAAAACCTCCCAGCAGAAGGGGGGGTCCAGGGGCCCTCCCACGGAATTTTTTTTTGAATTGCGATTAAATTTGATGCCTTTTTAATATTTATGACCACAGTTTAACAATTGGGCCGTGTTCACTTTCGCGCTAGCTAGGTTTGCCCTGCCGCGGCCAGAGTGTACTTGGTGCGATAGTGGTCGTGAAGGTTGTGATCTCCAACGCTACATGTGTTTAGCGCCACTCACGACTCATGGTGGGAATTTACTACTGTCGAACAAGGGCGCACCTGATTTGTCCAAATATTTGACGAACTATTTGCCGCAAGAGGCCTTATAATATCGACTTAGAAATTAGTGCGGTGCCCGTACTAATTTCTAATGCCGAACGCACCCAGTACACGCTCGTATTGGCCTGGATTGGATTTGCCCTTGATTGAAGATAGTAAACTTCCACCAGCACTTGCTAAAGCCTGTCTCGAGTTTATCAAGTGATCAGTATTCAGAATGGATCTAAAAAAAACTACCATCTATTACCTTGCGTAAAATTATATAAAGACAAATAGAGTTGTTAAATTGACTTAGAGGATTCCCAAATTAGAACACTTTTATAAAATCGCTTTTAAAACAGTATTAATAAATTACGTGGCCAGAAAAATTGTCCGGAGCCGTACCGGTGAGTTAAGAAACCGCGCTCCGGTGAGCTCCGGTTTCCTAAAAAGTACCGGAGCTGCGCTCCGGTGTGCTCCAGCTGAAATTAACCCCTGAGATAGACTCTTGGAACAAGTAGGGGAAAGGCTTAATTGATGGAATTGTGAAAGGTTGGGGTGCCACTGGACGCCTTAGTACTGTACTGTAACAAGTAGATGATAAATTAGTTACTAAGGAAGTTTTGAACTAAAGATAATTAGATAAGAACGAGAGCATATCATGAGGTGCTCTGAATAGGCCTCCTCTAGGAACAAGAATCATGAAAACCAGATTATAGTTGGGAAAAGCTGCAATAAAGGCATTTTTATTCCAAATAATTACTCCACCAAGGTAAAAGCTATGAAGTGAGATTAATAAATTTTCAATAAAAATTTTTAACTCAACTCAAACGTAATATTATTTTTAATATCAACATATCCAACAAAACTCTCTCAAACAAAACAAACACACAAATGTTCAATTTAAACCCTAAATCACTGACAGACCAGTGACATTTTCAACAAGGAAATAAAGAAACAACTCAAACTGACAGCGTGGAAGCGAGCCATACGGCGCGCGCGGCAGGTGAATAATTGAACCTGACAGGCAGAAGCGTCAACACGGCAACACCGGCAACACTGGAGTGTTGTTCAAACACAGTAATTGGCGACAGACAGCGCTGCAACGGAGATCCCCATTACTTATGTAAGAGAAACGGTAGCATAAACAAGGGTGGCTAACGTGCTTTGGGATGGCAAGTATTTTTTAAACATCGACTTGTCGTTCTTTCGATGTTTCGAAAACTACAGTATCCATGCAAAGTTATATCGGGAACAAAATATCGATTCGTTTTTTTGCGATATATCGCAACCAAAATATCGATACCATCGATATATTTTTTGCCGTCCCAAAATGAGCCTCGGTTGGAGAGTTAGGAACGTTGTATATGCGAGAGGCTTGTAAGTAAATAGATGTAAGTTTATCTACGACCATTGCAATAAGCACCAATTATGCTATTACAATAAACATTATAATGATATACATTAAAACACCAAAAACCAAGCAGTTGCATAATGACGACTTTATGATACTGGAGTCACTTTAGAGTACTGGTTCTAGACCAATGAGAGCTCGGCATTTGACGAAAGTAGTGTTAACAAAATTACGCAATTCGCACATCAGCTGATTGTTGCATTACGATTACGATTCATGTTTGAGTTGACTTATCCCATCAGCTGATAGTTCAACAACGTTTCATGGTTAAGTCTGCTTATGTGCCTAACCTCAAAGTTGAGTTGACCTTTTCCATCATTAGTAAAAGTCATGAGTTTTGTTTCAGGGAAAATTTTGTCGTCTATTGTTGGTCGTAGATAAAGTAGGTATGCAACGATTGTATTATGCCTTTAAGCCACTCGTGAGATATTAGAACACTCGCTTCGCTCGTGTTCTAACTTACATCTCACTCGTGGCTTAAAGGCATTCATTATACAATCGTTGCATAAACTACTATTAGATGTCAGGTTGTCAGGATGTCAGGTTGAGTAGTAATATCAACCCCTTATGTTGTTTAACCCTTTTACTGGGTTTTGAAGACGCCTAATTCACCGAAATATATTATATTTTGTATTTTATTCAAGTCAAATTGAAGACCACACTACCATCCCGCAATATTAATATTATCTCTGAAATAAAAGTATACAATTTAAAAAATCTATGCGCATACTCAAGCTTCAAGCTCATTGATATAGCTCAATTATTATTCAAACACTCAAGAACTGTAAGATGCGTTATAAGGAGGTAAATTAAAAATTAACTATTGTTGTTATCAGTTTTTTTTAATAATCCTGTTTCTTACCGGTAGATGTTACGAATTGACAACGTCGGATTATAACCAGGTTTTAACTTTTACCCGGTTTGAAAGGAAGAGCAAAGCAATTTACAATTCATCAACTCATAAAGTAATCATATTCGTTTCACACGCCTTCAAGTGCCTTTATAAGAATGGAACTCTATGAAAATGTTTTTCAGAAAAAAAACATGTACAGGATATTCGACCGTTAATGTTAAACTGATTTCGACAAATAACGTTTAAAAGCTAGAAAAGTCAAGGAGGAGTCACAGTCGCGGTGTTAATATGCAAAACTTTAGATCGTTAATACAAAAAAGCGTTAAAATTACAATACATCAGTGAACATTTCCAGTGGCGAAGAAGATCACAAATAGGCCTCAGAACTAAAACATTCACAAGACCGAATTGTATTCGACCTACGCCACAACTGTATGTGTAGTCAGCCCCCCCCAGAAGTCGAAGAGTACTCATCTCCCGTGTTCAGTGCCCCCCCCCCCCCCCCCCCCGATGACCCGGGGACAAAGCCGGTCAGCCATGCTGCCGCCGCATTCCGCACACTCACACAATGCCCTCGCTGCCGTCTCTTATCACGCCGATTTATAGCGTCAACACGGCCGATCCGCGGCTGCCGAACTTCTTTTTTCAAAATCCGGTAGGGAAATTCCTGTAGGCCCACCCACCGCCACCATTGAAACCTTCCCGTGATAAATAAACACGGCGATCCGAGGTCCGAGGCGTTTCTTTTATTTTCTTAAAAGGAATAAAAGCGGACCGGGCCGCTATAAACGTCGCCGGGGACTGTGGCGCAACAAGTCCGCCGGTTTATGGGCGGTTAACGGTTCGAAATGTTGGAAACACTACCGAAATCGATTCTCGAAAGTGCGATAAGGACACTCGCCGGTGGCCGGTGGCCGGTACCGGCTTGTATTGGACTGATCGGCCGATATCGCCTCTGCCGTCGTCGTCGCGCGAATATAGCGGGGGAAACGCTATTTTACATTTTATCTGGACGTGCTGGAGTACTTCTTACCTCTCGGTGAGTCGGTGGGAATGCTGCTTTAACTCCACGGCTGAAGTGTTTTGAGGACGATTTGTATGTGGGGAGGTATGCGTTGGGATTCGTTAATAGCTTCGTAAATAAAGTTATACCGTCTGTGTTGGACTTGAAGTTCAAATTTTGAAGTCAGAGTGCCTAATATACGTAGACATGTTTCCTTAAGTAAACTTAACATTTTTTATTTCATCCCACCACCTAACTTTACTAACTTTTCCCCATTAACTGTCAAGGTAAACGGTAGACGTAAGTTGTTTATAATTTTGTAAATTCAAATGTGATAGTAAATTATATGAAGATCTTACTAATTACAATTCGGAACGTGCTAGTAATACAGTATAGTCCGGGTCAAGAAACGTGGCCTGCGCCGTCCGGAGCCCGATGCTAAAATAAACATTTTGTCCAACGCGGCGTCAACGCCATGTGTGTGTACGCTGCGGGTTATCTGACAGCGTTGCAATGCTCTCATTTGTTCATAGCCTTATGTAGCCTACGGATAGTCGATTTTCGGTATTTTTTCTTCCCATATTTTCCCTGCTCGATCTACATCTCATGCGTTTGGTGTTTAATTTTTAATTTGATTTACTTATATCCTTCCAAAACGTTAACATTAGAACTTAAGTAATTACTGTATTATGAATTTGGATAGGCGTTTGCCTTCTTCATACGAAATACCATAATCCTCGGAAGCAAACATTGATTCTAATTTATGATACTGTATTGTCTTGGTAATAAAAAAAAACTTGTGCAACCTAAAACAAGATAAGTTAAAAGTTACTTTTAAATAACTGCATAAATTATAACCAAATACACCAATACTTTGTTAAAACACGCAAATATTATTTCGGCATTTTCCTAAGCGCTTTTTAAGTTTTAACAAGGCCTTGCACAGACCGGCACGCCCGTGTTTCCCCGTGATAAGAGCGCAGACCGCCGTGATACGCGATAAGGCGCGATCAGCCACTTAGTTCACGCCTTTGAACATGTTTTCGGTAATTATGTCGATACCGGCGGCCCGATACATAACTTACCGGACTGATGTTGATGTTATGGCCCATAATTGGGGGGCCTAATTGAGGTTGCCACCCAATCTAGAATGTATAACGTTAAGCTTTCTTTGTCACTTTTCGGCAGGAAAAGTTATGGATAATGCGGACTTTTTGAGCAAAGGTTAGTTAGGTTTGGAGTAGTTGATAATTTTTTACTTTTTCCATCCATATTAATTTTTTAATGACAAATTTTTACACAGCGCTTATGTTTATTTTGTTTCTAATACTATGTATTGGCGTTATTTAAATGGTTCAAAATTGCGAATTTTGAGGGCTTCTAATGATTGGTTCCAGATACTAACGTGTGGCCCTTAAAAGGCTCTTATACCGATGAGCTTAAAAATTATCGTACAACGGGTACAATGGTTTTTCGAATATCTTTCGTACAGGAATTGCCTTATTCTTTTAATTAACTCAAAATATTTCATTTTATAGTATATTTCACTCTTGTTTAGAACAATGATTGTTGCTATACAGCTGATTAAATAATACAGTACGTTGATTAAATATTTGGTTGTTTGCTACGAAAAAATTGAAAAATATAGTAAACATTATTTTTGTATAGTAAGCATTTTTTTTGCTTAGTAAACAATGTAATGATGCAGTTTCCCATGCGTTAAACACATAACGAAAAGAGGTAATTTCAAATTAGTATGGCGGAATAGTACATTACGTTACTAGGCCGGGAAGTATTTTTTTGCCGGACGAGCATGATAATTCACGAGCAAGCGAAAGCGAGTGCGGGATTTTCATGCGAATACGTCAAAACTTCTCGGACGTGTAACTTCTCGATATTTTTCATCATTCTACGCAGGAAAAATCTACCCTTCAAACCTAACCTATTACAAACAGAACAAACATTTGCTACGGATGCAGTGCTGCCACTACATTCCTCTAAAAAGTAATCAATAAACAAGCATTAAACGTCGCGTCGGTTTGCTGCTTATCAGCCGATTGTTTACTTCCGTTTTTTGCCGGCCTAGGACGGCAATGGGTAACTTTCGAGCCAACAAAAAGGAACTGAAAACAGATGTTTCTGTGTCAGTATGATGGAAAAGTTTTTTTTATATTTTATAACACGAGTTGAATTAGATTTTTAATGTAAAATTGACCTTTAACTGTGGACGCGGGTTGGAAAGGGGGATGAAGGGATAAATTATCTCAATACTCGTAGTTTAGATCTAAGGACTAATTTTGGGTATATTTTTCTTCCCATATTTTCCCTGCTCGGAAGAGAAAGAATCAGAATCAGAATCAGAATCAGAATATTTATTTCCAAAAACCAATTGACAATAAATAGAAAGATAAATAGCATTGGAAATTAGACATCGCATGGGCCTGCAGGCTTGTGCGCGATGCCGCGTTGTTAAAATTATAAATTGGAAATTAGACGTGCTGTCCAAATAAATTAAAATAACTACCTTAGTTAGAAACACAAAACTCTCAAGATTGCAACTACTAATATTAAGTTAAGGCATTCTTTAACTACGCAGCTATTCAAGATTAATTCATTAGTAGTGAAAATATAATATATTTCAAAAATGCGTAATAAGTCCTAGGGAGAACACAAAATGACATTAAATGGAAGTAAGAGGGTGATCCCAAGTAGAAAAGAAATGTCAAAGTCAGTCAACGTGTAGTATAAATGGATGACAGGAGGGCCTCAGCAAAGCCGGGGCCGGTCTCCAACAGCCAGGCAGTCACACGCCGCTTGAACACGGCATCCGAACACCGCATGTCCCTTATATCACCAGGTAAATTCCTGCAGATAACGTTTGCTAAATAAAACGGATTTGTTCGATTAAATGATTTTATAATAACAGGAACATGAATTCCAACATTTTGGCTGTATCGAGTTGGGTACGAATGTAAAACAGGAGAAATGACATTGAAATCAAATTTTTTTAAATAAACAAGAAGTGATTTGATAAAAATTTGTCTTACTGTAAGCACTCCTAATTCTTGGAACAAAGCATCTGAGCTGTATCTTCTATTCTTTCCTGTACCACATTTTAATATTTTTTTTTAAAGGTCCCGCCGCTGCCAATGGCATGAGCAGCGCGGGCAGCATGGCCGCCGGTCACTTTTTACCCTCTTCGCTGCACATTGCACAACTTCCGGCGATTGTTGAACCATTGACGGATAGGTTCCGCTCGAGTGGCGGACGTGCGGGGAATATCGGCGGGAACCGCGCCGCGCCGCCATAGAGTAATGCCGCAGCGTCCGACGCGACCGATGTATATATAATCGTGATTGCGAGAGAACTTGATGAATAGTACACGGGTAAAAAGTCAAACAGCGACGAGTTAAATGAAAACTGTTGTTATTTTTTAATTTCAAAATGTTCAACAGGATAATTTTTTAGGGTTAGTTATAAAACGTATAGGTCAAGTCGAGTTACGTGGCCCAGACCGTCCTTATGGTTAACGTTGATTTAAGCATAGGGTTTACGGATGGCCCTCGGCCTTGGCATTTAATTCGATCTATAATTATAAGTAAATGTAATTGTAGTTTGTGCTCACTGGACCAGCTGCATACTGATTTTTTTCAGTGATTTCAGTGAGATTTCTATATACTCTTTTCTAGGGATTTTCTTTTTAGAGGGGATTATAAAGGGGCTGAGCTGAAGGGAATCTCGGATGAAATAGGAATACAATTCGGCCTGGCAATCGCTACAAAGAGATAAAGCGGAAACCATGAGCATTTATAAAAGATAGTAAATAGTTAACAATAGTAAAAATATAAAAGATAGATGTATTTGTGTAAACTCTACATGGTGGATCATCTTTCTTTAAACAAGTTTTATAAAGTTGCTATCGATTCAATTTCTGCAAGCTATTCATAACTGGTTCGCAATAGTTATGAGGTGAAAGAGGTAGACTATTTTAAGAAAAACATACTTTGATACGTTCCAGGTAAAAACATTATTAATTACGAGATGTTGGTAATAAACGATTACAAAACCCTCACTGGCGCCTCTTATAGGAGGCCATCTCGTTTCTGAGAAGTATTGTTGAACTTGAAAATCAAAAGTTCAAGGTTTTTGACTCTCTAGTCCCTTTGAGGAAGCCATTTGATTTATGAGTAGTGGCTATAGGTTTGGAAAAGTTTAAGGTTTCCGACTACCTCTCATCTTCTTTCCCTCTGCCTCCAGAGATGCTCCACGGCGGTGACCTGTCGTCCTCCATGGAGTCCCTGACCTACGACTCGTCCGTGACCTCCCCGGGGGTCCAGGGGTCGCAGCAGCGGACCAAGAGGATGAGGACGTCCTTCAAGCACCACCAGCTGCGGACGATGAAGTCCTACTTCAACATCAACCAGAACCCCGACGCCAAGGACCTCAAGCAGCTGGCTCAGAAGACGGGGCTGTCGAAAAGGGTTTTACAGGTGCAGTAATGAACCTTGTTCCTTCATTGCTTTCTAATTATGTCCCTATTGCATACTAAGATTTGCTTTAATCTTCCTTGTCTTTGTCATTCTGTTTTATATTTTCTTTATATACTTCCTATTTCTAACTTCTAATTTATCCTACTTAAATAAATTAATTAATAGGCAGCAGACATTTTCCTGCATCCATCTAAAGATTTGATATTTAGGATAACTCACTAGTGTCCGGTCTCAATGACCCATTTTCAAATCCTCTGTTCCTTAATTACTACTGCTCGACAAGAGGATTTGAAAATGGGTCACTGAGACCAAACACTATAGATATCCTGCAAAACAAAACATTGGATTGACGACGAAAAAGATCTGTAGCTTTAATTTATTTAGTTGAATTTCAATCCAGGAGGCAAATCAATAATAAATTATCCTTATCCATCTTCATCATCTCCTATCCTTGTTTATTAGCTTCTCTTTCTCTTTTCGTTTCTTTCCATTCCCTTCTTTCTTTCTCTCCTCCCTGTCTATTCTCACACATAACCTTAGCTGGTATCTGTGATATCCTGTATTCATTCGTCCTCGTAAGTATGACTATAAAATAATTGGATGCGAGAAGAATAGAACAACAAAGGTTTCACAGGTACAGTAATGTACCTTTTTCTTTCATTGCTCTCTATTTCTGACCTGTCTCTATTACATGCCAAGACGTTGCTTTAAATTTTCTCATCCTTGTCATCCTATCTCCATCTTTAAGTTTCCTATCTCTAACTTCTAATTTATCCTACTTATCCACCTTTTTTAGCTCGTCCTGTCCTTCTTTGTCTATCAGCCTCTATTTCTCTTCCCGTTTTTTTCAATCGCTTCTTTTTTCTCTCCTCCCTATTTATTCTCAAATATACCCTTAACTGGCATTTGTTCTGTTCTTCTCACCTGTTGCTTCTGTTTGGGTGAGAAAATAACGCCTACCTACGGCGAAAAAGATACGGGTGTGAAAGAAAGGGAGAGAAGGAAAAAAATAACACTAACCTATACCATATAAAACCTCTTGTAACTCTATAAGTAGTTTAAACCATACCTTAGCGTATTTCCTAACTTACATATCAATCTTTAAAACTTAGCCTATTTCGTTTTAAACTTTTTCGCTTGTCACCACGCCAATGACATTTTCAGAATAGATATTACCCCTACCTAAAATGTTTGGTGGGAACGCCAGAGTCGCAGCCAGGCACTTCCTGAATCTAAGTATTATACACCATTTAGGCTACCAACACGCCCACAACCATACACAACTTCTGCATAACCAAGGTTTACTAACCTCGGTGTAGGTTGTTTAAAAGAAGTAACAGGTCAACAATTTATGATTTCATAATACAATACCCTTATTGATTTTTTTCGGGCAGAAGAGGGGTTTCGTGCAATGATAGAACAAAGATTCTCTTCAAAGTATTACCAAATGTTTTTAGGATACGAAAATAAATAAAAATTCACATTAAAGATTATTTATTCGTTTATTTTTGATTGGTTACAACTTTAACCTTTTATTCTACGCGTCGCTGCCTTACGTAAAAATATCACACAGCTTATTACCATATCGAATAAACTCAAATATTCATTAAAGGTAATTTTTGTTGACGGAAATCAATGAAGCATTCAATAACGTGGAAGAGACAGGCCACAGGTGGAGCGAGAGCGACGGGCCACGGGGACAGGAAAGAATAACAGGTGAGAGCGACCTGTCAAAATACCGCCGGGCAATCTTTTCAAATTGAATTTCGAGTAGGTAATCCAAAATGTTTTGTAAATTTAAAACAGAAAATCCTGTTTAGCTACATTTTTTATGTATGTGACCTAAAGCATAAATAAATCTAATCATTATTTTAAAATAATTTACATGCCTTTAAACATGCTTTTTTGTTTACTTTTTGTTAGTTCAATTTCGTTCAAATTAAAGTATGACTTTAAACTGAACTGTCTGTTAATGTAAGAAGATTACTTTTCTAAAACGAATTATATTCTCTTAGGTTAGTAAAATTAGAAAATTACTGTTGCAGCTTCGCTTACAAAGACATTCGAAATCCCAGTAATAACGCATGACATGTATGACTGACTTTGTTTACTCCAGTTAGCTGTTTTACTCACAATTTATATTCTTAATTTAAATACTAGGGAGAAATTCTAAACTTAGAGAGTGTCTAGGGCTCTTCCCATAAATCCCATTTTATCTCACATATTTATTGGCTTATGCTCTAAGAAACCCCAAGAATAAATACGCAGCGAGTTAAGACGATCGCATACAATGTATAAAACCCGCAGCCAATTTCTCATTCATAATTTCAATTAAACTAATAATACCAGCACTCAATGTCACAATTAATGCTATAATAATGGTCAATGTCCCAACTAATGCTATAATCGCATGCAAGCTGCTGCGGTTTTTGCCATGGGCAGGTTTCGCCCGTATTTTACTAAGTTGACGATTTCCGATCAAAATATGGCATTAATGATTATAAGACAAAAAAGGCCCGTAGTTCCGATGGTGGGAAATGAGGGTGACGGGTCCACCTGCGCGCCCGCACTCGGGGAAGTGGTTTGGTTCATGTAATTCGAACGTTTATTCGTTTCCTCCAATTAAGGCTATTGTAGATGATATATTCATAATTTTAAACCCTCAATCTTATAATAATTTATAATTATTGTTTTGTATAAAAATTTGGGTTTATTTTACTGATTTGTTACCTTGACAAAATGGTTAATAAAGTGCTAAAGCACGAGATAGAACTTTATTTTATTGTTTCATTAAAGTATTGCTACCGGTAGCCAAAAGTGCATTATGCAGGGAAATAACTCCCCATATGCAGCGTATGATGATAGTACAAACTTACATGCAATATAGATTTATTTTCCAGGGAATCTCATCCACATGTTGATCAAATGAATCTGTAATTAATTTTGGGACATTCTATATATTATTAAACAAGTGAAAGTTTGAATTCTCTTAGTGACTATACTTAACCGATTTTCAAGATTTGTATTAAATATATGGAGGTGATGTGTAGGTTTGCTGAATTTCATTAAAATTATAATTTTTTTTCTTTGACTACGCCCTGCAGCCACGCAAAGGTTTAGCCAGAAAAATTCTTATGGAAGAATATGGAAGAATAAAATGTTAAGACAATAGCTGATCGGAGTAAACAGTGCAAATAACGTTGCAACAGTATTCTAGTTTAGTTATACTTTGAAACTCTCATATAATATTTGATAAGTATTATTGAAATATTTAGGTTTATTTGACTTACTCCTTTAACAAAATGGTTTCATAATACAGTGCTAAAAAGCAAGATAATTAAACAGTGTTTTTACTTTACTACTAAAATATTGATGGTTAAAATTGTGTAAGGGGAATACTGCCACAACAAAAATGCAACATAAGCCGAACATATAAACTTCAAAACAATATAGATTAATTTTTCTAGGATTTTAATGCACAATTAGATAAAAAAATCAACCTTTATTAATTTTGCGATGTTTCTTAAAACTCGTATCCAATTGTCAAATAATATAGCTGATTTAATCATCAAATTTAGTACGCGAATTAAGCGTGATAAATGTTTCTCTGACTCGTCCTATCCGTTATAACTGAGAGATCAAAACAAATTCATTCAGCAACATCACCCTTCCAAACAAAATCCCATCACCGTTTCAAAAACTAACTTTTTCAAACTATTAAAAAATACTGTTTCCAAAACCCGTGACACGCTCAAATTAAACCCCACCGCCCGGTTTTTCTCACGCTTGATCATGTAGTGGTCTGCAGTTTTCGCCCCGCGAGATAGGGTCGATAGCTCACGACCCCCCCCCCCCCCGACCCCCCACCC
Organism: Flexamia atlantica; assembly: GCA_035578135.1. NCBI lineage: Eukaryota > Metazoa > Arthropoda > Insecta > Hemiptera > Cicadellidae > Flexamia > Flexamia atlantica. The sequence goes on from JAQJVK010000036.1 coordinate 3,452,617, forward strand.
CCTCACCACCCCCCCGCGACCCTCTCTGTACAAGTACCATTGTCAGCCACTTCATACGTACATACACAAACACATACTCGGCCGTCTTCTGTTTCACATTGTTGAAGGCCCGTTCTTCTTCTGTCCCGTTCCGTTCCGTATTGTACGCCCGTACATTCACCACATTGCGCGGCCGTCCAATTAGTTTCTGTTCGTTTCGATTACCATTGCTATTGTTTGATGTCTGGATGGGCTCCAATAGTCTCAATGCGGATGATATCCCCGGTTCTTTTTTTGAGTGGGAGGTTGTGAGAGATGGAATCTTGAATTGGATGTAGAGCAGTTTGATTGTTTGTTTTATTATTTCTTACTTTCTTTATTTTATTTATTTGAATCACATAATTTTACAATATCTGCCCTTACTACGTGAACTATGATAATAATTCTTTATTACGTGAGAAAAATACATTAATTATATTGCAAGCGTCACTATAGGTACCTTAACCTATGCATACAGCCTTTCAAACATACATTGGAGCTAAATTCATTCTTTTTCATTCATTTGCCAATTATTAAGGGTCTCTTCGGTAACTACGCCTTTTTCTTTTAAACTAGTTTTCAGTAAGTTTCAATTACAACACGAGCTTGAGTTAAAACAAAAATTATATTAGTCCCTTTTTGTAAGTGAAGAGGTGACTACATATTCATTGTATAGTTCTAAAAATTACATAATTTTAACATTATCAGTTTGGTATGTCAACATAAGAGATAAAAAAAACAGTTTTACATTATGACCCGGCATTCGGAGATTTTGTGAAGCTAACAAAAGATGTACTTCGCAGAATAAATAACAATCAAGGACTTAAATTAAATATTTAACAATTATCAATGAATACCAACAAATCAAATAAATTTAAAAATCTTTTATGGTCGACTATATGGCAATCTATATTGTATCGCTATTTGATACGATAGGATCTTTTTTGTGATAAAGACTCCTGCTGTTCTGTACAGATTTCTATAATTTGGGGGCCGTTGAAGAAAACTCGGCTTAAAATTTTGCAGAAAACAAAATTAATTAATAAATGTCAGATCGAAGGTAAGAGTTTTAGACACACATAAATGTTCGTATTTGTCTATTAGATTTAACATTGGAATAAAAATGACAAGTTTTGATCGAATTTTAACGCAATTCACCTACATATCATCGTACTCATAGACATTTTCGAAAAAACGAGTTTTAACATATTGCATTGTTGGTCTAAGTAGAGATTCCTTTACAGTACTAGGCAAATAACATGACCCAGTCCGCTCGTAAGACTAATGTTAATTAAATTATTTGACTCTGATTGCACATTGTTTTGGAAACAACGATCTAATAGCCTTCCCCTTCACCTTCATGAAAAATAACTTTATTAATAGAATCATAAATTATAATTAGGCCTAAATGATCAAATTCTTTACTTAAGGTATTTTAAACTGTACAATATCAAGTAAGAAATTGTGAGTTTCTTTTCTACGTCTATTCCTTTTTTATGTATTTATACTTTTGACTATTTCTCTAACACTTCCACTAACGTAAACAAAAATCTCAATCCACATCTTTTTCGAGGTTTTACATTAACACTTTTAACGCGAATCAAGGGTATGTTACACTAACCCCAAAAACCAAATGTTATTCTCGTCACGGAATAAAACGCATGTTCAATTACGGTGTTATTCATGTTCAATGTCGGAAGTGAACCATAAACCGATTACTTCCTTCCAAATTTCACTATAAATACTCTTAATCCCTTAACGAGGGCCGCAGGTGAATGAAACCAGTTCTATTTATAACTCGGGCGTCCGCGTCGGCGTCGCCCGCGCGTTCGCATCGCATTCGTAAATTAGGCCCCGATCGGGCGGGTTTGATTCGATAGTCGAAGTCAAAGTAATCGATGATTCGATAATTTTCTAGGATCGATTCATCGATTATTTTCCTCGAGAATTGACTCTTTTGAACTGTCCGCTTTTATACTACTATTTCTCTCGTTTTTAAGCAATTATTAAAAATTTCAAAGAAATAAACTTTTTTATATATAGTTAAAACCGTATTAAACACACGTAAAATTGAATATTAAAATTAATATTTTTCAAACTAAATTTATTTCCTACTATTATTTTAATCCTTTACTCTTATACGAGCAATGTTATCTTGCATGCTTGGTTGTATGTTTGCACAACGATCTCAAAATCGGCCCCAAGGATTTCCTTCAAAGTCTGGAAATAAGTAATTTATGACTTAGGTCTTTTATGCAGATTACTTGGCCAGAGAAAATCTAATAACGAAATAAATCTAATTTTAAAGTTGTAAGATTTTAACATTGGCCTTATGGGTTGCCGCGAGAGCAACGAAAATAAACAAGGAAAGTGTAAACAAATTAAGTAATCATAACAGCTGTTTGGAATCTACAGCCATCAAAGGAAAACACAGCAAGTGGGATGAAGAGTCCAGGAGCAATAAAAATGGTTTCTATTTATCAATTTTATGACACTGAAATATTTTTAGTAACTGGATGAACTGGTAAACATGAAATAACACCGAGCAAGGCTCGGTCCACCAGGTTCTTTAAAGGTTAATATACCAATTGCCATACAGTTACAATATTTTTAATAAAACAAGTGTAGTTTCCACTATACTGACAATTTTAGTGCAAAACTTATTTGGGACTTATTTGGAGGACTTATGGGGTATCTTCTCTTGTTACCAACATAGAGTAACAAATACTTATCTCAAAAGAAGCGCAAACTCGAAGAGAGAAACGAATCAATCAGTTTCGATCAATTTAAACAGTGATTTAATCGAATCGAAGAGAATTGCTTTTTTAGAGTAACACTGCAAGAAAAACTAAACAAGAAATAAGAACTAACTAAACTGCATAGAATCACAGGAATCGAAGAGTGAAACGAGTAAAAGTACGGATTGAATCACCCGATTATTTAAATCGGCTTCCAAAATAATCGAAACTCAAACAATCGATTTTTACTCGATTGTCGCGTTGCTCTCGGGTGGCCTCGACTCCCGAAGGATGTGGAAGGAATACTCGGTTTATGAGCCGTCAAATTTTAATTAACCTCGATGGTATCGAGGCCCCGGCGTTGCTGTGTTTGACGGGTTGACGGCGTTTGACGACGACGACGGGCCGTCAAACTGCCGCCAGACACGCGGACTGTGTTCTCACCTACTTGTGGTTAGGCCGGAACGATCATCGCACACGCATCAGATATGGAGTACTTCGGGCTGAGTAGGGAAAATTTTCTGTTTTTATTTGTTCTTGCGTGGGCTTTGTTGGCCGAGATACGTTAAATTCCTCTGAAAAAATGTATACGTATGAAAAAACCTGAGATATCTAAGAATATTTAGCGTGCGTGAATCTAAAGTAGGCCTATCTCTAATCATGTTTGAAGTTATAAAAGGAGTAATGCGTTAATAAATCCCGTAAGAATCGTAAATTAAACTTGAGACTCATATGTAAAATTAAAAAATATAATAATTTTCAAATTATCGCTATTTACAAAAATGTCTTTTGCTGAGCATCGAAGTGAAAGTAACCAGGTACGCTGCACTGCAAATATAACGAGCAGTGGGAGGAAAATAATATTTTTCTAATGTGACAGTTGTTCGACTCTTAGAATTCGTGATTTGAACATTAATTAGCACTTTTTAAAATCTCCCTTTACAACATAATGTGCTTTAGTACCAGATTAGTTTGCAATAAACTTATTCGTCACCAATCAAAAAAATTAACTTGCTATTTCTTGCAATATGCTCGCCATGTCAGGTTTTCTTAGATTTTGAAGTGTTTTGAGTAAATATTTTAAATTAATTTTTTTTCAAGCGGTCTATTCTTTCCACAAAATGGCCAATAATGAGTAATTTAATGTTCTGAATCACGTCTACAGCAATGATAACGCATTTGAAAGAATTGCCAGGCATTTTTTTCCGATTACCCTGTAAGTTTAACCGGAGGGGAGGAGGACAACGAATCACATCATCTAACGAATGATCTTAAACGTTACGAATTAATGCTATTCTTTAACCCCCTTCCCCCAAAAACCTTATTTACCCCTTTCTCATAAAACCTCAAAGTTTTTCGATCAATCTCACGACCCCTATAACAATCGTTTATCCCCCACAACTCCAATAACCACCTCCCCTGTCCGCAGGTCTGGTTCCAAAACGCTCGCGCGAAATGGAGACGCAACATGATGCGACAGGAGAGCGGCGGGGGGGTGGTGCCGCCCCCGGGGGGTGCGCCCCCCTCGGGCCCCCCTTCCGTGGGCCCCCCCTCCGTGCTGATGGGGGACAGCAGCAGCATGGACGACGTCCACCACCTTCACCACCACCACCACCACCACCTCCAGACCTCCCAGACCATCACCTTCGGCGAACTCTACTAGCCGGGGTGGCGGGATACCGATATATCGAAAATATCGTTGTTTAAGTTTCGATATATCGAAAATATCGATGTTTAAGTATCGATATGTTACACCCTTGGACAGCTTTACTAGATGGGGATGGCAATGAATATCGACATATCGCAAGTACCGATAAATATCGATATGTCGAAAGTATCAATGAACATCGATATATCGACAGTACCGATGAACATCGATATATCGAAAGTACCGATGAACATCGATATAGTGGGAGTACCGATATTTTAGTTCGATCTAATATTACATTTTTGGAGAGCTTTACTAGCTGGGAATGACAAAAACATCGAAATATCAAAAGTATCGATATTTTAGTTCCGATGTATTGCATCTTCAGCTAGCTCGACTTGCTGGAGGATGGCAAAAAAATCGATACATCGAAAGTAATGAGATATCAATGTGTCGGATGTACCGATATTTTGCTTCCGATTTATTGCGCCTTCAGCGGGCTCTACTAGCTGGGACGGCATACCATTGCGATATATCGAAGATATCGATTGCATATTCGGAGATCTACTACTAGCTAGGGGTGGCAAAAATATCGAGCCGGCGGAAGTATTGACATTGTAATTCCGATGTGTGGCATCTTACGGCGAGATCTTCTATCAATTGGAGGAGTTTGCAGCTGGCTGAAGGAGTCGATGAGTCTATTATAACAGAGCAAAGGAGTCTCTAATTGAATGCATGAGTATGGATGGTAAAATAGAGGAAAGTGCCCAAATTCGGACCCCCATTTTGTTTTTATATTATAAAATATATAAATTATTCAAAAAACTTATTTTAAAACCATGTAATAATTACTTTATTATGTTATGTAATATTTGTAACTCATTTATGGCAAGTATTTATATAAATTATAGGAGTAAGAAAATATTTTTAAAACCTTACACTTTTGTGATTTTCAAAAAGGTTGCTTAAATTGGTCCCTGGGTAAAATGATTAAAAACTTCATTTACTGAACTAAGAAAGAGAATTCAATCTGAAAAAAATAAAAAAGGAATAGAATTCCACAAAAATACCTAGACCTGTCTTTACATAAAACATCACACATTATGTGTGGGGTCCAGTTTAGGCAACTGTTGAAGGTCCGTTTTGGGCACCTAACCTCTGAATTTTTAAAACGCCGTATTTAATAAAAAAGACATCGCATGGAAATAATTACATGGTTAAATTATTCTTCCAACATTACCATTTTGAATATATAAGGGTTGAAATGATTACCTGTCACTTACAGCGTACAGCTTGAAAAAACTGAGCACTCACAAAAACTTTCAATTTTTCAAAAACACGTAATAGCAAACTGACAGGAAAACAATTGAGCAAACGACGCTTTGTGGTGGAACCTTGCACTTGTATTTATACTGTCTCTCGCTAAGTTTCAGCACACAGCAGAGACAATAACTATGGGGGTCCACATTAGGGCACGGGTCCGCATTTGGGCACTTTCCTAATATCGATTCATCGCAGGTATCGATTGTTTAGTTCCGATATATCGCTAAATTTATATTGATATTTTGCTTGGATGTTATCGGGATATTTCTGGTCCAATATTTCGCCTCAGACAATTAAAAGTGGCATTTGTAAATTACCATCCAAATTCCGAACGCCACATTTTAAAAAGTGTTGTGACTGTTTTATTCGTGGAAAAAATGACTTCGTGTGTTTATGACACATTCATTTGCGATTTTAAAGTGGACACATATTCTCTATTGAGCTTACAGGAAATTCCGCATTCCGTGGGGGCAACCCTGATTATAAAAACAGTATTACACAGCTTTCTAATTGTTCCATTGTCTTCTTACTCTCCAGAAATATTGTATTTTTTATTCATCGGAAATAACGATATATTGATTCCGATCGTATTTATCGACATTAAAGGATCCGATAAATCAAAGCGATATATGGATATTTAAAAAATAATTGCCATTCCTAACGAAACAGTTCACTTGGGCGAACTAAAGTTGTATGGGGTTTTAACTAGTTTTGACTTCATATTTTGTTACTTAAAAAATATTTACCCCTAACAGATTGCAATCTCTAGGTATCACATAAATAGATTACACTTTTAGTTAAAGGAAACAATACATGGGCTAGATCGTCGATATTTTGATGTCACCAAAAAAACCACAAAAAGAACACAGTGAGAAATTTAAAAAGGTCTTAATATTTATATGAACGAGTAAAACTACCCTTCTTTATCTATTGCGACCTGCTGTATTCCAAAACTTTGTTATGGAGTATTTTCTATATTCTTTCTTATTAAAACTACAACATTTATTTTTATTACAAACGTTTTGCAATTAATCTGTTATTCTTAAAATTTCAACAATTTGCATTGCAAGCCAAGGGTTATGTATATAATACGTATGATAGATAACAAAATTTTGTTCACTGCAACTTAATTGATATTATGATTATTATGTGCTAAATCATTTAAAACAGTAGCCTAGTTTCTTACTTTATCTTTTCGAGACATTTTTCAAATAATTTCCTCCAAATTATGATGTGTTTTTACGATTGTTGTTCCTTAAAGATGGAGTAAATTGGATCATGTAAATCACACTAAGTATAAATGTTTAGTTACTTTTCCTGTATTTACTAATTATATTTATGTTTATTAAACCCAAAAATATTTATGTATCTCACAAGATTAAAATTGTGTTATGTAAAAAGGTTGTTATTAGAACGGTCTATTTATTGAATAATGCTATTCAGGTTTATACAAGAACATAAATGGCAAATTAACATATTTATTATGATTGGAATAGGTCGAGATTAGTTTTTCCTTAAGCTTTATTTAAGTTATAAATCATTACTACGAAAAAATAAATATGTCTATGTTTGAAACATAACAATACATAGTTTGAAAGTGTTTTTGCACTACGGTTACCGAATGTATTTACGTCCCTCGCAACCAATTCTAGTTTTATATTAAAAAATTGTTCCTTAAAGTATTGTATTTATTGTTTATTGTGTTCATGTTATTTATTTTTAAGTTTATGACTGTCATGATTAGTTCATGTGAAATAAACTATTAAATCTGTACAATCCATAAATGTCAAAGGAAATTTAAAGAAATATATCCTCCCAACTAGACCAAAATGCTGTAAAACACCTTGTATATAATTTGAATATTTATAATTCGTGGTGTACTGAAATACACTTAAGGTAGAAGTGTATCCTAAAAGCCAAATTTAGCATAGACTAGAATAAGAGAGCAAGTAGGCCTACCTCAGTGTTTTAAGCCATTACACAATGCAAGATTCGATATATCACAAGGTAATTTTACGATATATCGCAAAGTAATTTTAAACAATTACGATATATCGAATCGAAATAATAATTACACAATGTATGATACGATGTAGTAAATATACTATGTGCAATTGCCATGTTCCTATAAATATACTACACTTAGCTGTTACTTGTAAACCGACTACTATCTTGTATGAACAGTATTAACTTGTCTGATACCATTGTCGTTTTACATTACTGATACATTAAAAGTAAGAACATATTAAATGATATAATTATTTTTCCTAATGACTACTTCAGTAGAGTGTAGGAACTAGAAAAAGCCACGAAGGAACAACAACTTTTTCACATTACCTCGAACTAATCATATTGGATCACAGAATTATCACATAAAGTAAACCCATTGGTGATTGCCAGGACCAATAATTAGGCCTAGCATGTTGACGTTCAATATTTCATGGATTAAAAACAATTCTTACTACCATACAAAATTTAAATCTTCAACTTTAAAACTATATACAACTTGAAATTTATGTAGTGGGATATTGGCAATAAAAAGTAATTAGCACAATGCTATAACTAAATAATAAAAACACAGTCATATAATGCTTGTTATTCATATAAATTTAATCATTAAATACTCAATAACCAATATTTGTTATTTGGACAAAGCCTAGCAAGGCAATAATTTGTCGTTTCACTATGTAGAAAGAAAGCGGGAAAGAATAAAAAACAAATTGAATCAATTTACGATTAATTTAATACTTTTGAATTACAGTTGCTACGCAATAACAATTTGTTCTATGCGAATTCTACTTTGTTTAAACTTTTATTGTCTACAGAATTGTGTATAAACATTAGAAAAATCAATATTAAAGAAATCCTTTGCTAAGCAACAACCCTGGATTTCGAGATTTTTTCAAAAGCAATCTATGGTAAAGTTTTATAAAATAAAATACTTTATTAAGGAAGCAAATCACAAGTTATGCTTTGCAAGGTAAATTTAAGGGAGAATTTACCTTGCATTGCAAATCTTAGTCAAATACTTTTCCCCACAAAAGAAGAGGGCGAAACTCAATGCAATTTCTGGACTGTGAGTTTGGTAAGTGATGAATATCTCATTATCTCAGAAAATATAGGGCTATAAGATCATGTATGCTTAAGTTCAAATCCAATTCTTATAATTCCTTATTACACTTTAATGAAGTCCACAAAAACTAAGATAGTTACATTAATTCGAGCAATTAGTTAACTAGTATCAACTTAGTGTAAAAATCATGTTTGCTTTATTATGTGGTTAATAACCTTGAATAAGTAAGTTTACAGTAATTTCTTCTTTGATTAAAATAAAATAAATTAAATTAAAATGTTATGATGTATAGATCTTGAATGTTTCCTCATAAAAAAATAAACCGCTCAAAGGTAGGACTGGTTCAGAATTATATTATGGCCCCAAACAACTCGGTAAGTGGCATAACCGAACGTTATAAACTGTCCGTAAACCGAACGTTAAAAATAATATTACTTTTAAGAGCAGACTGGGCCATGTAATTTGAATCGGACTATACCTGTCGACGTTTCTGACAATTATATCATGAAAGGTGGGAAAAGCGGTTGGAGTAAACATACGGCCACTTCACAGTTAATCCGCGGGATAGGATTGTCCAGTCGGCGAGCCTCCCCCCACCCGACACCCGTTCCGCAATAAACTCACTGTCGATCGCTTCCGTTCATTCATATTTCAAAAATTAAAAATATCCCCCGTTGCAGCAGACCTGCATACTCAGCGAATTTCAAATGCAAAGCAACATATTTCAATCCAACATAGCGAGATTTGACATGTTTATTAACCTCCATAAGAATAACATGGGGAATGAGTATGCAGGTTCGCTGCTACAGGTATATTAAAACTGGGTGGTTTTAATTCAATATTTAGTAGATCTGAACTAGAAAAAGCTATTTACCATGTTTTATCAAGATAGTTTGAAAAATAACGGAGATATAGAATTTTACTTATTTCCCATAAGGTTAACATTGGGACAACGTACTGTGTTTACCACTTTCAATATCTCGGTAACTAATGGACATAGAGCAGTAATTCACAATACTAAATTGTTTGTTATTTGGGCTGAATTCAATGGTGCCAACAAAAATTGGTTAAATTTTATTTTTCTATGTAAAAACTCAAAAAACCCATTTTTAGGGGGGTTTAACCCCCTTCACCCCTTCTTCCGGTGATCCGATCGGGCTGATTCATGAACTCGTCCGAGTGATTACCACTTTACACATCCATGCCAAATTTCATTAAGATTGGACCATTTTTACGGCCGCTATCGTGCTAACATACACATATATATATAGATATTTTTATATGTATAAATTCGAACGAGTGGTGTTTTTTGCTTCTGGTGGCCCCAAAACGAAAAGTTATCATGGTCTCGGGCTTAGGTCTTACCATGAGACCTATAGTAATAGCTTCTTCCCTATAGGGGAAATTCGCTAAAAATGGTTAAGTTTACAAAAATGAAAATATTTCCTTAAAATCAATATATAAAGAGAGTTGTGTGTTGGTATATTTCGTGCTACAGCCAAAATTTCATGGTGAAGATCCTTGATCTTGATGTCAAATCAAAGCTTGGAATCTTGGAATCTCACGATGTGCACGATGGTGACTTGGTTTTGATAAGCTTTAGGACTTGGGCACAGGATCGTCCGAAAGGGGCCCATGTGAAGGATTTTGGAAGTGCTTTGAATAGTTACTATGGCTATCATTTGAAATAGCTTCTATGGTTACTAACAGAATACAACATTAAGAAACAACAACAATGCAACAAAATACCCCCGTTGCAGCAGACCTGCATACTCAGAGAATTTCAAATGCAAAACAACATATTTCAATCCAACATAGCGAGATTTGACATGTTTTGGTAACCTCCATAAGAATAACATGGGGAATGAGTATGCAGGTTCGCTGCTACAGGTATATTAAAACTGGGTGGTTTTAATTCAATATTTAGTAGATCTGAACTAGAAAAAGCTATTTACCATGTTTTATCAAGATAATTTGAAAAATAACGGAGATATAGAATTTTACTTATTTCCCGTAAGGTTAACATTGGGACAACGTACTGTGTTTACCACTTTCAATATCTCGGTAACTAATGGACATAGAGCAGTAATTCAAGATACTAAATTGTTTGTTTTTTTGGGCTGAATTCAATGGTGCCAACAAAAATTGGTTAAATTTTATTTTTCTATGTAAAAAACTCAAAAAACCCATTTTTAGGGGGGTTTAACCCCCTTCACCCATTCTTCCGGTGATCCGATCGGGCTGATTCACGAACTCGTCTGAGTGATTACCACTTTACACATCCATGCCAAATTTCATTAAGATTGGACCATTTTTACGGCCGCTATCGTGCTAACATACACATATATATATAGATATTTATATATATATAAATTCGAACGAGTGGTGTTTTTTGCTTCTGGTGGCCCCAAAACGAAAAGTTATCATGGTCTCGGGCTTAGGTCTTACCATGAGACCTATAGTAATAGCTTCTTCCCTATAGGGGAAATTCGCTAAAAATGGTTAAGTTTACAAAAATGAAAATATTTCCTTAAAATCAATATATAAAGAGAGTTGTGTGTTGGTATATTTCGTGCTACAGCCAAAATTTCATGTCGAAGACGCTTGATCTTGGTGTCAAATTAAAGCTTGGAATCTCACGATGTGCACTATGGTGATTTGGTTTTGATAAGTTTTAGGACTTGGGCACAGGACCGTCCGTAAGGGACCCATGTCAAGGATTTTGGAAGTGCTTTGAATAGTTACTATGGCTACCATTTGAAATAGATATACCATTTGAAATATGGTTGCTAACAGAATACAGCATTAAGAAACAACAACAATGCATCAAAAAAGAAAATAATCTCTTGAGCAAAGTCATGGTCATCAGGTAGTCTTTAATAATAAGCTATATTAATGTGAATAATAATTCTGAAGAATTTAGCTTGTAAGTACGGTTTTTACGGATGAACAAAAATAACACAATTTGGCTGTATAAAATAAACTAACCACTCGCTACCTGAGAACATTAATTTTCGAATTTTCGCAAGCGGTCATGGACACTGAAATAATTTGGTAAGTGTTATATTGATGAAAATACAAAGCTTTTGAAAATTTGGTAGGTGGCCACAGTAACACAATTTTATAGCAATCTGAGGTCGTATTTTACCCGCTGCATCATGGGTTACGAAAAATTTATACTTTGATTAAAAAATAAAATAAACCTGTCATTATACATTTTTTTGGTTTTTCCTGATAAAACAGTGTTTAATTGACGGGATAGCCGTGTATAAAGCGTCTTGAATAACCTGACGGTTGCCGGTTCGATTCCTAACAGGATCGAAATTGTGTCCAGTTGCCATTTGCCATTAGGCTAGGAATTGATAATGCTATCTAACAAAAGGTCGCCGTTAGATAGTAAAAAGTCCCTGGGTTTGGACCGTTCCTGATTGAAGGTAAAAAATGACACTGGCGTTAAAATACACTAAATAAAAAATCATATTTTTTCGAATTTTTATATTACCCAGGTAATAAGCTGTATTACTAGGTGCTAAGGCGTTGTATTCAGGTGCTAAGCTAGATTACGAGGTACTAAGTGTTGTATCCAGATGCTAAGCTGGATTACGAGGTACAAAGGCGTGGTACTCAGGTGCTAAGCTAGATTACGATGTGTTAAGGCACTGTACCCAGGTGCTTAGCTACATTACGAGGTGCTAAGGCACTGTACCCAGGTGCTAAGCTAGAATACGAGGTACTAAAGTGGTTCACCCAGGTGCTAAGCTAGATTACGATGTACAAAGGCGTGGTACCCAAGTGCTAAGCTATAGATTACGAGGTACTAAGGCGTGGCACCCAGGTGCTTAGCTACATTACGAGGTGCTAAGGCACTGTGCCCACCGCGCAGTCCGGGAGGTTTATAGCAGTGTGGGAAGTGTTGAGAGTAATATGTCTTGGAAACAGAAGCAAAACAATTTACTATATAGACATGAAGCATGGAGTGGGTCCTTATCTTGCCGTCTGCGGCACGACCTGCACAATACCGTGCTGCTCCTGGACACTAGACACTTCCACCGCGATTGGCGGCCTTTCTACTTTTATTTTGTTCATAAATGATTAATATTCGTCCATAAAACATTTACATTTAAAGTTTTCTTTCATCCTGGTACATAGTTATAAAAGAATTGACGAATTTTAACGGCAAACAGAGCCATGCGAAATTAAAACCCTTTGAAATTGCGAGATGATATCTCGCACGGAGGCTGGCGGTTCCATACATTACCCGGCGACCGGCCAATAAATAGCATGGAGAGGTTTACATGAACAAATCAGACATCATACAAGCCAGCCGCTGGAGAGTTCATCGGGGGACGTTTGACTTTGTCGTTTGGCCGTTTGGTCGTTTGGATGCCGGATATTTTTATTCGTTGATGAATGTGCGGTGTAGTTTTTCGTTGGACTAAAAATCTGTAATGCATTATTAATTAAAGTGAATGCTGTTGTTGCATTGATAATTTAAAACTCACGTATAGCTAAGAAACGTTGTAATAAAAATTTTTATATCAAGGGGATAAAATAAAATAAAGTGCTTCTCCTGACGGCTGATTTTAAATCAAAACTTTCGTCAGCATCAATCAATAATTTAAAAGCTTCTTTATAAAATTACCTTTCAAAGTAACGAATTTCCATAGACAAAAACAATATAAACCAACTATGTTGGTTTACCAATTTGTGGGCTTTCAAAATGAATGAATTACCTGAACGACTTAAGTTAGCAGTTTACAACATTTTGCTCCAGATCAAAACATTTAAAAGTGTTTAAATATATACCTTAGGATTTATTCAACGGCCAACGAAGCTCTTTACACAAAATAACTGTAATATAGCTTTAAATTTACACATTGTAGGTTCATGTACATAATTCGTTATGAAATATTAATATGTAGTTTTAGTGTTTTAATGCTGACAATTCTCCTTACAATTTAGTTTTCTTTTTTTCCATTCGTTATAGAGATTTTAATTAAAAAAACATAACTAATACATCTTTGATTCCAATTTACAATCATGAGGTTCTGACTCATTCAGGGCTCGACATCAGTAGCTACACTGATGTCGAGACACTGTGTCATGGATATTCGTATTATTCATTTCAAAGCTAACCTTTGGTTGAAATTCAATATTTTCAAAGCTTGATTTGTTTTACGTTGCATGACTCAATCAAACTGTCCATATACAGCGTGCGATTCGCTTTAAACAGAAGCCATCGACGTTTCGCCGAACGAACCATCATCACATCTTCAGGTGACGTGTCCTCCTGCCATCGACGAGGCTCCTTTGTTCCTCGAAAAACGGGAAACTTCTACCGGTCAGCGCAGAGGCATGTCGCCAACAGCGGCCACGATAATCGCCGGTGACCAAAACACCGAACAAAAAAGGAAAGACCGAAACAAAAAAACTTGTCCGGTTTTCGCCGGGCCAATAAAACATAGTGAGATATCTGAGTCCGATAGGCGGACACGGCCGGAACCGAAACGGACCTGCGAGTTTCGGACACCACCGTGGGAACTCCCCCCTTTTGGGGGTGAGGGGTTGGGGGCCCCTCAGTGATGGGCTTTGGTCAAGTGGGGGAGGCTCATGCTTGAATCACGTGATGTTACGTTTATTGTTGGATGGTATTAATGCACCGATGATTAATTTAAATTACTAATATATTTAATTTATTTATTCATGTACTAATTTTTAGTATTTAGTTATATTTATTTATATATTTATTTACATTTATTTCTTAAGGTTGAAGCCATTTTATTTATAAACTATCCATTATATTTTATATTTGATTTTATCTTATATAAACTATTATATTTTATTTTATACGCAAGCGGTTTTCTTTGACAGTCAACCCTGAATAATGGCTGGACGGATTTCAACGTTTGAGGTGTCAAATTAAAGGGATTTTTATGTTAATTTGTCAATAATTCTAAGAATTTTAAAAAAAGGTCGTCACTAAAGAACAAAGGGTTAAAGTTTCGAAACAGGGGCGCTAACCATCGAAAATTGGCCAAGCTCAGTCCACTTTGTTAACAACTGAACATATGTCGTTCTTTGAAATAGTTCTACTGGTGGACCACAGATTGCAGTGTTCGCAAGCGAAGCTGCAACCAAGTAATCTAGTGTTTGACAAAAGATGCAAATTGCTTAAAAACAAAACCTACATGCTTTTTAAATACTAAGCACTAATTATTCCTAAACTAAAAAGTATTACTTTTCGAACTTTTCAATAAAATAAAATAAATAAATATAACAACACAAATTACAAAAACAAAATTGAGTAACCGGAAAAATGAATCAACGATAGGATAAAAAAAGAACAAGAATACTAGCTGAGCAACGCCCTGAGCTACATACATAAAAAAATCATTATATTATAAGGTTACCATGCCAACTAAGCAATTCCGTAGGCCGTAGCCCTAACTTGTGGCACCCTAGGTACCAAGAGCAGCATACCAGTTGTAAATATTCTTTGGCAGTAAGAAAATACGCTCTCATTTTTATATTATTATTAATTGTTAAAATATAAATTAGATTGTAAAATGTTTCACAAATTAATAGATCCAAGAACATAGTATAAAAGTAGCCACAACACAGAATTTAAGATGCGACTTTTTGTCTGCAACACATGTATTTGACCATACTTGGATGGAAGACAGTCATCATTAGTTAAAGAAGACTCTTAACCTCTTCTATTTTAATTATTTTCTGCCTTTTTTTCTTTATTTACTATGATTACTTGATAATTTCAGCACTACAGACCCCATCCGCACTCCATAGCTGATAAGAGTTGTAGGTCACCAAAGGGCGCCGTGGGGGCACCACCGTCGCCAGAACCGTACGGTACGCCACGGAGCGGCAACACCACGGAACCTCCGGGGCGCCACCGCCGACTTGTCTGCGCCAGAACCGTACGGTACGCCACGGAGCGGCACACCACGGAACCTCCGGGGCGCCACCGCCGACCTGTCTGCGCCAGAACCGTACGGTACGCCACGGAGCGGCAACACCACGGAACCTCCGGGGCGCCACCGCCGACCTGTCTGCGCCAGAACCGTACGGTACGCCACGGAGCGGCACACCACGGAACCTCCGGGGCGCCACCGCCGACCTGTCTGCGCCAGAACCGTACGGTACGCCACGGAGCGGCACACCACGGAACCTCCGGGGCGCCACCGCCGACTTGTCTGCGCCAGAACCGTACGGTACGCCACGGAGCGGCAACACCACGGAACCTCCGGGGCGCCACTGCCGACTTGTCTGCGCCAGAACCGTACGGTACGCCACGAAGCGGCAACACCACGGAACCTCCGGGGCGCCACCGCCGACTTGTCTGCGCCAGAACCGTACGGTACGCCACGGAGCGGCAACACCACGGAACCTCCGGGGCGCCACCGCCGACCTGTCTGCGCCAGAACCGTACGGTACGCCTCGAAGCGGCACACCACGGAACCTCCCAATTAAGCGCTCGCAGCTTGTAGATCGTATCGCGCCAACCGAAATCGACACGGGGCACAAAAAGCCAGAAAACACACAATAGTATCAATACAATCTGACAAAAATTAATCGGCTGGCTCCGGCTGTAGGGTAGGCATCCGTATATCGCGTATGGACGGCCGAACGTTTCAAAGGTGAAATCGTGTTTTGTCGTGGTGTTTTATTGATTTTTATTAGCGAATTTCCTTAAAGGAATAAGCTATTACCGGAGGTCTCTTGGTAAGACCTAAACCCGAGACCATGTTAACTTTTCATTTTGGGGCCCCCAGAAGCAAAAAACACTATTTGTTCGAATTTATATGTCTGTTAACACGATAGCGGCCGTAAATATAGTCCGATCCTAATGAAATCTGGTACAGACGTGTAAAGTGGTAATCACTCGGACGAGTTCGTGAACTAGCCCGATCGGACCTCCGGAAGGGGGGAGTAAAGGGGGGTAAACCCCCCAAAAATGGGTTTTTTGAGTTTTTTCCATAGAAAAATAAAAATTATCAAATTTTTGCTAGCATTATTGAATTTAGCTCAAAAAAACAAACAATTTAGTATTTTGAATCACTGCTCTATGTCCATTGGTTTCCGAGATATTGAAAGTGGTAAACACAGTACGTTGTCCCAATGTTAACCTTATGGGAAATAAAGAAAATTCTATATCTCGCTTATTTCTCAACATATCTTGATAAAACTTGGTAAATGGCTTCTTCTAGTTCATATCAACTAAATATTGAATTAAAACCACCCAGTTTTGATATACCCGTAGCAGCAAACCTGCATACTCATTCCCCATGTTATTCTTATGGAGCTTACAAAAACATGTTGAATCTCGCTATGTTGGATTGAAATATGTTGTTTTGCATTTGAAATTCGCTGAGTATGCAGGTCTGCTGCAACGGGGGTATTTTTATTAGTTACAATATTTTATATTTAAGATCAGGAACGTTTGTGGATATCCTGAAAAGAAATTGCACTCCCCTCCTTAGGGTAGGCTAAGGGATTTTTATTGTGTTTTTTGATTTTTTAATTTTGTTGATAACGCTAACACAGTTATAGTTATAGAAGATATCTTTAAATGAAACAATTAAAGGTTTCTCTTTACTAAAGGTTATAGGGTGAAAGTAAATTTTAAAGTTAGTTTGTTGTAGTTAGTTAGTTTGTAGTCAATGAACTGCAAGTATGGCCAGACCAATCAATCCTACACCCATCTTTCACTCATATTCTCTTAAAAATATTCCTTACTGATGGCCGGCGTCTTATATGGCAATGGTGACGTAAATTGATTATTTATGTTGTTTTCCAAGAATATTTTATTTTTATGACAAGGAGATTGATCCGACAGTTCTAATGTCATTTACAATTTTAACCTTTAGACGGACACCGCCTAATAAATAATACTGTTGTTCTTAGATTAGACATTAAATCCTTTTTTGATGACCTCGACCACCAACCCCATTCAAAACATACAATTAGGAAACACAAAATCAACTCCCCGAAGTGGTGGTTAGATAATTGGTGGGTACATCAAGCTTAAACGCATAGACAGACACAGAGTTTTTATAGAATTCTATAGTAATATTTATCTATTACTTTATAAAAACCCGAAACCGTAAACTACTCTCTTCTTACTGAAGCCTCAAAAACTATCCAAAGATTTGAAGTTTTGAATGTACATCTCGATTCAAATGATGTGGCCCAGGCCGCCGTTGAACAAATGTTAATTTTAGCATTATTGTATTGGACTTACGGACGGCCTGGGTCACGACAGTTGGCGCATCCTGTATGATCTCTTTCGTCGTAGATGCTCTTGAGGAAATCTTTTCCGAAATCTCCACGGGACTTCGCCATACAAAACTCCAAACTTTCAATTCTTATTTCTAGAAATCCTAATACAAAGAATCCATGGTAACATTAACACAGAAAAATATTCATACCACTATAAATATGAAATGCAATAATTGATGTCAAAACAAACCAAAACTCCAATTATTTATGAAAAGTATGTTTCCGAAGAAACCGTGGAAATCTAGTCTCCTTTAATTTGTTAAATAAATATCATTCGCACTCACGTACCATCGCATAGACCATCATTTGACCTAGAAACTGGAAAACTATATTAACGTTCCTTTAAGTTGAATTCTGCCGCTAAGAAAAAGTTGTGCCTAATCCTAAATTTTAGGGATTAAGTTTTTGAAAAATAGTCTATTACATTTTATTTAAAATTTTCGCTTGTAGTGCTTAAACAAGTGTTAAAACCTTCAATCTAATTAAATACTGTTATTGAACGATTAATTTTCCAATTTTTTCACATACTACTTTTTTGACTATTCCTAGGATTTTCGAAAATGTGCTAAACTCAGCGATGGGTTAGCGTGCAGCACATGTAATCACTAAATCACTCATAGCCCACAGGCTACACCGATGTTGCCTGCATTATTCTTAAACAAAGCAAAACCTCAGGTAACACCTAGATCTATGAGAAAAACCTAAAAACAGAATATTTCAAAACTTCTCTTATACCACTAATGAAACTGCAATAACTTTGTCTTTAACCTTTTCTTTAACCTTAACTTGCAGTGACAACTTGTCTTTAACTTGTCTATTTCCTTTAAGCCCCTTTTCCTTCTTCTATTACAAAACTCATACTCTATCAATACTCGAACATTACAATCTAACTATAATCTATCAGTAATCTCTCCCAAGACCCCAGCAATATCAGCGGCGGCGGCGACGATGTTTCCACTAAGAGGATCAACATTGTAATCAAGCCCGCGACAGTCCCCGGCTGAGCCAACCTGTTCCTGATAGGAAGGAAGACCTCTGCTAATGGACCATTAATAAATCGGCCAGTTCCTTAATCTGGGATGGCCCGCGTCCGTGGCCGTCGTTGGCGCTGCGCTGGTGATTTCGTAATTAGAGTGGCGATCCGTTTATAGGTCGTGTGAAATAACTTGGCCTCCTCCGCTAATAAGAGTATGATTTCAGCATTGCACTTATAGACCGACGGCTTGGGACAAGTTTATTGACTCGGACTATGCATTTAGAGTGTTTCCGCGGAGAACGAGCTTGTTGTGGGATTAGTTTTTCAAGATTTTTGAATCTCAAACAAGAATCGGTGTGAGTATCAACTGTGTGTTAAGTGGTAAGCTATATCTTACTTTACACTTTCAATTGAAATGGCAACCTAACAGGTATTTTAAGCCAAGTATAAGAATGAGGGACGAGTTTATCCTTTTGTAGTTAACTCAGTATAACCTTGTGTCATCAATGACAAATGCATGAATCGACCAGGATTACTAGAACTGGCAACCAATGAGGCATTGACATTTTTTGGCCGTAGCCGGTTGAATGAGGTGGTAGAGTTCTAATACTTGTCTTTCTGCTTTACTTACTTTCTATTGGGCTCAAAACACATTGGGTCAGTGCAACTGAAGGCTATGTACGAATAAGTTAGTTTATCTGAGACACTATGGGCAATAACGTAAAATCTAACTATATATTATGTACCTAAGAAAATCTTCTTGATTGTTAAAGTGGAGTTACTAGATTCTACATACGGTAATTAGTTTAACTACCGTTCCTGAAGACAAAATCAAATTTTTGGGAAATATTTAAACTGCAATTAATGGCTGTTACATCGTCTGAGGCATGACTAAACAGAAAAAATAGATCTGTTGAAACAACAAAAACATTTGCAGATATACAACCTGCAAATGTTTTTGTTCAGTTTACCATTGTTTTTGGTCGGATTACCAATGTTTTTGCTGTTCCAACAAAACTATTTTGTTTTTCCCAACAAAAACATTGGTAAACCGAACAAAAAAATTTGCAGGTTGTATATCTGCAAATGTTTTTGTTTTTCCAACAAATCTTTTTTTCTGTGTAGATAAATAACAGAAAAATAACAATATATAACAATGGTTTCCATAAGAACCAAATAAAACTAAGAAATCTAAAAAAATCAAATTCAAAATCAATATATCATAAAGAGTATTTTTTAAAGAGAGTTGTGTGGTGGTATATTTCGTGCTAAAGCAAAAAATACATGTTGTCGACACTTGATCTTGGTGTCAAATTTATTAAAGCATGGGATGCATGTGTGCACTTGTGCAATGATAGTTTGGTTTTATATGTTTTAGGACTTATGTCTGAAAGGGAACCATGTTAAGGATTTTTGAAGTGCTTTGAATTGTTACTATAGTTACCATTTGAAATAGCTACTATGGTTACCAACACGAGATGGTTAAAAACGACGGTTAATATTTCCATCTAAATAATAAATGTATTAAGATTGAAATATTTGTATTATATATAGTGTATTTTACATTGTTTTCTTTTATTGCAATCCTTTGTCATTGTTGAACGGTAAAAACATTCAAAAACACTAATGTCGAGAGCAAAACAAGAACACAACACTAACATCATTAAAACAATTTTCACAAATTCGATATCCCCATTATAAAAACGAACAAAGAACCAAAAAGCCTCCAACCCGTTCAGAAGCCTCGCCCACAGGAGCTCTCTGACCCCGACCCCGTATAAAATATTCCCAACAAGAAAAACCCACTTGTGTATGCGAGTTTATCTGAATACAATGCCCCGATTGGCGGCCGGCGATGGCTGGACTTTCAAAATGGCTGGGCGAAGAATCCCGAACGACAAGAGCGCTGTATAAATTTGTAGGTGGCGTTAAACCTAAGGTGGTTCCTGTGTAGCGCGGCAGTAAAATAAATTACGGCGATAGAGTCGGGAGGAGGAATGCTACTAAAAGATTCCCGGACGGTCCGGACTGTCGACCGTCGGACCACAGCGGCGCTAAATTAGCGGCCTTGTCCGGCCGTCCGGGCGGACGGTGGCTGCATACGTGAGGTGGGAGCTGTTTGGAGTGGTTGCCAAATGTGCACGAATTTACGGAAATGTCACATGATCGGTGAAACGAGATTATACGATGTTTTTGGGGTATGTAGACTGCGGTATGTAGGTTGATGGTGTGAGGGTCCTAGAACAATGAAAGTTTCTGCTATACGTCACGTCACATCACGTCACGTCCACGTACGGCGATTCCGGAGGGGGTGCTATACATATTCGCATTCGCACGGTACGCACCGTCCTCATTCGCATCCGCACACCAGGATGCGACAACATCCAAAGTCGCGGAGGATAGCATATTAAATAAGTTATCTAAACGTATTAATCAAGTATATAAATTTCAGATAATTTTGATAAATATATATTTTTTATGAATATATACCTGATAAATTGCAACGTCCCAACTTAAGGTTTGTCATTACTGTAACGTTTGCTATTAACACCCATATAATCGTAACCCCTGAATTTTAAAAGTAATACATCTTACTGACATTGGTTAAATATTATAAGCGATAAGCATCACGAAATAATAATTATTAAAGTAATTAATTAACATAAACCTTGAACGCCAAAAACAACACTTTGGACAGTTTGCAATTTAAAATCTGCTATTTTCTAACAGCCGAATGGCCGAATTAACGTTGATAGAGGCTATCGATACACGTCACGTCACGTTGGGTCTTCATTAGGCCATGTATGCTCCTTATAAGATTCCGGCAGTGACGTGACGTGTATGTAAGGTCCTTTCCATTTGATTACACAGGTTCCATTCGCCTCGAAAATGGATGTGACGTGACGTGCATGTATAGCCTCACCTTAAATTAAATAGATGACGATAAACAAGGCAGGCTGTTGTACGATTTTATGTATATTATAGTTAGGGAGATAAATAAAGGTTTGTTGAGAGTATTCAGAAAAAACCCTGACGAGGGACAACAGTCAGGGGAAATGACAGGAAAGAAACGGTGGTCTTCAAAGTTATTCTGCAAAGCTAAAATTCGATCAGTTTAAAGTTTTTGAAATGTTATGAGATATAGTTAGTTGGTTTGTGTGTCTTTCTGTTGATCCACAAAAAGCTAACGAACAGACTGGGCTGAAAATGTATAGAAAGATAGAAAGGTCATGCATCCGGCCGACTCATAGAGTTGGTATCACGGAATTGTAAACTCCCCTCGGTCTTCGCCCTATGGGCTTTTATGGGTGTATTTTTTTTAAGTTTAGAGGACTTTGGAATCTGTTGATTTTTATTTGGTTTTCATAAGAACTATTGTTCATTTTCCAACAGTTATATTTATCCAACCGTGTGAAACAACAGGTACAAAAGCGTAGTCAATCTAACTTATCAAACATTCATATCAGAAATCAACTAGATCTGAATACATCCGAATCTGAATCCAGAAATATTCATGAACACCAATGTGAAAAGAAAAGCCCTTTCATTACAGTTCAACCCCGCTGCAAAGCCGGGCTGTTGGCCACTCCGGGCTCAGCCACCGGTTGTGTATTGTGTATTCCCGGAGGATGACCAGGAGGCTCGCTGTCCAGCCGCCGGTTGTGTATTGTGTATTCCCGGAGGATGACCAGGAGGCTCGCTGTCCAGCCACCGGTTGTGTATTGTGTATTCCCGGAGGATGACCAGGAGGCTCGCTGCCCAGCCACCGGTTGTGTATTGTGTATTCCCGGAGGATGACCAGGAGGCTCGCTGTCCAGCCACCGGTTGTGTATTGTGTATTCCCGGAGGATGACCAGGAGGCTCGCTGTCCAGCCACCGGTTGTGTATTGTGTATTCCCGGAGGATGACCAACAGGAGGCTCGCTGTCCAGCCACCGGTTGTGTATTGTGTATTCCCGGAGGATGACCAACAGGAGGCTCGCTGTCCAGCCACCGGTTGTGTATTGTGTATTCCCGGAGGATGACCAACAGGAGGCTCGCTGTCCAGCCACCGGTTGTGTATTGTGTATTCCCGGAGGATGACCAACAGGAGGCTCGCTGTCCAGCCACCGGTTGTGTATTGTGTATTCCCGGAGGATGACCAGGAGGCTCGCTGTCCAGCCGCCGGTTGTGTATTGTGTATTCCCGGAGGATGACCAACAGGAGGCTCGCTGTCCAGCCACCGGTTGTGTATTGTGTATTCCCGGAGGATGACCAACAGGAGGCTCGCTGTCCAGCCACCGGTTGTGTATTGTGTATTCCCGGAGGATGACCAACAGGAGGCTCGCTGTCCAGCCACCGGTTGTGTATTGTGTATTCCCGGAGGATGACCAACAGGAGGCTCGCTGTCCAGCCACCGGTTGTGTATTGTGTATTCCCGGAGGATGACCAACAGGAGGCTCGCTGTCCAGCCACCGGTTGTGTATTGTGTATTCCCGGAGGATGACCAACAGGAGGCTCGCTGTCCAGCCACCGGTTGTGTATTGTGTATTCCCGGAGGATGACCAACAGGAGGCTCGCTGTCCAGCCACCGGTTGTGTATTGTGTATTCCCGGAGGATGACCAACAGGAGGCTCGCTGTCCAGCCACCGGTTGTGTATTGTGTATTCCCGGAGGATGACCAACAGGAGGCTCGCTGTCCAGCCACCGGTTGTGTATTGTGTATTCCCGGAGGATGACCAACAGGAGGCTCGCTGTCCAGCCACCGGTTGTGTATTGTGTATTCCCGGAGGATGACCAGGAGGCTCGCTGTCCAGCCACCGGTTGTGTATTGTGTATTCCCGGAGGATGACCAGGAGGCTCGCTGTCCAGCCGCCGGTTGTGTATTGTGTATTCCCGGAGGATGACCAGGAGGCTCGCTGTCCAGCCGCCGGTTGTGTATTGTGTATTCCCGGAGGATGACCAGGAGGCTCGCTGCCCAGCCACCGGTTGTGTATTGTGTATTCCCGGAGGATGACCGACAGGAGGCTCGCTGTCCAGCCACCGGTTGTGTATTGTGTATTCCCGGAGGATGACCAGGAGGCTCGCTGTCCAGCCACCGGTTGTGTATTGTGTATTCCCAGAGGATGACCAACAGGAGGCTCGCTGTCAAGCCACCGGTTGTGTATTGTGTATTCCCGGAGGATGACCAACAGGAGGCTCGCTGTCCAGCCACCGGTTGTGTATTGTGTATTCCCGGAGGATGACCAACAGGAGGCTCGCTGTCCAGCCACCGGTTGTGTATTGTGTATTCCCGGAGGATGACCAACAGGAGGCTCGCTGTCCAGCCACCGGTTGTGTATTGTGTATTCTCGGAGGATGACCAACAGGAGGCTCGCTGTCCAGCCACCGGTTGTGTATTGTGTATTCCCGGAGGATGACCAACAGGAGGCTCGCTGTCCAGCCACCGGTTGTGTATTGTGTATTCCCGGAGGATGACCAACAGGAGGCTCGCTGTCCAGCCACCGGTTGTGTATTGTGTATTCCCGGAGGATGACCAACAGGAGGCTCGCTGTCCAGCCACCGGTTGTGTATTGTGTATTCCCGGAGGATGACCAACAGGAGGCTCGCTGTCCAGCCACCGGTTGTGTATTGTGTATTCCCGGAGGATGACCAACAGGAGGCTCGCTGTCCAGCCACCGGTTGTGTATTGTGTATTCCCGGAGGATGACCAACAGGAGGCTCGCTGTCCAGCCACCGGTTGTGTATTGTGTATTCCCGGAGGATGACCAACAGGAGGCTCGCTGTCCAGCCACCGGTTGTGTATTGTGTATTCCCGGAGGATGACCAACAGGAGGCTCGCTGTCCAGCCACCGGTTGTGTATTGTGTATTCCCGGAGGATGACCAACAGGAGGCTCGCTGTCCAGCCACCGGTTGTGTATTGTGTATTCCCGGAGGATGACCAACAGGAGGCTCGCTGTCCAGCCACCGGTTGTGTATTGTGTATTCCCGGAGGATGACCAACAGGAGGCTCGCTGTCCAGCCACCGGTCGTGTATTGTGTATTCCCGGAGGATGACCAACAGGAGGCTCGCTGTCCAGCCACCGGTTGTGTATTGTGTATTCCCGGAGGATGACCAACAGGAGGCTCGCTGTCCAGCCACCGGTTGTGTATTGTGTATTCCCGGAGGATGACCAACAGGAGGCTCGCTGTCCAGCCACCGGTTGTGTATTGTGTATTCCCGGAGGATGACCAACAGGAGGCTCGCTGTCCAGCCACCGGTTGTGTATTGTGTATTCCCGGAGGATGACCAACAGGAGGCTCGCTGTCCAGCCACCGGTTGTGTATTGTGTATTCCCGGAGGATGACCAACAGGAGGCTCGCTGTCCAGCCACCGGTCGTGTATTGTGTATTCCCGGAGGATGACCAACAGGAGGCTCGCTGTCCAGCCACCGGTTGTGTATTGTGTATTCCCGGAGGATGACCAACAGGAGGCTCGCTGTCCAGCCACCGGTTGTGTATTGTGTATTCCCGGAGGATGACCAACAGGAGGCTCGCTGTCCAGCCACCGGTTGTGTATTGTGTATTCCCGGAGGATGACCAGGAGGCTCGCTGTCCAGCCACCGGTTGTGTATTGTGTATTCCCGGAGGATGACCAGGAGGCTCGCTGTCCAGCCACCGGTTGTGTATTGTGTATTCCCGGAGGATGACCAGGAGGCTCGCTGTCCAGCCACCGGTTGTGTATTGTGTATTCCCGGAGGATGACCAGGAGGCTCGCTGTCCAGCCACCGGTTGTGTATTGTGTATTCCCGGAGGATGACCAACAGGAGGCTCGCTGTCCAGCCACCGGTTGTGTATTGTGTATTCCCGGAGGATGACCAACAGGAGGCTCGCTGTCCAGCCACCGGTTGTGTATTGTGTATTCCCGGAGGATGACCAGGAGGCTCGCTGTCCAGCCACCGGTTGTGTATTGTGTATTCCCGGAGGATGACCAGGAGGCTCGCTGTCCGACTTGTTTTTGCCCCGAACCGGTTCCGCATTCATGGATCGGATTGTGTGAATAAGTAAACGGATTACTCCAGCTCGACGTTCTCGCGGTGATTTCCCCTGGACGCCAGCTACAACCTCCTTTGTTCCTCTTCTTCGCCGTCTTCATAATCATTTTCTTCACCTCCTCTTCCTCCTCTTCCTCCTTCTCTTTCTCCACTGTTTATTCATTGAATGTCACTTCATATTAAGACAAATGTAATAACAATGTGCGAAAACTGTTGACTTATATCCATGCATGTAACGTGCCTCTCATGATATTAAAAGAATGATATCTGATTTCTGATTTCTCTCTGTTTAATTAAATTGAACCAGCCACACTACACGTCACTTCCGGAATAGAATGCTCTGAAGAGCACGCACGGCCAACGTGGACGTGACGTGTATGAACAGTGAATAGCCTTTACCATCGTCTGATCGGCCATTCACCTGATGAAAAATAGCACGTTTTTGCCCGCGACTTTGGACGTCGCGTCCTATACGAATGCGAATCAGCACCCTCCGGAATCTCCATTTGTGGACGTTACGTGACGGAACGTGAAGGGGCGTGGAGGGACGTGACGTTACATTGTAAGGTGACCAGATTTTGGAACAGCCAAAACGGGACGCCGACTTCCGGGGGTTGTGGAATACCCCCCATTAATAGAGCGGGGTCCAGGGGTCCCCCCGGAATATTTTGAAAAATTAGGAGCATTTTGGTGCGTTTTGGACTCTTTCAGATTGAAAATATGTGCTAGACTCTAGTTCATCTTTACCATTAATTTTAAGTTACTATAAAACTACAAAAAAACCGAAAAAAAATTATTTAAGAGTTTTTTACGTCAAAACGTATTTCCATACCCCCCGCAAAGAAAGGAGGGTCAGGAGGTCTTCCCTTGGAAAATTTGGAAAAATAAGTAGCATTTTGGTGGGTTTTTAGACACTTTCAGATTAAAAATATGTGCAATACTCTAGTTCACCTTTACAATTGATTTTAAGTTACTAGAAAACTACAAAAGAAGAAAAAAATTAAGAGTTTTTTACATTAAAACTTTTTTTAAGTATTTTTCTTACTAACAACGTCAAAACGGGACAAATGGGCGTCCCGAGAGAGTCCGTCGGGACAACGGGACACGTCACTAAAAACGGGACGATCCCGTTCAAAACGGGACGTCTGGTCACCTTACGTTACATGTATGTATAGCAAGATATGCTTTGAAACTGCATACAAGACGGCTACAAGCCGCAGGGCACCACAAGTCAGAATTCACAACGACAACCTTCAGCGACTCCGACAACTGACGCGCCGTGAGAGCGGCTTCGGCAAAGGCAGCGGGGATTCCTGGGAAACGTGACGCAGCGTGACTGCCCGCGTCACTGTCACGCGTCAATCCGGGACAAAATGGTGGCAGCGACCATCTTCCGTGACCGGCGGGCCATCAGTCAATCTCCGCCTGGCGGTGACAGCGGCAGTGGCGACTGCCGGCCAGGGAGGGCGACATGTATGTAGTTATATCGCCAGTGTTGATGTTTTAGTTTTGATATATCGGCAAAAGTCGACATTTTGGTTCCAGTATATCAGTGTATTCATTGATATCATCAAAAGTATGTTGATATTTTGGTTCCGATGTCGTTAATAGCATATTGATATATTTTTGGTCCCAAAATATCATAATACATATAGATATTTTTATTCAAATATTATCGTCAAAACTCAAAAGCATGTAATGAGCCTAATTTGCACAGGGGTAAGAATTGGCTCATTAGGCCTAGGCCTAATCGGCCTTCGGTTATTTTTTTATCAATATATTTTTTATCGGATATATTTTAATCGGATTATTTTTTATCGATATATTATTTTTTTATATCGATATATCTACACCAAAAGCATATCCTACTTTTTGGTTCCGAATAATTATCGTCAGAATCATATCAATATTTCGATTCCAATATATCGTCAAAAGTGTGGCGATATTTTGGTTCCGATGTCGTTAAAAGCACGTCGACATTTTAATTTCAATATTGTCTTTGTATACCAACATTTTTGGTGTTGTATGTATTGCTTAAGAAAAAAGGTTTAAACACAAATTTTAAATACAGTACAGGAGTGATATTGGACTGTTTTCAGGGAGTAAAAAAAAGTACGACATAATATTTTGCATTTTTTCGATAAGTAAATATTTCCTTGTATGAAGCCTTGCCAGATAACTTGGCCAACGGATGTGAAATACTACTCATTTATAAACCCTTGATTCAGAGTAAATAACATGTGATTATATCAATTCATAAAGAAAAAATAGTGGCGTTTAAAAAAAAAGTACTCCTGCTCTCATTTTTCATATGAAAAAGCACACATTTTACTTTAGACCCACGCGTGCTTGAAGCACACGGGTCAATGTAATTTGTTAAGGTTTTGTAATAAAACATTTTCATTTCATTTCTCACAGATACAACTGATTT
This sequence comes from Flexamia atlantica, assembly GCA_035578135.1. Classification (NCBI taxonomy): domain Eukaryota; kingdom Metazoa; phylum Arthropoda; class Insecta; order Hemiptera; family Cicadellidae; genus Flexamia; species Flexamia atlantica. The sequence continues at coordinate 3,481,134 of JAQJVK010000036.1, forward strand.
TTGGTGCCAAGTTAATTGAAGATGCCTTGAGTTCCGAGGTGTCGAATTTTATTACTTCTTTGAAATAGTTTTTTTTAGAAATATTGTTTTTTATACATCGGAAATACCAATATTTTTCCCCGCTGCATCATATCAGCTATCGATATTTCTAGTTCCGATACGTCCAAAAAGCGATATTCGATACTTCGGAAGTACTTGCAATCCCCATCGACATGGCTATCCCTACTGACGACGGCGGCAGCGGCAGCGGTGAAGAGGTAGATGCCCGGCCGGAATTAGCGAATAAAAAGCAGATCGACATTCCTTTGTTAGTAGTTTTAACGGCTCCGGCCCCACCGGCGAATGCGGCCGCGTGTGTTGGAAAAGTGGATTTCGGACACGCAGATAATGGAAATGTAGCGCTTGCTTTTTGAAATTATCTGATAAACTTGGGGGAATTGTGAAAAAGGAATACAAATTGGATGGTTAAGTGTTATTTTAATAGTTTCATAATTCTAAGATCGATAAAATATTTTCACAAAATACTGGGAGAACAATTAGCTGATATTTGTTAGTCATTTCCTAGTGGATGTAAGGCTAGTATAATTAGAGTCAATTGTATAGTATGGCTTCACTGGTAAAAAGGTGTTTTTAGGTATTAACAAAGAGACTTCTTCATCTACGTAAAAATATTCCTAGAACATTATCCGCACGGTGCTCTTTGGCACCTACACTTTTCAAACAAAATTTAAAACTATTGAAAAGATAGAGTTTTAGAACGTTATGGCAATCCAAAATAGCTCATGTCAACTCATTCTGAGTATATTTTGCGTTAAAGTTGACCAACTTTAATGCCAAATATATTCTAATTGAGTCAACATAAACAATTTAGAGTAGCAATAAACTCTCTACAACTATTTACAATCACAATGGTTTATGAATTAAATTTTGTTTTCGAGAACTGGGGACAGTAAATGATATTGCGTTTACCACTGCGCGCCTTGCACGGCGCAAAGTGCACAATTTAACATGGGCTCTTATGGAGCCGCATAGTTTCAATAGACGCCGCAATTGCCGTCATAACTAAAACTGCCATAGACATATGGAACTGTCTAAATATTCCAAAACTTACACACTTATCTCCTTAATTATCCCTTCTTTCTTCAATGAAAATCACAAAAATGCCAATTACGTATTTTTTAAGTCAATGAAAGTCACAAAAGTTCAATGACGTATTTTTCTTCACAATGAAAATCACAAAAAGTCCAATGACGTATTCCTCTTCAACTCAATGAAAATCACAAAAATTCCTATGACGTATTCGTTCTTCATTTCAATAAAAATCTCAAAAATGTCAATGACGTATTCCTTCTCCAGCTCAATGAAAATCACACGAAGGACTAAACCAATCAATGTCAAGGACTAAACCACAAGCAACCACAAACGCACCGCACACCGCACACCACACGACCGCCATCAGTGGCGTGGCCAGTCCTAGACCTATTAATTACCTCTCATTGTACCTAATTGATCATTACGCGCATACGGGCACCGACGACTCACAATTAGTAGAAATTATATCAACCGATAATTGTACCGGAGTGTTACTTTATAGAGTGACCGCGCCTAGATGGCTTCATTGAGTTGGTTTATAGCGCTAGTTCTTTCCAGTATTCCAGTATTCCAGTGTTCCGGTGGAGCTGGTAGTTTATCCTTCGGATTAATGTCCCAGATGTTTGATCTGTTGATTGTCGGTTTTTGTTTCGGGAGTTCCCTCAGGACTGAATAGTTTTCTAATTGACAGGATGAGTTGTCCCCGCCACCGCACCGCGACCGGCTGAGTCTTCCGATTCGGATCTTCGGAAAACGAGTTTTTTAGGTCGATCTTTGATAACAGGTAGTTTTAAATCGTGTCTGTTAACTGAAACCAGTGGATTTAGATAGGATAGTTGGGATATAATGTTAATTTACTAAAAGAGGGTTAAACGAATTAAATTCGGAATTTATACTGCTAAATAATTTAAAGACTTTTTTATTTTCATGATTCAACTTCCGTCAACGACACATGTGCGGTTTTGTTAAATACTGGCCAGTTTTTTGTAAATTTATGTTTAATGTTATCAGTTCCTGTAAATGTCGTGTTTTGTTGTATTAGTGTGATGACGTCTCTTCAACACCATCAAAACCGAAGAGGAATGTTTGATTAGCTTGATTTTCAACTTGAAAATGAATCCTTGAGGTTCGAAACCAAAGGTCGTTAAAAGCAACACAGAATCATTTGGCAGTAGGCCTACCAGGTAATTTCATTCCTTTTTTTGGTGACTTTTATCATTTACCTAAAGCTTTTTCCTATTGGTATAATACTTGACAGTTTTTATTTAAGTTATTTATTTGAAAAGAAAGCAGTATTTTTGATTATATTAGCAAAATAAATATCAACCTGTTTCTGCTAATTTATGGAAGAATACATCATTATTTATCTTCCAAGAGTAAACATAGGTCTAACAGTATATTGGCAATAAATTAAATGATCAATAACAATTCAACTTTCTTAATTTTGCACAATTATTTAAAAAAAATGTTCCAATACCTTTCATATTTTAGTATTGAATGTAAAATATTTAATTTTCAATAAAATGCCAAGAATAATATAAATTTAGTTTGTTCTTATCTTATTCAATAATTTTAAATACTGCATTAAATAAACATTTGTTTGAAAAATAGGTTTCTTTTCCTTAGCATTGCGCAGTAAATACTGTACAACACTAGTTCAAACGCAAAACAAGTACTTTTACTTGTTTAATAAAGTGCAATATTATTAGTAGCAATATTAGAGTTGGTGTTGGTGTTAGTGGTGGTGGGTATTAGTGGCGTTTTCAATTCCTTATCGACTGTAATCCAGTTTTTAAACAGCCTATCGAATAAAAAAATAGACGGAAGGTAAATTAAACATCACGTTTTTGCTATAAAATAAGGCAAGAGAACATTCTTCTTTAACTGATTTCAAAGTTAAAGAAGAAATAAATATAAGTCCATCTGTAAGCTTGAAGGCTTCATAAAAATATGTTCAGTAGATGAAGCGCCTTACATTTTTGGCAGGCAATTTAGATGCTGTCCTTGTGAACTCTACCCCTCACTTTGAAGGGGCCGCCGTTGAGGCGGTTGGGGGTTTGGAACTGGCCAACTTACAGTTGCTAAACTATATTTGCGATAATTTTCGTACTTGGTAATACGGATGGTAATATGGAAGGGTACGATGCTAGATTAGTCTGGTGCGTTATTTTGATCGAATTATGTACCCTTACTCCACATGACATACACTCGTATCAATCTTTGTTAATATGCTTAAATAATGAAACATTACTTTCTATCGAGAATATATCCGATGGATATAATATTTTTGTTTAGTAAAAATATATCGAGATTAAATAGCTAACTTATCAAAGACTTATAAAATCCATTATAAGGTAACTCTCATTATAATTTTAACTATGGGCATGAGCGCGAGATTTGGTGTCACCAAATCGCTACTTACATAGGATATTAATTATAATCTGTATTTCCATCGATGCACCGTTATTGGAATACATCCAGTATTTTTATTACAACCATCCGTTAATCGTATTTTTCGCCAATTTAATCTTGTACCATCCGGAAGTAACATTCAATGTATTGTTTCCACAAATCTAAATGTGTAGATATAAACCTATATAAAGTAGGCTAGAAGATTAAAAAATGGGTATAATTTAGTTATTGTAGAATTTGAAACAAAATTACCATTCCAAAACACAGCCATTCGGAGCAGTATTTGCTTTCTGATGGTATAAGATCTTAAATTTGCTCAAAGATATGTCATTCACAATAAATAATACATGCCTTTTTGACTAACATTACACATATGTCAATGGATTTCAATAAATGGGACCACTCATATCGTATTCTCTAAAAAACTTTGTTTTTGAACTGATTTGACAGATGTTATGAAAATTAAATGAAATAAAAAATTTGTTTATTTCAGGAAAACAAAATATTGACATGAATAAATAAATAAAGCATGAAATGTTCCCCACATGAGCTTAAGCTTGTGGGTGGGCAACGAGTTCCTTCAGTTCAATCTAAATATATAGCTAATCGATTGTTATAAATGTTATAAATAACGAATATATAGCTACTCAATTATTCCATAAATCTATATAAAAATACCAAATACTATAGCATTAATGTTCTTTTTCAAACAGGGTGTGTTTTAAACGCAACCCATTTTCAAGATTAAATAATGCACATGTAAATATGAAATGAGGTATTGATTGTTTTTGTGGATCTTTACATTTTATACAACCTATTACTTAAGTTTGATAACATTTAGTTTACATTATATGCCCAAACGATCCGCCACTAGCATTTGTATTAAGTTATGCTCTCACCAACAAATTCCCAAACACGTGTTGCTAGGTACATCTTTGAATTTCTTACATTAAATTTCTTATGATTTTTTGAGGTGCTGAATATCCTGTGAATTGTTTTCGTAGGCCTTACTTTTTATGTATCCCCATGAAAATGATATAGTGGGGTCAAATCCGGGGATATTGGGGGGAAATAATCCTTCACTGATAAAATGAAGTTTTGGGTTGCGTTTAAAAAAAAAACACCCTGTACTACGTTAAGTGCTGGCCAAACTGCCAAGTCAGTGGTGGAAGCAAGATGGCGGTCGCAGGTCGCGCCGACAGGTGCGACACAGGCTCAGAATGTGAGCAGAAATGTGTTATCGTTACAACCAATTAACCCCCGCCACCGACCACAATCCCAGAGGAATCCCGACACAATAACTACTTACAAATTGCAGGCAACGATTCGATAGAAACTTAAAAACGTTCGGTTCAGAAAATCGGGAAACATTCTGCAACGAATTCCTCCCGGCGTTCCGGGAAAACTACGACCGTTTCAGAAGCTGCGAGGGCGATTAAAAGGAGATCGTATGCTTTGCAAAATGGCGGGTGCGATTTTCAGTGACTTTTTTCGGCGGCGATGTTGGCAATGTTTAACTACAATGGGGGTCGGAAGGTTGGCGGCCTGCGTATGGCCCGAGTCAGATAACTCGGCCTATTTATCTAATGTTAATTTAAGCATTGTACTTACAAATGGGCTGGGCCTAGTTATTTGACACATACTATAGTTGCGAGGCTCGTGGGAGTCAAAGACTTAACGTCTATAGAGGGAATTCCGTTATGACAAAAGGTAATTTATCTCAAAACTCATAAAAATAAATATAAATTCTTTTATAATTCTGTTCTTAAGACTCAGGCCACCTAGTGATAATAAATTGAAGAAATTATAATAAATCGAAGAAATATACATGAGCAATAGATAAACATACATTAAGAATGAATAGAGCACTCGAAATTAAAAAGTTCACTTTTTCTCAACTTAAAGCTTCTATAAAGCTTAGTTTTTCCTGTCCTGGAAAATGTGTGCTTAAAAAGATTTTATTTCTTGGACGATTTGTAAATTTTAGAGATGATTTGTTTCTAATTTTTGTTTTGTTTCAAGCTAATTAAGACAATGTTTGTTTTATTTTTAGGAATTTTTCATTTTAGGCTATGGCTATGCTTATGAGCTGCTTGTTTTGAAAGGACTGCTCGCCATGCATATCGGTGTAAAATCACAATCCAGGAAGAACTGTAATGTATTATCAACTATAAATCTACTTCTTTACAACCCTCCCAAGGTGTTCGAGGTGGTAAAGTATAACATAATATTAGCAGTAAATGTTCCGATTCTGACATAAAAAGGTTTAATGTAGTAGGTCTCCTCCATTTATGCTTTTAGACCATTATCGCTTTTTTAATGACGTTACTAAATTGAATCTAGGTCATTAACTAACTACTAACATCCGTGGCTCTGCCAATAAAAATTATGACATCACTGATGAGTGTGATAATGTGTGCAATTTCAAAAAGACATTATAACTTTTTTTCAGCAATATTGTTTTGCGAACTACGCCGCGTGAGCCTAGAAATAACTTACAATAATAATAATAAAGATCAATAATAACTGTAATCAAGAAGTTATTTAGAAATAACTTGCGATTTTATCTTTTAGCATCAGCAGCTTGAATAAATAAATATCCAAATTAGTAAAATTAAATTGATTGTATTTCCACCTATACAGTTTGCATGTACGTTAAGTCCAATATTTTACTCCGTTAAGGTAAACAGACAAAACATGACCTCTCACCTCGAATTTCAGAAATTCTGCACTTTGCACTCTACCTAACAAGTCTAATTGTTTTTATAATTCGAATTTTCATTTAGTTTTAGCGAATTTCCCCTATAGGGAATTAGCGAATTTCCCCTATAGGGAAGAAGCTATTACCGTAGGTCTCATGGTAAAACCTAAGCTCGGGACCACTATAACTTTTCGTTTTGGGGCCCCCAGGAGCAAAAAACACTATTCGTTCGAATTTTTATATATATATATATATATATATACATATATATGTGTCTGTTAGCACGATAGCGGCCGCAAAAATGGTCCGATCTTTATGAAATTTGGTACAGACGTGTAAAGTGGTAATCAATTGGACGAGTTCGTGAACCAACCCGATCGGACCACCGGAAGGGGGGGTAAAGGGGGATAAACCCCCCCAAAAATGGGTTTTTTGAGTTTTTCACATAGAAAAATAAAATTTATCGAATTTGTGTGGGCACCATTGAATTCAGCTCAAAAAAACAAACAATTTAGTATCTTGAATCACTGCTCTATGTCCATTGGTTACCGAGATATTGAAAGTGGTAAACACAGTACGTTGTCCCAATGTTAACCTTATGGGAAATAAGAAAAATTCTATATCTCGGTTATTTCTCAACATATATTGTTAAAACTTGGTAAATAGCTTCTTTTAGTTTAGATCTACTAAATATTGAATTAAAACCACCCAGTTTTAATATTCCTGTAGCAGCAGACCTGCATACTCATTCCCCATGTTATTCTTAAGGAGCTTACCAAAACATGTCAAAAATTGCTGTTGGATTGAAATACGTTGTTTTGCATTTTAAATTCGCTGAGTGTGCAGGTCTGCTGCAACGGGGGTATTTTCTATATCATGAATTTAGCTCGAATTACCTACCTCATGTCAAATTAATTTCATAAAAATACCTCTATAATTCGAACTACTTTTAAGTCGAAGAAAAATTTTAATCCCGTAGCATTTTGACTTAGTGTGTGCCGACTTAAAAATGTTTCACCGTTGCACCGTGTGATCCATACATTCCGCTTTGAATTTTTTCCACTTTATAAGTAACAGCGACATTAACCGCGATGCGCTAGAACCGACGCATCGGCGCGCTATCAAAGCGTTCCCTAGAAGCGACCGAACAGCGCCGCAAGCGCAGTTTATACCCTGAGAGGGCTGTAAATATGAAATATTTATTGCGCGCTTTTATCAAAACTTGCTGCAATATCCCCGGCTATTACAAGGGGGTCATGAATTCACCGCCGCGCGAGAATCGCGTTCGCACGCGCAATAAACAGGACTATGTTCGAGGCTTTATATGTTTCACATCCGTCAGGGAGGGTTGGACAGACGAGACTGTGATGTTAATGATATTAACGGTAGGAAGATTAGGTAAAAATGTAAGTATGAAAAACGGTGGTAAGTATGAGAAATTTATCTATCCAAATTTAAATAGTCACGCCGCTACTTCGAGCATCCTACGAGCATAAATATTTTTAAATTGCATAGGGTGGGTTCACCAGGGAATGACCACCCCTCAGTGAATGACCGTTTTGCTTAAAAATCCCAGTATTAAGCATATTCTTTAGACTAGCTAATTAAAACCAGCCTTGGAATATTATTAAACAATAATCTTTAATTGTTTAAAATTGTTGGAGTCGAAAATACTTTTTAAACATATTTAATATTGAGTGTCCCACTATCTTCGATTTTGATGTTTCCTGCTACAGTGACTATCCCTGCAAGGCTTACCTGGATTTACATTCTTTTTGTATTTTATGATTATTTCAAAAATGCGTTGCAATTAAATAATATTTAACATAGGCCTACTATCCTACAATTTAAAATCAATTTTATTGCTCTACATGTTATAATTAATGATTACTGAGGGCGGTCATAAATTGGAACGTAACTAGGGCAAAAACCAGTGAATGACCAGGGAAAAACTTTGCGGTCATTCACTGGAACATGATCGGTCATTTACTAGCTATGATCTATATTCTCAGCTGAATTATTCTTATTCGTTGTTGTCAGCAGATTTTTCAATTTTCTGACAGTTATTCAGCCAAAAGAGACCGGTAATTCACTGGTGCATGATCAGTCATTCACTGGTGCAGTCCCAGTCATTTATTGGAGCATTGACATAGTTAGTTACCTTTGAATTAATATTACAATCAATATTTTCATTAAGTAACGTATTTAACTAACATTGCTTAATTCTTATAGAATAAATAAATTAACTTTCTATAGTAAAATGTATAACTGTGACTATGAAATAAGGGAGTAATGTCAAACTAACAAGAGATATCGTCCTTAACCGGTCATTCACTGGTATCGCACCTACTATGACCTACTATGTACCTTTGACCTACTATGTCGAACCACTACTATCGCACAAATAGCTACCCATTTTTGGAATTAATTATTATCATTTTTGTAAAAAAGAACAATTAAGAACACAATTTACAACTTTATTTGATGACATTACTCTATATGTTAGTTTTAAAACTGCCATGGCTCGACAGTTGCGTTTAGTTTATTTAACTTGCAAAGTAGAAGTGCAGGATTCTTCAGCAGAGAATTGTTTCAATTGTTTTCATTGCTGATCTTCTTCTGCCAATGCCACGCAATCTTAAGGATTTTCTCTGGAAGTTTAGTTATATTGAATAAAATAGACTTCCCAAAGCTTGTCCTTACACAAATCATTAATTCAATTGGCCAAATACATTATACAGGGTGTCCCGAAATTATGGTAAAATATTTTAGTATATGTTAGTACAGGTAAAAATAAGAAAAAAAGTTCATATGAACATAGGTCCAAAAGTGCTTAGTTTTCCGTCTGTGTGTCTGTTTGTGATTTTTACATATTTAATCATATCTCACGAACCTCTTAACGTATAAACTTCAAACTTGGTACATGGATGACCACTATTAAGACCTATTTTTGTAAGAAGTATCAAATTTCTACTTTGTACCATTTCGAAATGGCGACTGTTTTTTGTTTTCAAAGCTAAATATCTGAAAAACCGTAAATTCTAGAAAAATTATACAAGAGACAAAACAGCTGTGAAATTTAATCCAATTAACGCTAATATTAAGATTATGATGATCGGACTACTAATAATGGGAAATTTTAATTTTTTCAAATAAAAACATGGAAATTTATGACAGTTTGTTCTAAAGGACCATGTTTTTATTCAGAAAAGTTAAAATTTCTCCGTTATTAGTAGTCCGAACATCATAATTTTAATATCAGCGTTAATTGGATTAAATTTCACAACTTTTTTGTCTCTTGTATAATTTTTCTAAAATTTACGGTTTTTAAGATATTTAGCTTTGAAAACAAAAAACAGTCGCCATTTTGAAATGGTACAAAGTAGAAATTTGATACTTCTTACAAAAATAGGTATTAATAGTGGTCATCCATGTACCAAGTTTGAAGTTTATACGTTAAGAGGTTCGTGAGATATGATTAAATATGTAAAAATCACAAACAGACACACAGACGGAAAACTAAGCACTTTTGGACCTACGTTTATATGAACTTTTTTTCTTATTTTTACCTGTACTATCATATACTAAAATATTTTACCATAATTTCGGGACACCCTGTATACATATTCAGAGCAAACAGAACAATCGTGATTCACCGAAATAATCGAGAAAGTCAAGTAGCTCCATATTTGTTTACATTGCGCGAAACCATTGGTTGAAAGTGCATGAACAAAACAGGCTTCTTCAACCGAATATAAATTTTATGTTTTAATTTTATTGATCGCTGTTTGGGCTTTCCTCATTTGTATCATTGTTTATTTATTTGTCGGACCATCACACACAACTCTACCTTTTCAAGCCACAATGTTTACACAACCCAAATCGCCTTCTCAAAAACTTCACAAACTATCCTTTTCCGATCAGGTTCCGAGGTTCCCCGGCCAGAAGTGATGGATCGGCTTCTCCCAGGCTCTGCAGCGTGTCACAGGGAGATAAGCCGGGTTTAGCATATCAGAACTTGTCCGAAGACTCGGCCAAATAACGCTCTGTGTGGTGGGGCTCAGACACGCGTGAACATCGCAGGTGATACGGTTGTCAGCGATCGATTGTCGATAGCAACCTTCGATACATCACGCGACTTCAACACCGATCCATCAACGCGTGCACAAGCGTGAACAACACAGGGCGATGCGATCGATTTATCGATAGCAACCTTCGATACATCATGCGACTTCAACACCGCGTCGCACTCGGATCCATCAACAAACCTGCACTTTCGACCGGGTTACCGATAAGATCGATTAATGGTCGGGTTGAAGTGGGGCAACGTCGATGAGTGTTGATGACTCTACCCACGAAGACCCTATGGGTGTTTCTGCTCAGTTTGATTTCATTAAATAGGTAAATCAAGTTTCAGGATATTCCTTATGTTCTGTTTCTAAGATGACTCCTTAAAACTTTGAGACATGTTTAAAGATTGAGTAATAAAGTATACATTTTTAAGATTTAAGTTAGCCTGAAGGTGTTCAGATAGCCTGAAAACACGATTTTGGGTTTCACATTTTGCAAATTTTCCCGGGGGAGGACCCCCGGACTCCCCTCCACCCTGGGGGTACTTCATACCCCCCAGCCCCCCGGAAATGTGCCCCCCTTCTTTCCTGACTGGGGCCGGTGTGCAGGAGGATGCCAGGGCCATTTTTCCCCAGTCCGCCCCTGGTAATTGACCCCTGAGCAATCAACAAATCTTTATACATCCCTTGTCTTTTTGTATTCAAGTCAATCTGAAGTCTTCTGTATTCAGAGTCAGTGGTAACACTATATATCTGAGCGAAGCTGCGTAGTGTAATCAATACAGCACACCTAACACGCTTGTAGTCAGCACCAATTTCCAATCCTCCACCTGTAACTGTCCTGGGTTCTTCATTCTTCATCCTCCGCCTGGAAGTGTTCTGGGTTCTTCAACCTCCACCTGGAAGTGGTCCTCGTTCTTCACCCCGCACCTGGAGTGTTCCTTGTTCCTGCCGCTTTGTCCGCCGCGCCGTCCGTCATCCCCGGTGCTGGCGGCATGTCGCTGCTGACGCTGGCGGCCATGTTTGTTTTTAGGTCGGCTTTTTGCCGCCGTACAAGGCGACGTCGGCGCGTCAGTTCCCACGCCGCTCTGCCGCTGCCGCTGCCGTTCTGCCGCTCTGCCGCTCATCTTCCATCACCGCCGACTGATTGGTCCCGTTAAGGTACAATACGCCGATTGTCATCCGCCATCCGCCATCCGCTACCCGCTGGTCGCTTCCTGACCCAGCGTATATTTATACGCCGGGGCAATCGCCTGAGGAGCCGTTCTCGTTTATCGGGTTAATATTTATCACATGTTAATGTCCTTGCCTTTCTCAGTGACAGGTTCGGTTTTGTTTAATTCATAGAGTCATGGGAATATTCTCGCCGGTGTGGCCTGCAGGCCTGTCACTGGAGAAGTGGATTCAAATATAATGCAAAATGCAGCCTCGTGTAATGCAACGTGTATAGGTAAGGCGGGAAGTTTTATGTTGTAAGGCTTCTCGTTATTGTAATTTTGTTATTTGGCGACGCGGTCATAAGTGAAGTTATTCTGTTATGGTAAGCTTCGGTATTATTAGCTTATTATTCACATTCACTAACAATCTGAGGTTGAGGAAGTGCCGAGAAACTCACCGAGCAAGAACCAGATCGGAGGCATTCAATTCAATTTGGGATTGAAGTCATCAGTTAGGGAATGTGGATGAAACAGAGAGCCAGCGAGTAAAAGCCTGTAGGGGACCAACTGATGGCGTACCTTTTGGTACGAGATTCCAAGGGCCCATAATGTCACCGAGAATCGGGAAGCTAAGAAAATGTTTTTAAACTCTGTTGTGAAGACGTGAAGTATTTGTGGACAATGCTGAGGAGCAAGGATGAGGCTAGGGTAATCTTTTACAATTAGGAATAATGGGCCAGATTTAAGATAAAAAGTTTTATCTACGACCATTGCAATAAGCACTAATTATGGTATTACAATAAACATTATAATGATATACATTAAAACACCAAAAACCAAGCAGTACTCTAATGACGACTTTAGAGTACTGGAGTCACTTTAGAGTACTGGTTCTAGACCAATGAGAGCTCGGCATTTGACGGAAGTAGTGTCATAATAACAATTACGCAATTCGCACATCAGCTGATTGTTGCATTACGATTCATGTTTGAGTTTACTTATCCCATCAGCTGATTGTTCCACAACGATTCATGGTTCAGTCTCTTATTTGCCTAACCTCAAATTTTAGTTTACCTATTCAATCATTAGTAAAAATCATGAGTTTTGTTTAACTTCGGGGGAAATTTTGTCGTATATTGTAGATAAAATAGTGTATGCAACGATTGTATTATACCTTTAAGCCACTCGTGAGATATTTAGAACACTCGCTTCGCTCGTGTTCTGACTTACATCTCACTCGTGGCTTAAAGGCATTCATTATACAATCGTTGCATAAAATACTATTAAATAATAGTTTTTAGATTCGATAAGACCACAAAAGTGACCTACAGAGGGCTCTGACTGTGCAAAAGAAACAGGAGGAGGAAGTTTGAGATACAGGTGGATAAAAGAACCAGAAACATTTCTTGGAGCTGGTTCTTTTGCGGAGCGAGATGAACCCCAGAATGTACTCAATCTATGAATAGGTAATCAAAACTACATAGATTGGTTCCCAAGCAGGCAGACATTACTGAGGAAAGAGACCAACTCCAAGATTAAACTGATGTAGGATATTTCTAAAGAATTTAAGGGGTGTCAAGACGTTCTGAGCGACAGCTCTATTTGCTTCCTTTCAGAATTTTTTTAAGTAAGATAAAAATCAAAATCATAATCTTACATCCCTCTCTCTCTCAGCTTAATCCAAGAACAAAGCCCTTAGGCTATGTTCAATCAGTTTAAATTAGGTTAGGTTGGGAAAACCGAAGTCGGAGCTAGAGCTTGATTTGTACCGCAAAGCAGCAGAGATGTGAGTTTTAGTTGAGTCCGCATCTGAATAATTTCAGACCTCGACATTCCGCGGAAGCGGCTGCCGTTGGCGACATCGTGTATGGCCGGGCCTTATTCTATGCAAATCCCCCGCTGTAAATCTCCCGCCGCTATTGTATAATGGGGTCTTTAAACCCATTCGCTCTGATAAGACCGCTATCGATGCAGATTTCTACACAGAGCCTCTTGTCACCGCGCCGGAGCCTGGAGATATATATTATGCGTGTGCGGAATAATAAAGTCGTGGTGTCACAGTAGTCGGCGAGTGTTGGGGGTGATTAGAGATCTTCATTCACATTACTTTACACGTTTGTGGGTTGTGGTAGTCATGAGTAAAAGAAGGCTGAGCTAGCGGCGGACTGTGAGTAATAATAAAGTTGTGCCACAGGAGTCTGTGGGTATTGGGGGTGATTAGATACATTAATTCTCTACCGTTGCTTCACCCCTAGTGGGTTGTGGTACTCACGACTTAGAGGGTTCTGATCTAAGGGGCCTTACACATATTACGTAACGCACTTAAGGGGGGAGGGGGTATGGCGTAGCGTTATGCTGCGTTATGGGTTTGGCTCAACGTTATGTAACTCTTAAATTTTGTCCCTCTTTAAAAATATAAAAATAATCAAATTGATATCTTTGACACTTATTTTATCTTCGACAACTGTTAATGTACCATAATGTTGTTTTTAATTTGTATAACTTATAAATTAAATCAGTTACGTTTTAACTAAGGTGTTTTTTGTTGTTTATATTATTAGTAATAATCTTGTTTGTTTGTTTGTACCAATTTTGTTTTGATTAGGCCCTATAAAAAATGTTTTTAATAAACAAAAGTCATTACCAAGTTTATTTATTTATTTAAATCCATACTCCACTAGTAAAATTATGCTTAAGCTGTATTCATTCCTACTGCGAACGAATTACGTAACGCATGGGGGGGTGGGAGGGGTTTGCTCAAGCGTTACGGTGAGTTACATGGGGAGAGTTGCATGGGGGAGGTAGGGGGTTTGAAATAACGAAAAAATGCGTTACGTAATATGTGTATGGCCCCTAAGGGGCTGTGCGAAATAATAAAGTCATGGTGTTACCGGATCTGCGAGAAAATACTAAATGATAAGGATTTTCGATGATTTGAAGGGATAGCGAGACATTTGGAAAATTAGAGATCTTCATTCACTACCGCTAATTTACACCGTATAGTGGGCTGCGGTTAAAAGGGGTCCTGAGTTGAGGTCTTCCCGATGGTTTCTGGTCCTCGCACGGACAAGACCTCAAGGGGCACAAGTAGACGTCTAAGGATGTCAAACAAAGGCGAAAATCATCGATATTAACTCAATAGTTTGACCATAATCTTCGACACAAATATTTCCTTGTTCTTTAAGTATGGACAGAATAGATTAAAACAGGTATGTTAAGTAATTAGCCTACTTTGTTACTTGGCATTTTTCTGGAGCATGTTATTAATCATTTCAACATTACGCGTCACGTCATCCTGCAGCCCTCTCTCGTCAAATGATCAAACACTAAGGGCGTTCTCGATCTTCTCCCTGTGACTCGTTCGACCTCCATCCTCACTGCTGAGAGGCTCGCCCTTCTATACGAATCAAACAAAATGTAAAATTTAAAATATAAAATTTAAAAGTATGTTATTTTCCATGTTACTATGATTAATTAACAGAATATGTAGTGCATCGTATGTTTTATTGTTATTTTAGTGTCTGTTAAGAATTAGGTCTACTCATTTTGGTTTTTTGCAATTAATTGTAGTGTCAACCAGGCAGACGGTCCGGGAGGCCATTGCTTACGGTGCAGAGTTATTGTGTGAAGTACCTTACAAAGTAAATGAAGATCAATATGGACTATTTCTGTGAATGTAATTTAGTCAACTGTATTGTATCAATAAAGCACGTTTTTCTATTCTATTCTATTCTATTCTATTCTATTCAACATTACGCATTTTGCACGTAGAGCCCAGAAAATAAAAGTGACCTCGGTCTTTGAGCCCGATCCTACAGAAACAGCTTCTCAAAAGCGGAAACTCGATAAAAATAAAGAACAATAGACCGATTAATGTAGACAACGGGGCCGTTACCACTTCCTGAGGTTGATGCGTTCAGAAACTTAAAGTGCAGAACGCTCCTAGCACATTTATTCTAAATTATTGCGCGACCATCGCACCGACAAACCGCGTATTAATAATACTTAGAGCCATAAAATTACCGAAATTGTAGTTATTTAGAGCGGCCCAGGGGTAGTTAGCGGGAGCCGCCGCCTCGGTGGATCCAACCCCAACAATTACACACAGTCTATGTGCCGGAACCTCCATTACTAATAGAAATTATTTAATGCAAAACAATTTGTATACGGCTATGAGGGTATTTAGCGGCAATTAAGTGTACTAATAGAGGTGCGAGGTGAGTTTTAGGACGTTGCACCTCTGGCTGTTTGAGGCAGACGATTAATTAGACATTTGATTTCTCTATTAGAGAATAGCTAGAAGCCTCGAGGTTACTTGGAAATTGTTATTTTTAACCGGTCCGCCCTTTACAGCTGGGAGTTCGGGGAGGCTGAACTACCCTTTGGTTAAATTATGCAATTGTTGGAGGTTGGTAGCGTGTGTCCCTTTTGATCCACGGTTAAGAGGCATTTTCGAGACGTCCGTTTTGTTCCTCGGGTCAGCAGATAGATTTTAGAATGTCTTTAAACATCCCTTTTAATCCAGGAGAGATGGGCAAGCTCTCCCCCCACCCCCCCCCCCCCCGAATTCTCTCCTTTGTTCACCTCCAACTTCTTTCATATTTCAAAACTGGCATACACAATAAGAACTTTGCTTTTCATACCGAAACGAAACTATTGATTATTGAAAGAATGTTAAGCTACAAGAAAAAGTTTAATTTTTTACTATAATCAAAGAAAAAATTATGTTTAGGAAAAGAAGGTAAAGTCAAAAGTATTGAAGTAATAACTTGAAGGTGAGCGAAAAAGAGAATAAGGAGGTGCAAGCCCTCTCTCTTGTATTGAAAGGGATGATTCGGGTGGTTCTGCAATCTACCTGCTGACCCGTGGAGCAAAACGGATGCCTCGAAATGCCCATTAAACGTGGATGAAACGTGATTCTGGCGTTTTATAAAAGCAATCGCTGGAAGCGCAGGAACTCCATCGTGGGGTTTTGTCTTGTAAGATAATAATTTTTCATTATCTCTCCGTCTTACTGCACACACCTGGAGGTTCGGATCATGTTCATACTCTCGTGATCTTTGCGTGTAAGTCAACTTTGTAAGAAAATGAGTTCTTCAAGAAGTTGGTAAAAAACTTTTGGCAAGCATCTTTAGCATTTTTCATTGAAAGTTTTATCTTAAAGTTTCCTTATAAGTTTTACTGCATACGCAGGCTTGTCGTGACAGTAGACAATCAATAGCTACAACATGTACTCAACACAATTTACATGTAGTTAGCCAGAAAATCTGCATACTAGACAAGCTTCATTGAACTCGTCTTTTAATTATTTACAGGATTTTTGCCCTTTTCTATGGGGATCATTGTATCCCAAAATTTTTTTTCGTCAAAGGAATTTTTTTATGTGATTTTTGGTCACGAGGAAGCGATTGGAGCTGTCCATAGGACGAAGAAAATCCGGTTTCCGTCATGCAGCCCGTCAAAATGTTTTTTTACGTTATGTACATTTTTACCCTTAAACAGCTGATCGATATATGTATCAGAGCAAAGCTCGATTTCGCGGCACACATTAAATCAAACAAGGAAACTCCGAACCATAAAAAAGTCCATCACCTGCTGAACACCTGATCTCTGAAAATCCATCAGCTGTATCAGGAGCGGTCAGCCGATGTAAAAAATCAGCTGTATCGTCAAAAGCGATCAGCTGATGTAAATAAGCGGCGAGTGGCAGCCACGCGACCGCCCGACCTGTCCGGGTAAGTGAGAAGAAATGTCCGGTATTAATCCCCGTCCGGCGTCCGGATAAGCGCGGGTGTGGATTGATCGGCCGGCCGGATGACGGATAAGGTACGCGGCGGCGATGTCGCCTCATCAACAGTGATTGCTACCGAGACCGCGGATAAGTAGCATTCCCCCGCGAAACCAATGCTAGGAAACTGGTCCGGTTTTTAGAGAAGGTCGAGAGGAGAGGCTAGTATGACGTGTAGAGGATTTTATTAGAGATAGAAATTGTGCCGGTGTTACGTCTTTTTAGTTTCTGTAACATTTTATTTTTGGGGATTTCTGATTTGTAAATGATTTAATTCTGCACTGTTTTGTTAGATCCATCTTGGTTAAATTTTTTGAAGTCTGAAACTTGATGTAAGTTTGTTTGGCGCCCCATTACGCCTAAACTGTTGATCCGATTGACATGATATTTAGGAGGTAGTTTTTAGAGTCAAAGGTCCAGGGTTCGAATCCCAGCGGAGCCGCCATTTTTTTGTTCATGAAAATCAAATGTAAGGCTAGTATTTTTTATTTATTTATAAATTTATTAATTTTTTGAAGATTTTTAATAATTAAATAATCCCTTTTATGGTTAAACATACCACAAAATGTAACAGTACGTAAGGTAATTGATACCATAACTTAACCTCAAAGTACGTAAAATCAACCTTACAGGTAACCTTAAGTAAGGTAATCATTGCCTTAGGGGACTGATTTGGTAAACGGAAGTAACCATACTAAGGTAACAGGAACTTTATTACAGATATTACTACCATAAAAAATTCAACCTTACGTTATGGTTAAAAATAACTGTAGTTTGGTTGGTCAAATAGTGACCGTAGTAATTGGTTGATTTTACCCATCTTACATATTCCTATTACCATAGGGTTTTTTCAGTGTAGATAATGCCCTCGAGTTAACACGTTGATATCGTCCCGTCCTCAAAATCCCCTCAGACTTTGCTACACGCCACAGAGAAGAATCTAAACTGCTTGTTGCTTGTTGATTCTCCTCTGTGGCTACGCCTATAGTGAACTTTCACAGCTGTTATCCCAATATAACAAGGATTTTATATTTTAGCGAATTTCCTTATAGGAATAAGCTATTACGGTAGTACTCATGGTAAGATCTAAGTCCGAGACCATGTTAACTTTTCATTTTGGGGTCCTCAGAAGCAAAAAACACCACTCGTTCGAATTTATATATATATTATATCTATATCTATAAGTATAAAAGAGGATGTTGGTATATATATATATATATATATATATATATATATATATATATAGCATTGATAAACTCAGACACTGCTGGACCGATGGCCACGAAACTTGGTAGATACATGTAGAATTTCATGGAGTAGGTTTATACACCTTCAATTTCATGATAACTTTCAGGGCTTAGCCCTGGGACCGTCTTAAAGGTACCCATGTCAGGGATTTTGATCGAATTTGAGTTAGATTTGTTTACTAACAAAATATGCGAAAGTAAAATTTTAAACAGGTGATGTAAATTAATGGTATTTCTTTCTGCTATTTAATTGTATTTGTTTACATGACGATTTGTTACTTGGTGCCAGATGGTTAATGAATTAAGACTTTTGAATATATTTTAAGTGCAATACACTATATAAAATGCTGGTATGTAGTATAAAATAAAATAAATAATTGATATTACTGAAGGTCTTCTGTGTTCACTGATCACTTATACTTGAAGGACATCTTTTTTATGACAACAAACTGCTGTTTAAAGAGGAAGAGTGTGCTACTGTAAAGTATTAATTTTATCTACAGCACTTTGAAAAAATTGCCGGGACGACTCTAAAAAACTAAATATAGAGTCTAAAAACGTAAGACAGCACTTTATAATAATTGCTGGAATGGAATTGTAATTTTTTGTTCAAGGTAGACCCTAAAACCTTAAGAAAATGATCTTTTACAGTGAATAAAATTTCAAGTCATGTTCTATGGTTCATCTAACACGTATGCCTTCATGAAGGAAAGAAATAGGATTTCTAATACGCAGGACTGCTGCAACAGGGGTGCAATAAATGTCAAATTAAGGGTAACTATGCTCAAGGCCCCACAGTGTGGCCTTGCTATGCTACATATGCGAGCACATTCAAAGCTGCCGAAAAAGCCAAGGGTGCCATTCCTTATATCGTGCCCCATGATCATCATCAGTGCAAGCTCAGATACCGTGCGTTAAGCAGAAACGACCATAAATTCTTCTCGGTGTTTGTCTTGGGTGAGCCAGTCTCTGTAAATTTGCTTCTTGAGTGTGCGAGCGCAATCCTCTTCACCTGATAGTAAGATCGACTGGACAGCCGATACAAGCAAACAGCACTTGCAAGAGGAAGGACCGTCGATATTGGTCATGAGCCTACCCAGGGCAGCAACACCATTTGGGGCTTTGTCGGTGGGGCGCTTTTTTCATATAGACAGGCACTTTAGGCAGGAATAGAATACCCCCGTCGTAGCAAATGCGTACTAAGAGCAAATTTCTAAAAACCTTTTTTGTTTTATGGAAGTACATTTGATATGTTTAAAGAAGTAGATTTTACAATAAGAAAAATAAATGGGAAAGCAAAACGATATAATTGATGGGTGGTAGTGTATGTTTAATTTTTATCGTGAGCGAAGCCACGGGTTCTTCTAGTATATATCTATATATCTATGTATCTGTTAGCACGATAGCGGCCGCAAAAATGGTCCGATCTTTATGAAATTTGGTACGGACATGTAAAGTGGTAATCAATTGGACGAGTTCCGGAACCAGCCCGATCGGACCACCGGAAGGGGGGGTAAAGGGGAATAAACCCCCCCAAAAATGGGTTTTTTAGTTTTTTTACGTAGAAAAATAAAATTTATCGAATTTTTGTGGGCACCATTGAATTCAGCTCAAAAAACAAACAATTTAGTACTTTGAATCATCGCTCTATGTCCATTGGTTACCGAGATATTGAAAGTGGTAAACACAGTACGTTGTCCCAATGTTAACCTTATGGGAAATAAGAAAAATTCTATATCTCGGTTATTTCTCAACATATCTTGTTAGAACTTGGAAAATAGCAACTTCTAGTTCAGATCTACTAAATATTGAATTAAAACCACCCAGTTTTAATATACCTGTAGCAGCAAACCTGCATACTCATTCCCCATGTTATTCTTATGGAGCTTGCCAAAACATGTCAATCTTGCTATGTTTGATTGAAATATATGTTGTTTTGCATTTGAAATTCGCTGATTATGCAGGTCTGCTGGAACGGGGGTATTTAGTTTTTACTTAAATTGAAATTTTCCATTTAAATTTAACTATGGATAAGATATTTTTTTCTGAACTAGGCATTTAAAATAAGTAATATTGAGTACATTAATCCGCCAGATTTTATAGCCAGGATAATAGCCACCGGAATAAATAAACACGACATCTTCCCCCTCCAAAATAAAAAATTCTTTTTTAAAGAACACAATAGAAGACACTCACTCTCACACACAAATATGCAACAACCAAATCGGGCTATCTGTTTCTTCTATTTGCACAATGGGTTGTTGATGTTTCGATTATGCAAATTTGACTCGGACAGAACTATTGGTGGACTGGCCACACAATGAACAATGGTAGCGGAGCTAAATCACAACCCTGAGTCTCCATTGAGCAGCACCGCCTTCTACGGAGAAGCCATGGCGGATGTCTACAGGCAAGATGGAAAAGAATGTACAATCTTTTGTTCCAGATGATATAAAGTCGGATGGAAACGACTTGGTGATTTAGAATCGATGAGGTTAATGTTTTCGATCGATAACATACGTGTTTAAAAAGGTTGTAGATGCAAAAATTGCAATATCTAACTTCCAGAATTTCGTCATTTGTAATTCATTGTTGGTGATGTTGAGATTAAGTTATGATTTTGATTATTATGGTCATTTGTAGGGACGTTACGGTCTCTATGCTCTGGCCTGACTGGGTTATATAGAACGTGATTTGTTCTGATCGGTGATATTTGTGATTCCTGGGTGACATTGGGCTGTTGTTCTGTTTTCAGCGTTAGTGCTTTTGACTGATTTTACGGTTCTCGGTTTTAGCAGTGTAGTAGTAAAGTAATATAATAGTTATGTGGTAAATAGACACTTGAGAGTAAATTGACAGTATAGTTCTGTAGATTGACAGTCAATCTACAGAACTATACTGTCAATTTACTCTCAAATGTCTATTTACCACATAATTATATTACTTTACGACTCAGTGTCTTTGTCCAGGTTCTCCTGGCTGCGTGTTACTAATCTTATTATGTTATAGCTTCTTTTCCACCGAAGATCGGGATCAGATTCCGTATCTCGCAACGTCGAGAAACGTGTTTTACTAATCATTGATGTTAAATTTCCACAAAAATCAAAATCAAAATATTTGAAGATTTCTTTAGGATAACCGAAAGAAAATGTGGGTTGAAATCCTTTGTACCTTACTTTTTATGTGGTTCCGAAAATGGGCTGATGATAAGGGGTTTAAGTTTGATAAGCCGTAATAGAGTTATTGAGTATTGAAAATACTGGTGTTGACGCTACTGTCTAATTTCAATACCAAAAACATTTTGACAGTCTTTTTACAACGAGAGAAATTATAAAGCTATTTTTTAAGATGAAATATAATTTTTTATCTCTGCTGTTTGCTCATTTAGGACCTCAAAAACAAACTTAAGATTGTTTAAGTTATCGGTTAATTCATAACCGATAGAATAACCTATTCCCTTAGGAAAAAATCGCAAGAAAAGGTTTTACCATAAAAGTTGGATCTTTTGTACCCTTACGACTGACATTTTATATTTTTACAATACTTGCGCGATATTTTTTGTCTGTACTGTTTCAGAGCACCCAGCGTAGTCCCAAAATAATTTTTTTAGCTTGCCCTTTATGTTGAGACCAACAATCATTAACATTCAATCAACAACCAACCACCCAATCAATCAAGTCGTTCAAATTAATTCATCAAATTTCATAAACAACCCATGTTATTTTCCGTCTAAATATATATAGCCCACTATTTGTTGTACTCGTTGTTAGCACTATTATAAAATTTACAACAGTTCCTATGGAAATGAAATAAAAACTACCTGGAATCCTAACAATTATTACAAAATATATACAAAAGTAACGAACCCATTGGGTGAAGCCCAAGGGGACGTATATAGGCCTTTGTGTTTGTCGGGTTCATGTTTAATAACTTAGTGTAAAATTTTAGTCTAGTCGGTCTAGTAATTTTTCCATTTACCCTGAAAACCAGAGAGACAGAAACTGTCTCTTATTTATATAATGTTATGGATTATTCCATAGGGTTTTTAACTTCTCCCTCTAGCTTTTCCCTCTGTGCGTATCGAGTATCAATAAATTTGAAGCAACAAGGGGTAGGGGGATTCCCCTGTCGGGGTTGTTATCTAGGGGCGGTCAAATTTCCGATAATTTATAAGACACGTTGCTAAAACCATCATAAAAACTATCAATCATGACTTCGTTGCAGAGATCTTAACAAGGATTATTTTCCACAAAAACAACAAATGAATTAAAGGATGTTGAGCAAAAAGAAATAAATTTGCTAGTACAAAAAAATCAAACCACTCCCAACAACTCTTTCAATTTTTGGAACTATTAACAACGCATATTCGTATTGACAATAATAAAATAAGTTTGACGCGAGGGTCATAAGAATAGTGACAGTTGATGCTAGTCTCTACCATCACTTCTTGTTCCTACTTCTCCCATGAACATGCAAAGAACATGCTTGCATGAACAGGCACGTTTTTGTGCCTTTTTCAATGTTAACTTTGAAACTTGGAATATTCTCAACAGCTTAACCTGAATCGCTGATTTATAGATTATTTGAAAGAGAGAAAAACTAGTGATTCTAGTGAACATAATTTTGATGTCACCATTAGCAAAACCTATGAGACATTCCAAAAATCTTAAATTTTTGCGAGTTTTTACAGCTAAACCAAACGTGATATAAAAATACTCACTGGAGTCGCTAGATATATTTTTTCTTTCAAATTATCTTCGAACCAACGATGTTGAGTGTGTGGATGCTGTTTCATACTATCATAATTTGTAGGCCAATACTCAAAACTATAACTGCCGGAACACACGTGGTCCAGGAGAGGTAGTTCTTATGGAAAAGCTATAGAGGGCATTTTTTCGAACAATATTTTACTTTGCAGCTTTGTTTGGACTAGTTATGAGGTGAACATATCAAAAGTCCCAGTCCGTAGCCCTTGAGCGGGAGGAGGGAGGTGGGAGGGGGGTCTGAAGGTACCATTTTTTTGTTTTTCCTAAATATCTTGAAAATGTCAACTTTTAGTATTACCTATTAAATTTGAAAACTAAAGTAAATTTACTGTAAGAAAAGTATATAATATGTCTATTTTGTTCCAACCATTTTACAAGGTAATTGGTAATTTAATTAATATTTAAGTAAATATCCTTTTTATAAGAGATACATGTAAATTTGTAAGTAACATACATGCTCAATGGGGCAACGCTTTTTTCACCTAAAGGAAAATGAACAGCATTCAGGAAATATTGACAAAACTTCCAGTAATTTTACACCTCAATCATAAAAATTTGTCTAAAATAAAGGTGTTGGCGGGCTCACAAAAAACGTTATTTTTCAAAGAATTCTACATATTTGTAATAATTCCTTGAAAATAACGTTTTCTTGTGAGCTCGCCAACACCTTTATTTTAGACTAATTTTTATGATTGAGGTGTCAAATTACTGGAAATTTTGTCAATATTTCCTGAATGCTGGTCATTTTCCTTTCGGTGAAAAAAGCGATGTCCCATTGGGCATGTGTGTTATCCACAAATGTACATGTATTTTTCTTATGGAAAGGATATTTTGGTTTAAATATTAATAACCTCAGTGCTTACCTTGTAAATGGTTGGACCAAAATAGACATATTATATACTTTTCTTACAGGAAATTTAATTTTCTTTAATTCTCAAATTTATTAGGTAATACAAAAAGTTGATAGTTTTCAAGATATTTAGGAAAACCCAAAAAATGTTACCTTCAGCCCCCCTCCCTCCGCCCACTCAAGGGCTACGGACGGGGACTTTTGATAAGTTCACCTCATAACCAGCCCAAACAAAGCTGCAAAGTCAAAAATGTTGTTCATGCAATTAATTCCCTCTATACCTTTTTTTCAGCATTCGTTACCTGGACTAATGTCATATATAAAAAAATAATTGAATTCGAAGCATTGGGTTTCTCGCGTAACCATCCTACTTTGACTTTAAATTATTTAAATTTTGTTTTTGAATACTGCATCAGTATCCATGGAAACTATTTACGCTTGCTGAAATAGTAATTTTTGCTGGCTAAAAAGGTCTGATTGCATATACTTCAAATTTTGAAAATGGGTTCTTGTTTACACAATGAGTGAATTAGTGGAAATAGTACAGGAAGCAGCTAATGTCAAGTATAAACTTCTTGATATAACTTTGCTTCACTCTGACTATTGATTCAGGTATTTATGTTGACTAAATGAACTCTATGATAGTTCCTGTTGTCAAATAATGTAAAACCTTTTTTAAAAGAGAGAACCTACTTGTAAGATTGATTTTTTAAACCTAGGATTTGAGGAGTTTCGAACCACCTTCCGATGAAAGCGTTTAAGTAACTCTTTCAAAATGCCACTAGTGTACAAATACCAAAAACTATGTTTTAAAACTAAATCTCTATTAATAAATTCTGTTTTCATGTAGGATTTCAATACTTACATTTCAGTTCACGCTAATCATTATGGACACAACACTAAACACTTATAAGACACTGATATTTTTTTTAGGCGGTGAGGGAGAAGGTATACTAACTACACTTAACACGATGGCAAAACATTTGCAGCCTAAATAACCAAAACAATTTTCCTCAAGTCACACATCCATCCACTACCCACAGGTATTTTCACATCCCCTAAAGGCGTCCCACCCTCCTCTCAACCTTTTTCTTACACGTCCTTACGGTCACCGCGCATGCACAACATACATAAACCTGTCATCACTCCAAAGTTCTTCCTCAAGTTGTACCATCACCCACAGATTTCCTAACCCCGTTTAGCGTCCCACCCTCCCCTCCTCCCTCATGGATACAACCGCACGTCCAATCCTCGAGGATTTAGTGTAACTCCTCAGTTCTTTTCAGAGTTTTATATCAATCCACGGTTTTTCAGTTACCCTTAGGCGCCCCTCCCCCCCCCCTATTACTCCACTCACCCTGACATCTACAACCGCATGTGCAACCCAGCTAACTCACTCAGGTTCTCACTTCGAGTTGTACATCAACCCACAGATTTTCTCCATCAGCAACCTACCCACTTGGCCCCTTAGGCATCCCACCCTCCTTTCACCCCCTTATTCAACACGCCTCACATATATGACCGCACACACAACCCATATAACTCATCCCTAGGTTCTTC
This sequence comes from Flexamia atlantica, assembly GCA_035578135.1. Taxonomy (NCBI): domain Eukaryota; kingdom Metazoa; phylum Arthropoda; class Insecta; order Hemiptera; family Cicadellidae; genus Flexamia; species Flexamia atlantica. The sequence continues at coordinate 3,506,777 of JAQJVK010000036.1, forward strand.
CGTAGGTTTTACAACATCACGTCTAGAGGTTTTACAGTCACCCACGTCTTTTTCGGTCCTACACCTTTTAAGCACCCCACCCTCCCCTCTTATTCCACACACTTACAGCTTCGACCGCACTCACAACCGACCTAACTCACTCCTAAGATCTTTGTACATCCACCCGTGGATTTTTCAGTCACCCAACCCTCTGGACATCCCCTCCTCCCCTATCCACACACCCCACACCCGCGAACCGCTCTTGGTCAGCCGCAGCCGCAGACTAAGCCCAGCATTGCTCCCAGATGGCCACTTATGGCTAACGAGAGATCTTCTAATTAGTGGTCGAATCCCTTCGAAACAAGTTTATACTTTTTCTTCTATTCCGTTCGATATCTCATTATTTCTCCGCGTCGAGCCGCCTCCCCCCGAGAGTTCTCTTAAACAATTCGTAAGTAGGTGAAAAAATGCGGTAACGCGCAGGCCTAATGATGGCCCGGAGCGGGTTCTTGCCGCTAGTCGCCGCCCGGCGGAATACAAACCGCGCGGACCCGGCTCCGCACGGACTGGACTCCACAAACACGGACTGGAGTCCGTAAAAACAGCAAGGACCGAGCGCTATTGTTTTTGCGACTGCTCGTGATATACAAGAGTTTTGGTCCTCCATCGGATTTGAACAGGGTGTTTTTTCTTTTTAAAGGCAACCCATTTTTAAGGTTGAATAATGCACATATAAATATGAAATGAGTATTGTTTTATTCATCTTTACATTTTATACAACCTATTATTTACGTTTGATCACATTTACTTAACATTACATCCTCAAACAATCTGCCATTTGCATCTGTACAAAGTCGTGCTCTCTCCATCAAATTCCCGAACACGTGTTGCAAGGTACCTCTTTGAATTTCTTGCATTGAATTCGTTATGTTTGTTTTGAGAAGCTGAATATCCTGTGAATTGTTTTTGAAGGCTTTACTTTTTGTGTATCCCCATAGAAAATAATATAGCGGGGTAAAATCCGGGGATCTTGGGGGGAAATAATCCTTCACTGTTAAAATAAAGTTTTGGGTTGCGTTTTATAAAAAAACACCCTGTATGTGTAGCCCTAAAGTAATGTGTTTGCCCTTAAAATAAACTAAAATAGTGTAGAGTAGGGAATATTTTTTGGCGATTTTTGGTTAATTATAAATCTTGGTAGACCAGCCTTGCTGGGTATTTCATTATCCTTCTTGGTTTTACTTTATTCTAATTTTGATTCGTTTAGCTCTTATAAAACTTACAACTGGACGATTTTATAGTGGTTTGTATTTGAATTTGTGATTTCATTGCCAATTCAGTAACCTATATACAAATATTAAAAAAATAATTTTTACGCAATTAGATTTTTTGGGCAAAGTATAATGCATTAGAACACGTTTTTTTAGACAAAACTTAACTTTGTATAAAAAGTTAGACGGAAATCCAAGGAGCTACTTTGTGCAGGCAAATAAGCAAGTATAAATTTTAGGGTAGTTAAATTATTGTCGTGTGGTCAGCCACTACGTTTTATATTTTAGAAAATGCAGTAGCCTATTACAAATCAAATCAAATAAAAAATCTGTTTATTTCCTTTTTTTTACAATCACTGTACAATGAAAAGTCATAAGTATGAAATGAAGTCCTACATAGGTCCTTCGACCTGTGCTTAGAACTGAGTCTATAAATCAACACTGGTGATGCACCCACTTTCACAAAAAAAAGGAAACTACACTTATTTAAATTGACAAACGAAATAATATCTAATCAGATTGACAGGACAGGCAGGGAAACTGAAGATATAAGAGGACTATACAATTAAAGTGTTTTTTTTTTAATTTTCATTTGAAAAGTCAAGTTATTTCTTATTGCTGACGACAAAACTCGCATCTCAGCACGCTGAGGCTGAGGGTTGGTTTGCTGAGTGACGTTTTCAGCACGGTCTGTAGTCCGGTGTAATTGGGAGTTGCAGACAATGCCCGACTCGCCTCGCTCCCGTCCGTCATCCCTGACAACTCGTCTCTCTCCCTCTCCCCCTCTCCCGCTCTCCCGCTCTCCCGCCCCCACCTCTCTCTTCACTCTCGTTATCCTATATAAGTTTGCGATTGAGAGTTCAGTTGTGATGGTGATGTAAGGTGTAAAAAAGTAAAATTTATCATTCAACAAAAATAGAAAGAAAAATATTATAAAATAAATTTATATAAGATACTCAATTTATTGTTTTTTTACTTTTCTTCCTTTTAGCGAATTTCCCCTATAGGGAAGAAGCTATTACCGTAGGTCTCATGGTAAGACCTAAGCCCGAGACTATGATAACTTTTTGTTTTGGGGCCACCAGAACCAAAAAACACTATTCGTTCGAATTGTTTTATATATATATATATATATATATATATATATATATATATATATATATATATATTTGTCTGTTAGCACGATAGCGGCCGTAAAAATGGTCCAATCTTAATGAAAATTGGTACATACGTGTAAAGTGGTAATCACTCGGACGAGTTCGTGAACCAGCCCGATCGGACCACCGGAAGGGGGGGTAAAGGGGGATAAACCCCCCAAAAATGGTGTTTTTTGAGTTTTTTACATAGAAAAATAAAATTTATCGAATTTTTGTTGGCACCATTGAATTCAGCTCAAAAAACAAACAATTTAGTATTTTAAATCACTGCTCTATGTCCATTGGTTACCAAGATATTGAAAGTGGTAAACACAGTACGTTGTCTCAATGTTAACCTTATGGGAAATAAGTAAAATTCTATATCTCGGTTATTTCTCAACATATCTTGATAAAATTTGGTAGTTTCTTCTAGTTCAGGTAGTTCAGGTCTCCTAAATAATGAATTAAAACCACCCAGTTTTAATATACCCGTAACAGCAAACCTGCATACTCATTCCCCATGTTATTCTTATGGAGCTTACCAAAACATGTCAAATCTCGCTATATTAGATTGAAATATGTTGTTTTGCATTTGAAATTCGCTGAGTATGCAGGTCTGCTGCAACAGGGGTATTTCCTGCATAATATATATAGTTATAAGTTTTGTAGTTGAGTGGTTTTCGTTTGATATTGAAAATGCTTTCCGCGTCCAGAACTCGACTGTAAAAAAAATTAGCAACCAATATAGTTGCGGTTGTTATTATAATGCCATTTATTGAGCAAAACGCGGAACGTTTAAACGACAAAACAACGTTAAAGGCTGAAATATTACTGTTTGACGATAGCGTGATTATAGAAATCTTTGGGTAATTACACTAAAAAATGAGCTTACCTTTAATAGGTTATCCGCAAAAATGTACATTCTACGTATATCAATTTACTACAAGGATTTCAGGATTGCTCTTGATTTCAATATTGAGTAAAAGATACACTTTAATTTTTGAAGATATTATGTCTACACTTTAAACTTGCTCTAGTGAGAAGGGTTAATGAGCAAATAAACGCCGTGTACTTTAAATATCTACTTCAACCCTTACATTTAGCGATATAGTGCAAATTAGGCCTGGTGCATTAACTTGAGAATTCACCCGGAATTAACTTATGTCAATCATAACTTGCTGAAAACCTTTTATTTTCCATTTATTTAAGTACTTAAACAACCTCCTTCAAAAAACTAATATATGGATTTAACATTCAAGTGTATTTAAATATGTCTGGTGAGTTTTTTTTTATAAGTAATTAATTGAAAGTTAGTTTCCATAGCAATAAAACAATTAAAATAATATCGTCAACGTCTTCGTTACGGTACCTTGGTCAACCACCTTTTCTTCCTACTTACTTCCGTCAGTTTTGATCAGGTGTGACTGGGTGTCGACATGCCCCCATCGATGTAAATTTTATTTATATCGATGCGTGCCCCTGCCCTGATTAGTGAAATCTGATTTCTTTACAGTCTAGCGATTTGTTTTGTCCTCATCAATCAGTGTTTTGACTGCATTTACAGTTATATAGTCTCGCTCTCTAGTCCAGGTCTTGTTATGTTCTAGATCCTTACCTACTTGAATCCAGGATTATAATCCAGACACAGAACCGTTGTGAAATTTTTGTTACCAATCAATACAAAATCGAAATAAAAACTTACAACATAATAGAAATATCTCACATTACCCTTACAAAGAGATCGTTCCCACGAACAAATCAATCCCTGTTGACCAGTCCCTCCCGATCAGCCTCGCGAGGCGTGAGGCGCCCCCCAGAGCCCCCCGCGGCGCCCCCAGCGCCCCCCGCGGCGCCCCCGCTAATACCCGTGTAATCGTCGAGACGCGCTGTTAGTCAAACCCGACCGAGGCACCTGGCAGGTGGACCGACAACTACCGATGCGATTATCGAGTTGAAAAACAATCGATTATTTTTAATTCGATTATATAAAAAATCTAATCGAATCTTTTATTTGTTCTATTTCTCGATTAATGCGATTATTTACAGTTTCATACTTATTACTCTACTTTATACCTTTGTTTCATGGATAACATAGCCTGGTTGCTGGTTAATGAACTCTTGAAATGAAATATCAAAAATTTTGTAAAACAGCAATATGAGTTATATGTAAATTTTTACGATTATTCATTAAACAAAGGTCTTAGCAATCGCTAAAGAATCTGGGGAAACGGCAGGAAGAAAGGAGACGTTTTAAATGAATTTATTGAGTAAAAAAATAGAATAATCGATTTTAGGACAAAAATCGAATATATTGAACTCGATAAACAATCGATTAAATAGTTAATCAATAAATTAATCGATTTTTTACTTGTTACCCTCCTAGATTCCTGCGTTTCTTTACAGATTCGTACTGGTTACTCTACTGTAGACCTTAGTTTAATGGATTACATAAACCGGTTACTGGTTAATGAACTCCAAAAATAAAATAATATTAAAATGTTATAAGATTTTTTTCATATTTAAATAGTTTTTATATGAAAACTGTTATGATTATTCGTTAATCGGAAGAGTCAGTAGTCACTACAGTTCGCGCACAAAAATCCCGCCAGCGCAAGAATTTTGACGCATCGGGGATTTGGGAAGGGGTGAAGTCTTCTCCCCTACTGAAGCCCCGACCCTTCACTGCTATTGTGTAGATGTAAATAAGTGAACTAATTTTCAAAAGAAAAGTAAAACTCTTCAAAATATAACTAAAGTCATGGTTTGAGGTTTTGTTTTATAGGAATTTTTATTTATTTGTTATTAAATAAGAATTTAAACTTATATTAGTTATGTTTTTAAAAGTTTTAATTAAAAAATAACTTTCCTAGAGGTTGACAAAATTAGTGTTTATTTTCCTTATCTAGGATAGCTGTCGTGACGTCGTGACCTTCGGATTTAAGAGTCACTATCTATTGAGCAATAAACACACTTCAAGAACAATGAAAAAATAAAAAAAAGATCATCCAACAGGAAATCCAACAAAAAACCACATTGCTGCAGCCAGTGGCATAAGTATATTTAGGAATCGTCAATCTCACTCTACGTATTTGTCATCCATCTCTCTCGCAATTTTTTTTAATGATCGGTATTTTCAAGCACTAAATATAGTCGGAAAGCAGTCGATTTAAATAGTTCGATTGTTGAGAAAAAAATCGATAATCGCTTGTTGCACGAGAATCGATTGTTTCGAACTCGACTAACCTGGCAGGTGGACAAACAAACAGCGTTACAACCAACAACAACCAACTGCAGAAGACGAATGGGTCCGCCGCACGCCTCCAGCCTCGGACCGCCTTTCCGACGATTCATTTCTATTTTCGGAATTAGAAACAAAACTCATAATTTTTCTATGACGTGGAAATTTATCGAGGCGTCTTCGCATTGTTGTAGATCACCCCGGCTGGGAACCTGGGGATTGGTCGGATGTTGGATGAATTTTGTGTGAAAATGTTGGGGATCGCTCATGGCGGGGGGGGGGGGCTTGTTGTGGTTGTTGATTAGTTGTGGGGTTTCTGGTTTACAGAGAGGAATTTTGGTTCTGTTGAAAAAATGTACGAGACACTAACGGTTGCTTTCCCCATATTGTATAAATTTTACCTAGGTTTCGTGCTTAATCAGAATGACTTCTTTCTCATCGTTGTAAGCTTAAGCCCTATTAGCACTGTATGTCTTCGACTGATTAGATCGTATGCAATCCAAAATAAACAAGTTCTACAGATGGTAAATTACCATTACATTTATTCTTCTACGAACTGTTACTCTTCTTGTATGGAAAATTTGTATGCAATCGTGTATGACTTAAAAAATAAATAAAACTATACTACACACAGTTGAAAAAGATTGTTTAAATTTTATAGGAAACGAAAACTAAGTCAATTAACTCCACTTTTAATCTATCGATTAGGTTAAATTAGTTTAAGCTTTGCAGGCTATATTGCAGTGGAAAGAATTAACATGCCAATTAAAGGTAAAATTTTCTAAAATATTGCACTTTTTTATTTTTATTTTTTATATTGAGTACTAGCAGAACCCGTGGCTTCGCTCACGATAAAAATTATCGTCTAACCTTGATATGAAGAATCTAGAGGACTGAATAGAAAATATTTATATCAAGGAATATGTCATGTAGAGATATGTTTGTTTTATGGCGGAGTGTAGGATAAAATGTAGATACCACAGTAGGATGTAGGATACCACAGTAGATAGTGAAGGTTTTCTTTTCACCGTTGTAACTCGAAAACGGCCGGACCGATTTTAACACCAAATGTGTCGATTTTAAGGTACTTCCTTGTAGATTTACCATTACGTCCCTGGATTGCCTAGTAGGGCATCAATTAAGTACAGTAAAGGGCTGAATGTTCGAAACGGTTATGGTGCTATCCGTGGGCAGTATTTCAAACTCGATTCACTTAATTTTTAACTTAAAATATGGACGGGTAGGAATAATTTAAGATCAACCACTGATTGCAGCATTTATTTTTCCGTGAAAAGCTGGGACACCGTCGAATTAGATGAAAAAGGAATTTGCCAAATTATTGTAACTGGCATGATTGTAATTAAAAACATGAAGGACGGCCTAAGGAAATAACTATAGCTCCCGCTGCCTAAAAAGATGGTACCACATAATGAGCTTATGATTGAACGTATAAGGTACGAAACTAAACCAAATGTAACTTTTATATAGTACGAATAACCTAACAAAATCATCAAAACAACCACAAAACCATGATAAAAGGAATCAAATTATAAATCAGCTGTAACAACGTATCCGTTTGTGAAGCTAATATGCTTGATTGAATAAAATTGGAAATTTAAACAAAAGATCATCCATTACATTAACATGGGGCATTTTCAAAGCTTCAGCACCACGAAAAACCTCTAAAAACCTCGAATTAAAAAAATCCGTTCTTGGTGAATGTCAACACTCTGTAAGGAACGTCCATGCAAATTTTCAAGGTTCTAGGTTAAGTAGTTTTGGCTGTACATAGGATAGGTCAGTGGTATTTGACAAAAATACAGTACAAAAGATAGTATAAATATAACTTACAATCAGGGATTTGTATAATTTATAATTTTTTACATAAGTAGATCAAAGAATCGTATCATTTCAGCACATTCTATTTGTGACTGAAAAACCACTGTCCTTTTCTCTTTCCATCTTACCGGGATTTAGTCTCAGCCACAAAAGGCTGTATGCTCTTCACGTTTAAAACTGCGTAACTCCCGCTACAGAAATATAGATGGTGCCACTTAACTAATTAATGGTGGATTTTATCTAAACTAAATGTAACTTTTATATAGTACATAATTATGTCCTTGAAACAAATCAACAAAAATCAATGAAGCCATGATCAAAGAAATCAATTTATTATCATCTGTATCAACGTATACATTTCCGAAGCTAACTACCAGCTGATTGTTTTATGAACATTAAAAATGTAAACAAAAATCGTCTAACATACTTTTAAATGGGAAAATTTGAAAACTTCGGCCTCGCCAAAAACCCCTTTATACTACGAATTTTGTAAAATCCGTTCTTAGCGGATGTCTACGCCCTAAGAGGAACATCCATGCAAAGTTTCAAGGTTCTAGGTCAAGTAGTTTGGGCTGTACGATGTTTCCACTGAGTGGTATTTGACAAATATATAGTAGATTTGGCTATTAGCTTATGTTACATATATTAGCTTATGTTGTATTCGTTTAAATCCACATCTTAACAGGAATAATGAATGTAATCGAGAGTTGTTTGAGAACATGAAAACGTATTAGTAAATAATTATAAGTATTGGGTTAGTCTGTACTCATTATTCATATCATTAACAGCGATTTTAAGATTGCGAGGAATAACTTTTCATTCGATAACGCGCCTACATTATTTATTGTTTGCCTTGGCTTCATTCGACATAGCTTATAGATATGTCGATACGGATTTTAATTGTTTTCCTTTCTGAATTATCATTTAAATTGTTTCTGGGTTCTTTTATACGATAATACGTATCAAAATGCATTAAAATTTACTATCTTCAAGTAATTATTAGGTATTCAGCAATAAAAACTCACTGCAATATAGAGGTAGATATCTTCTCACCAGACCACTGACGATGTGTGATACGGTAAAATTTCTCAGCCCCTACCCTGAACGTGCTGACGCGTATACGTAGGATAATATAAATGTACAGTCCACGCCAATGACACCACCCAGTCCGCCTTTTTAGCACTGGGCTTATGAACGGCCTAGGTTTTTTGCGTGAACTTTAGTATTTAGGCTGAACTATGTTGATATAATCTTTTAGACACCGTGGCTACGTTGAAAATGAAAATTTTCTTATATTAGATTTTGTCGTTTCCATGGAAGCGTTATCAGTTGTAATTTTAACTCCATATTTTTTTTATTTTAGAGGCTCAACAATGAAACGCCAAAGATGGTAAGGAATTAATTTTTTAAATATAAAATATTTGGAAATGACAAAAACACTGGGTGACCTTAAAAATTCAAAATATTTGTTCAATTTAGAAAAATTCAATTGTTTTTTATTTTAAGCTCAAAAGAGCAATACAGGATAAATGTCAAAAATCATTCTCGTGAAAATTTGTGAATTTTTCGAAACGCTTTAGCTGCCTCAATAATACAGGAAGCCTTTTAATTGTTGGACTATTTTAGAAGAAAGTGTCTACTTTATGAAAAAGTTGAATTTTACCTAACTAAACGTATTAGGCCCTCGTTCTCTTATCGTTTGGGAAATTACTCGTATATACTATTTTTTCCCTTACATGGTATATGTGTGGTTAACACCACCTATACATTGACTAAAACAAACAGTACCAAGAAGTCAAGCTCCTCTTTATTTTCGCACGAGCAGCGGTAGCAAATAATATTATTATATAGCAAATAATTGTTTCAATGGTAACCTATCCCTCTTCCCCTAAATGCCTTTATCTACCAGGCAAAATTTTACTCAATCTGTTGTAGCATCTAGCGAATAACATTTTTGAGTAAATCCATCCCTCTTTCCCCAACTCCTCTTATTTCCCAGACCCAACTTCTCCATCGAGATCCAAGTCCCCGGTGGTCTCCTATCCTTCCTCGGTCACTTTATGTTAATGACAAAAAGTAGCCGCCCTAACTCAAACCTATCCGATCTTCGCCCCATTCACCGAACAGTAAGTGGAACTGGTTCGGGTTCATTTTTCGAGCATCGTAAACCTCGATGGGTCAGATAGAGACTCGAGTAGCCTTCGGTAGTAACGTTGTTAATCAGGGGTATCGAAGCCATAAACCAGCGGGACAGGGAATGCCTTAATTGGGCGTACATTCCGGCCCGGACCCCGGACTGAAAAATTGGGTGATATCGTGAAAAAGCGATAGCGATACGCCCGTGGCGGCGAGGCGGGGGCGGGAAGCGTCCGCGGCGGGGCCGTCGGGGCATCTGATAACCGCTGTTTATAGCGGGGGCGGGGGGTTTAATTGTTTCGACGAAGTGATTTTGGGAATTCAATTTATTTGGGTTTCTGTGGTTACGAGAGAGATATTTTTGCAAGTTTGTCTTTCTGTACACCAAAAAGCGTAAATAGAGAGGGTTCTCAACACCAAAAAGGGTCCAAGCGAGTAACTTTTCTACACCAAAAATTCAAGGCTGAACAAAAAAAATTGAAGGGCTGTTCAAGACCAAAAAGCATCTAATAGAGAGGCTCGCTCCTCAACACCAAAAAGTGTCTAATAGAGGGGCTCCTCAACACCAAAAAGGGTCGTGAAGAGGCTCCTCAAAAGCAAAAAGGCGTCCAACAGAAGGGCTCCGCAACATCAAAAAGGACGACCCAATGGGGGGGGGTCTCAACACCTAAAGTTGTCAAATTGAGGGGCTCCTCAACAGCAAAAAGCGTCGAATAGAATGGGCAGGGCCGTACTCAGACCGGGATAGCCGGTACGATTTTACCGGGGCCCGGGGGCAAGGGGGGGCCCGGGGCGGGTCGAAGGGGGGCCCGGGGGCGGCCGTAATTGGCCTTGGAAATAGTGGAAAGGCCCCGACAAGGGCCGGGAATGGGTAACGGGTGCAGTACCAGGACATGAGGGGCCCGGCCGGCTTAATATCTTTACCGGGGCCCGCCGCAGCTGGGTACAGCCCTGAGAATGGGTCCTCAAAAGCAAAAAGCAAAAGAAAAAAACGTAGAAGGTTTTGACTGTTTAGCTTAATTCATTAGCTAGTGCGGAAATTGCTGGCTAAGCTTTGATGAATTTAATTAAAAAAATAAAAGAATCTAAAACCTATATAAGACGAGTTTGAGGAAGTCCAGTGAAATCTAAAACCCCAAGAAACGATAGCCGTTTGAAAGTATTTAATGTTAAATGTTATTTAAGTATAGCAAATTGATAGCTAACACTAACATACTAACGTGTAATTATTCTGAAAATGTTCAACTAGAGGCTGATATTCTGTAGCAACTCTAAAAAAAATTGTCGCACGTTCCAGCTTCACTACTCATTATTCTCCAAATTATCCCAAACACACCCTCCATCCCAAATGCAAATTAAATCTCAAACCCCAAACAGTATTTCCATTTTGTACTTTCATGCTTTATCAACTTATAAACACTTCCCACCTCAGCAACCCTTTCCCACATATAGCACCCTCATGTTGTAGGCCACCGCGGTGCGTGCTATTTGCGTGTGTACATGAATATTACAGTACGTGCCTACCGAGCCCTTCTCCCACCGTGGGATGTAGGGCTAGTAGGGCTTGTAGGGCTGCCTCGCCGAGCGCGACTTGGGCACGATTCGGCTCCAATTAGAGCGAGGGCTGCCCACTTCAGACCTCCGCTTTGCTAAATGTCAGCTTTCATGCTTACTGCTCACTGCTCACTGCTTACTGCTTACTGCTTGTTTATTTCGGAACGTCGTTTTCTTGTCTCTTTCGGTGCAGCCGGTGCGTTAAAAGTGTTTAGCATTGAAATTGGTCTAGGTTGGCATTTTATTTTCGAGGGTTTTCAGCTGTAAAAACATTTTTTTATGAATAAAAATATACTAAATACCCTGATTATAAATACTCTTAGTTTATCATTTTTTATTATTTAATATAGTTGTTGCATGTATATATTTTTTGCTTTAATGAAAATCCAAACTTCCAAACTAATAGCATATTTACTATTATAGAGGATTTTTACGGTTAATTTCTCTGTAAAGTATGATCATTAATTAACGTGAATTGCACATTATAGGCCCATCTATAAAAATAAAATATGTTTTACAACTTTTCACAATATATTTCTGTACAATAAACAGGAGTGTTTAATGTATCAAAATAAATAATAAATTGTAGAATTAATTTTATAATATAATTATGAATTGTAATTATAAACCACAATTTAATAATAAGGTTAAAACGTAAGTTATTTAAAAGTAATATTAAAACGTATTAAACGTAAGTTATTTAAGTTAACTTAACTATTAACTTAAGTTATTTAAGTTGAGTATTAAGTATTAAAGTCTTTTAAAGAAATAAAGTTAAAAGATAATAACGTTTTTTTATCGTTCGATTTATTACAATTGATAACCTACTGACAAACGTGTTATCCCGCATAGGCACACGTTATACTGAATTCATTTTCTTTGAATTCGTAATCAAAGTTTATGCAAATGAACAGCAGAAAATAAGTCCAGCGGGATTACATACAACCATATAAATATTGTAGAGTGGGTCAGTACATGACTAAATCGTTTTTGAGGCTGCCAGATTAAATCTTGTAAATTTCTTACAGGCAATATTTTGTTATCTATTTTGTGAAGAAAGGAATCGAGGCAATAATAGGCTCTAATGTACCAAGTGACTGTTGGCTAAAAAAATCTTTAAAGACAATACTTTCCGTCGAACAAATTATTCCGCCCTCATACTTTTCAATCTCATTTTAATCTCATGCTATGTTCTGACGCCATTGCTTATCGGTCCGGCACGAAGGACCAACCAATCATGTAGTCGGAATCAAATAACTTGGCCTATAAAACTGATAATATTTTCGGCCTTGTCTGGGCCACGTCAATTGACGCGGACTACACAGTCTCAACAGAACATTCGCATACTAAAGAAATGAAAACTTTACTAACAAATTAGAAAAAAATATGTAAATCCCCGACATTGTTTCTCTGCCACCGGTGTTGTGGGGCGATATTTCGTTTGTCTGATGCGACCTTTGCCGGAAGCGCTCAAAGTCGGCCAGGCTCCCAATTAAAATGGGATGTTCGTCGTTCGGCGATCTGGCGAGATGATCTGCCCCGAACCTAACCCCCTCCCCTCCCCCTCCCCCTCCCCCCCTTCCAATTAGTCGATTGTTGGGTTCAGTTCCTGGCGTTCCGTTTCCACAAATATTTACCTTCTTTTATATTTTTAACTCTCGGAATCTCTCGAACGGCCTGCCACGAGTGTTTAAAAGTCCATTGATAAAGGATGAGGCTTATTATGCAGGAAATCGCTGTATTTTTGTTTTGTTAAGGTTAAATGAAAATGAAGGTGAAAGAGATTCGGTTTGTGAACAGTGTTTGGTGCATTCCGAAAAGATTCTTTGAATAAATTAGCCGTTTATGCTAAAATTATGTATAGGTAAAAGTCAAAGAAATCTTTATATTCATGAATTTGTATATGGTACAAAAATCTAATCTAGATCAAGATTTTTGCAAACATCACGGTTATGGGTAGGCCTAATATGTGTGTTTGTGCGATTCAAAATATCCAAATAAATTTTATTTTTTCTAGCTACATGGCAATTATTTTTTACCTTTTACCCGGTGGATTAAAAGACATCAAAGGAGTACAGCGAGAATTTTGAACAAATAATGTTTTTATTTTCCTAATAACATTTTCTTTCCCCCCAAACATGTACTAGTACTAGGTAGGTAAAACATTTTTTACCGGTATAATTTTTTAATTCAATAATTTTTTTAATATATAGATGATTTAATGAATTTCAAATGAAATTATAACATGTAAGGATAGTTATAACAGTTTAGTTATAGTAGTTAACAGTACAATCCTATAAATATATTTAGATGACTGTAAAAAAATTAAAGTTTATAGCCTACCACAGTCTATCTCAGGAGCACAGTCCTTTTCTTCGTTGGCGTGCTGAGACTACTGGGGGGTTTGTTCCTTTGTCTTCCATAACACTTACGCTTTGCTTAATTTACTTAGCAAACGCTTTAACATATATAAGTTGTAAGGATTTTCCCAATACAACGGAGAGATATATTGGTAAATCCTTTACAAACAACAGTAGAGCAGCGAGTAAATTGTTGAAATGTTGAATTTAAACAAACCCATGGAAACAACGAAAATTATTTCGAATTTTTTTAGAAAGTTTTTTTTATAGTGTAAGCTCCAATATTAAAACGTATCCATGGAAGCATTGTAAATTATTTTTTTCAGTATTTATCAGAGAGGGATTTTTATAGTTGAAATCGCCAAAGTTTTACCATCGACCTCAACGACGGTAAGATACATTTAAAGTCGATACAGAGAAACAAATATACCGTACAAATAAGTTAATTGTTTTCAATTTAATAGTAGTAAAAAATGTCAAGAGGTTTGATCAGTAAGCCTTTTAAATTAAGAAAACCAGCTTTTCTAAGGACTGTGCGGTGCGTTGCACAAAAAAGGAGGATCATCTTGAGTTACTTTTCTTTCCATGTACTTTCCTGGCCATTAAAATTCTTAACATCAATAAGGAATGACTTAAACTTGCGGTCGCTTGTTTTTTATAAGTCCAACTTTAAATTAAGAACCTTGATAATTAAGAACTAATCAAAGGAATTACAACTGGGCCCAATGTACCAATTCTCTATTACACATAGCCAGTATATTTATAGTAACAATGCCGCGGTGCTGGTAGGTCTTAACGGCAGCGTCGCGTCTAAGAATCCAGCTGATTGTTTATCCATACTCTCTTACGGCACTTTTTATTGTTCACTTAAAATAAGCTGGCTCTGTTAGGGTTTGTTCTATGCAAAAAAAAACGAAAAGAGGCTTTGCCAGTTTGGAGGCCCGGGTTTTATTACGACAGACGGACATGCAAGTTTACATTGTCAGTTCAAAACATTTTTGAGGTTTAAATAAGATCGAGCCGAGCCGTCAATCATTTTCAGGTAAAACCGGTGATGCTGTGGATTCAAAAGATATATATATTTATAATGCTAAAGGGGTTTTCTTTCGGACAGGGTATTTCCAAGAATGTAGGCCCTAAAGAGTTAAAATTTGGAATATGTGCTCCTCCCCGGTTTTAGATGCATTATAAGAAAAGGTTTTACAACATTCCCTTAGAGTTATAAAACTTGCGGTAACTGAGATTTGACGTCAGTTGGAACGTCAACTGACGTCCAATCTAAGATGGCACCGCCTCTTATCACCATCTCAGATTCTTGTACTTTCTCTGTTGTACTATAAGCCCCACCCTGCTCCGATTGCGGTAACTATAGGGGGAACTGCTCTAGAGTTTAACTCAAAGTTAAACTACAGGGAACCTTATGAAGTTGTCATAGCAACCTTATGAAATGTGGAAAACTTAACTCCCAAATCCAATGAAGGTTTTCGTTTTTCCACTGGTGAAACCCAGATTATCAGCTAGGCTAATCATATACAAACGAGATCCGTATAATAAATTTTTGAAAAAGTTAATGCAATCATTGATGTGATCCGCATGAATAAAAGTAATTCGATCAATAAATTTCTATATTAAGTTAAAAAAATAATGCAATCCAAAGGTTTTTAATCCACTCTCACAAATACTGTAATAATCAGTTAGGCCTATAATTAAGGGAAGTGATTGCCACCTAGGACTACATGAAGAGGGATCTGCTGATCGGATCTAAGATGGCGGCTGGCAAGGTAGTGATAGTGGAACAGCACCGCCTCTTATCACCATCTCAGATCCTTGTATGTTCTCTGTTGTACTATAAGCCCCATCCTGCTCCGATTATCTTACATCTTATCTTTTCCTCTGTGATAAGCAATGAAATCTTTCGGTATAATTGTGTTCTAAGTAAAGTTCTGTGAATGGATTACATTTTTAAGCATAATCATTTTGCAATACATGTTTTGGACTTTCTGTTTCAGCATTATTTAACAGTGTGCTGCTTCTTTTATTTCTGTAAAATTAATATAAAACTGGAATGGTGAGCCTATATTTGACAAAAATACTGAGTTTAAAGCATTTTATTTTAATTTAGTTGTTAGTGCTTGACAAAAGGTCTGTTAATATTCATAAACAAGCTGGTGACTCCGTTTCACCGGTCTAAAAGTTAGTTTTGCAGTTTGTGATTAATTTCCCAATCCTTAATTTTGTTTCCAATTTATTTAAATTCTGCTAATCACCAAGGTAACTAAAATTTCAACTTAAAAGTTTTGAATAGTTTAATGGATTCTGTACATTATTTTTCAAATACTCGCGCTTTGAAGAGAACTGATTATAGTGAGTACCTACAACCAAGAGGAATATGGAGACCAAATGTTAGATTTTCAGATCTTAAAGTTTGAAGATTTGGAATATAGGTGACTTCTTTTTACTTTCCTAATAATGCTGTTCAACATTACTTATCTGTCCAATAGAAAACGGAGCTATTCATATAGTAAAAAATGTCAAATTATATCAAATTGATGTCAAAATTACGTCAATTATGTAATCATTTTTGACATAATTTTGACGTCATTTGACATTTTGTGCTATTTGGGATGTGAATGTCCCTACTCTTTCTCGGTGTTTGTTGCATGCGACCCAATCAGATTCAAAGGTCGTGTCTTCAGTATTACAACTACACGATAATTCTACACGTGGTGCTCGATCGTGCAACTTTTTATATAGTTTGATTGATTTGTAATCTTATTACCAAGCAAATTTGTTTGATTAAGATTTATTTATTTATTATTTATTTACATTAATATTCAACAAACGAATTGTACGTTCTCGGTTGATTTGGTTGTGTCATGAATAAATCTACCGAACCTGAATATATGGCTACGGAGTTTTAGGTTCAGTTAAGCCATTCATTATATCGATAATTTCCGTTTGTTATTTTATCTATTTGTACCGGTGAAATATTTATGACTCTCAAACTGTGAGTTGAGTAAGAAATTAGGAGTCAAATGGATTCCTTTCGCTAGTTTCTTACAATTCGATAAACTGACACGAGTTTAGTGGCGCACCGGTGGGCTTGCAACGTAAAATACCCCCGTTGCAGCAGACCTGCATACTCTACGAACTTAAACGGCTAATAGGCAAAGCCTTAGATCGGTTAAAATCAAAGTACTTAGCCCATAAATAAGCAAATAAAATATTCTCCAATAAGAATCACTAGTTTTAATTTTTTGTTAGGTTAACATTGGGGAAGTGAGCACAATTTACTGCCTCAGAAATCTAAAACTCTAGTGACTTCAGGCTATAATCCAGTAAATCTCACTTATATGAAGCCACAGAGCTAGTGTTAACATATGCTGACAAATAAGTGAGATGCAAAATTTTATTCACTTCATAGAGGTTAACATCGCATGGGAAACGTACCCTGACGATATATCTGTACCTAATGGGAATAAAGCAATAATTCTCTAAAAGATGGAATGAATAAAAAATAACCTAATCTTAATGCTTTTTTTTAATCCATCAGTCAATATTTAAAAACTCCTAAATGTTTTGGGTTCTTGTATGCACTACCAATGAGACGTAAAACATGTTAGTCCCTTTGAATTAAATATAAATCTACTTAATTTGTAACACAGTAGTTCTCTGTTAACTTCTACTCAAAAATAATCTGTAGAATTACTTAAATGCCAAGCACAGAAATTGTATTTCCGGATGTGAAATTATGAAACTCATTGAAGTTCAGTCTACACTCGACAATTCATCCAATTTAATTTTAATATATAATTCAAGTTTAAGTATATCCTATCAGTCCGCCTAATATACAACTAAAACCGTTCTACCTCAGCCAAAAATAAATGTAAAAAACAATCCAACCTGTAGAATAATTTTCAATGAAATATTTTTTACGAAATAAATAATGCACCTCGCTTTTTGTTTTCCTATCGCTCTTATCAAGGACAACAATTACTCACGCTAAGATTGTTTCCCGCTAACAAGTCCCCCCCTACCCCCCCCTCTGCTTCGCCTCTCGGGGCGTCTTCTTGCGATTTTTCTCCGATAAAATCCCCCCCTAATGTGTTCATTTGCTTCTTTCTCGTGTTACTAACGAGGCCTCAGTAAGAGCTCCGCACTCGAGCTTGCTCGCTGCTCATTGCTCGCTTCTCGTTGCTCGTTTGCTCGTTTCTCGTCTTCAGACGTCGTTTAACCCGGGCCCTCGTGTCGCACAAAGGACGTAAACGTTAGGAATCACTTTAATGGGGTTCACAAAGGTTGTATGAAAGGACGAGGACGTAACTGCAGCGGGAGTTTATTTGTAGAGAGGGGTTTTAGAGCGTATAATATGTTGGTGTTGTAACGAATGATTGTATGGTTAATCGCCGATTTGAAATTGATAAATAAATAATTAGACTCTGGTGGTGTAAGTGTATTGAAAGCTGAAGAAGGGTTTTGTAACTTTCATTGTGAATTTTGAATAATCCCACAGAGGAAGAAAATCCTGAATAACATCCTAAGCCCTTATAAATCCTTGAAAAAAATATTTAAACCCATCGGAATAATATCCTTATGAATTAAAATTTCTATTGCATTGTTCGTTTGGTATTGCTTCTTTCAAAAAAGTTAAACATTTTGTTTCTAACAATAAACCCAGTTTTGCGGAGTACAAAGAATCGTTTTTTTTTTTATAGACATTCGACATTAGGTAAAGAATGCAGGCAATTTATTTACAAACCTGCATATTCAATTCCTTTGCTATTTTTATGAAGAATATTTTCTCATGTTCATTTATTGTCATGAATGAATTGAATAAATCTTCATCCAAGCGATCTAAGCTTCATCTGTTGATCCGAGCGGCCTGCCGCAACGGGATTATATCATTTTAACACAGCATACGAATGACGCCACTTCAAAATCCAACTTCAACACAACCAATGTAGGCCTACTTATATACATTGGGCGCGTTCAACCGTACTCACTGGTGAGTAATCTACCAACATGTAATTTACTCTACCAACATGTAATTTACTACTTACCGACCAATGTTGTGCATCAACCAAACAATTACGGTGATTGGTAAGTAACCGGACATGGTTGATTGTCAAGGTTGTTGATTTGTCTATTAAGGACTACGATTCGCCACCGTCGAGTGAGCCTGAACGCATATGTTGTAAATAGTACTAAATGCGGTTAAAAAAATAAATCCTATACTCTTATACGAGCAATGTTATCTTGCGTGCGTGCGTGCTTGCTTGCTTGGTTGTATGTTTGCACAACGATCTCAAAAACGGCTCCGAGGATTTCCTTCAAAGTCTGGAAATAAGTAATTCATTCAAAAACATGTTTTATGCACTCGGCCAGAGAAAATCTAATAATGCAATAAAGCGATTTTTAAAGTTGTAAAATTTAAACATTGGCCTTATGAATCGCCGTAATAGCAACGAAATAATCAAGGAAAGTGTAAACAAATTAAGTATAATCAATCATAACAGCTGTTTGCAAACTACAGCCATCGAGGGAGAATACAGCGTGTGGCATAAATATTGCATAGAGTAATAAAAAGATTTTTATTTATAAATTTTATGACGCTGAAATGATTAGTAGTAATTAGATGAAGTGATAAACATGGAAAAAATACCGAGCAAGGCTCGGTCCACCAGATGCTAAATAATTGAATCGAAAAACGAATCAAAATTAAATAAATCATCGATGCTGAGCGCTGAGCGCACCCAAAGACGAAAGACATAACACTTCATCAACACAATAACACAATCAGCTGATTCTCAAACCCAGTATCGCTGACACCAGCAGACCAGCTGATCAGATTTGGGCGGGAAGTTGCGGCAGGCAAACAGGGATTTAATGGCGGCACGGCGCGGCCGGCACAGCGGGCGGTAGTTGTCGCGCCCGCCGCTGCGTGTGCCCGGCGCCACGTGTCGGGCACGCGCCCGTGCTCATTACTGGTGTCAACGTTTGTCCGGATCACTCGTCCCAATTTGGGACGCCCCTGTCGCATTATGCAACGGGTTTGTTATTTTTGGCGCACGTCATTGTTGTTTTTCCGTTAACAACGTCGTTTCGTAGTTTGCTCCCGCGTGCACGCTGTTTCTTGGCTCCCTTACTGTGTTTGATGGATTTCGATTGTTGTTAGGTTGGCGGATTTATTTGTTTCTTTGAAGGAGGTGGATTTTTGTATGCATTTTTTTATCGTCTCATTTTTATAAAGGGATTGGAAATACTTCAACGTTTATTTAAGTCTATGTTGGGTTCATGTTTGAAGGTAGAGCAATCCATTAAATTAAAAGAACATTAATGAAAGAGCGAAACCTAATTTGATTACTGTTTTAAAAAGGACTAAAAAAATCTTCCTCCCGATCCTAAGTTGTTTTCCAAGAAACGGACAGGTTTTTTGAGTACCGGTATTTATATAATTATTTATTTCCGCCTCAAAAAAAGTAAACGTAAAAATTAGTCCCTTTCTAAAGCAATGGGTAGACATAAGGCCACACGTAGTGTGGCCTTGGTAGACACTTAAACCCCCCACACGTACGCAATATTTTTTGAAGGTTTAAAATTAAAAATATAATATTCTTTCACACAATCACACTTGTGAACAAATTTTGTAAAGCTGACTAAGATGGCTACGTTCCAAAAGCAACTTACAACAGTGTTTCAGTAAAGAAGTGAGATTCTGCTAAAACGCTAATTTTTTTGGAAGAGTTGTCATAATCTGTTAGCGTAAATTAAGAAATTGAAATTCAAGCCTTCGGAGGGTTCTCATTTCAAGACGGTATTTTTGAACGATAAAATACAATTTTTAAAAAACAGAATCCTTCTTTTCCAAACACTGCCTCGTTATAAGACACCCACGAGAAAAGAGAGGGTTTCCTCCCTCCCCCTCATTCACCGAGCAAATGCTTTGTTCAAAGAGATAATGAGTAATTAGAGCAAGTACTATAGATCTATCAATCTTTTTACTGTGAAAAAATCATTTACTTTTTTACCACAAACGCCAAAGTTGGGATCATAATGTAATTTAAGTCATGTATACATTTCAATGTAAAGTGAATACTACTGTATGAGATGTTCTGAAACAGGCCCTTAATCATTTTACTGAGATTGTTCACAAAGACAGAAAGAGAAAACTCCAGTAACCGATTCGAGTTTAACTCACAAATGCCACAATTTATTATACATGGAAATGTATGACTTTTAGGTAATCATCGAAAGTTATATGATCCATTTAATGGAGTAATAAGCATATTCTCCTGAACACTGGAAAAATTAATGAAGTGATTAACATTTTGTACCCAGGGCCTGATTAAGAGGTATGGCGCCCCTAGGCTTGAGTTGATTTAGCGCCCCCCTCCCCTTCACCCCTCTTCTGCCCCTTTATATCGCCAGATATGTCGTAGATACTATATACAATGAAATTACGAATTTAATTCCTCCAGAACTAATAGCTTAAAAAGTACATTTAACCTAGAAAATAACTGAACTATGATCAGTGCAGACAAAAATTATCACAAATATAATAAATAAGTCTGTTCTAATCAGTTACATGTTCAAGGACAAGTCACCGCTGCCTGTGACACTTATTCAACTGACACTCTCGCAACTTACACCCCCACTGCTCTTCTTTTCTACTTTTGACTTCTGCCGCATCTGATTCAGATATCAATTCATCGTCGTAACAGTCTTCATCAGACTTTTAAGAGTATTATTTCATATTTAGTAGCTCATCGGCTTACTATAATAATTTACCAACTGGAGGATAACAAAGACACTCACATCCCGGCCTCACATGGGCTAAGGCTGGGAGTATCTTTATTTGATTATGTTATTTTTTTACAATTCCATTATTTCGTTGTTTTTGTACCTAGCAACTGATGAGGCCCTCATACTCATAATGTAATTTTTGTTCTAATAAAAAAGTTATTTTATTGAGTTATTAGTTTTTCTGGCCAGGTAACCTGCATAGAACACGTTTTCAGTCAGAAATCAGTTATTTCCAGACTTTGAAGGAAATCCTCGGAGCCGTAATCGAAATAATTTTGCAATCAAAAGCATGATCAAGCAAGCAATAAAGCAAACATTGCTCAGTAAGACTATAGAATGTGTCTTTAGGTTTGATAACAAACATGCTAAGCAGGCCACATTTAGGCAAAAGGGGGCGCGTGGCATTAGTTTTATTGTTTAATTCATTTAAAAATATAAAAACAATATTTATTCTCCATCTTGTGGCGCCCCTGGATGGCTGGCGCCCTAGGCTACAACCTAGTCAGCCTAGTGGCTAATCAGGCCCTGTTTGTACCAAAGGATTTTTGTAACGTATTCAGTATATTTAGTATAATCCATTCTCTTCCATTATATGTTAATAACGACCACAATACGCTTTAAGGCTTATTAACCGACTGACGGAATGAATAGGCACAAACACCCAAAACAACACACCTAACACACCAGGTGATGTTTCAGTACTTTGCTCCGGTTATCAGCGTTCGCGAGCAGACAAGCCGTGTATGCAGGATATGCAGGATATGGAGGATCGTTGCCCGCATTTCCGATATCGCGCGCCCGGCCGGAAATGTCGACTCCCGAAATGTTCCGTTTTTTGGAAACCGCTTCTGATATCGCCGCCTCGCCGCCCGGCCCGCATGCCTGTTATCTCTGTTGAAAGTACTGCTGCAAAGTGTTTTTATTTCCTTGCCCAAAAGTTCTTTAATCGTTCAATTAATTTCCATGTCGACAGTTTTATTTAAGAATGAAGGCAAATACTCAATTAACAAATAAATTTAGTTCAACGCCCAGTTGATGGATTATTGCAGGATTGGATCACTTTTTTCCAATTTATGAAGGTGTTCTTTGGATTGGAGTCTGAACAGCTACATTAGACTTGTATTGACCATTACGTAAACTCAACACTCAATATCTCGACACTCAACAGCTGACAGAGAGTCTTCAAATTAACTATTTTTCAGAATAGTTTCATTTCAATTGGTGAATATTTGTTATTTCTTTAAATATCGTTTACTCAATATGAAATGCCCGTGTAAGTAATAAATTTACATGTGAAACTCAAATCTGTTATGCGTTTATATATTAAAACCCATTAAAAATTCCAATGTTCTGGATAACTCGACAACCTCTGGGTCCACAAACAGTCAAGTCAGCGAGGTTTTACTCACCTAATTGTCAAATACGAATAGATGATTCTTGTTTATGATTAGCCAAACAATCTGACCCACCTCTACCATTCACAAGTGGGGATGGCTAAATAATATTGATAGTACCTGGTGGACTAAGCCTTGCTCGGTGTTATTTCATGTTTACCAGTTCATCCAGTTACTATAAAATATTTCAATGTCATAAAATTGATAATTTTTTATTACTCTATGTTCTCTTCATCCCACTTGCTGTATTTTTCCTTGATGGCTGCAGATTCCAAACAGCTGTTATGATTACTTCATTTGTTTACACTTTCCTTGTTTATTTTCGTTGCCATTACGGCAACCCATAAGGCCAATGTTAAAATTTTACAACTTTTAAATTCGATTTATTACGTTAATAGATTTTCTCTGGCCAAGTAATCTGCATAAAAGACGTTTTTGAGTCATAAATTACTTATTTCCAGACTTTGAAGGAAATCCTCGGAGCCGTTTTAGAGATAATTGTGCAAGCACGCAAGCAAACAAGCAAATATTGGACTACAATTGAATTTAAATAGCACAGTTAACTCAGTTTAAACTAAAACTTGGTTTATTTATTTTGCATTAATTTTACAACCAAATAGAAATTACTATAATACTATAATCCTAATTCAACAATAATCAAATTTCGCTACTCTTACTACTCTTAACTCTCAGACTCCCAACTATACTTCTAGGAAATCAACCTATACAGAGTACAACCAATGAATCATTGGTACAACTGGTCGAAGTCAATATAAATTCAGCGAAAATAAATGACATTCGAGTGATGTAATATTGTATCCTAATATTCAATTTTTGGTTAAACTTCAATTCCAAAGTATTACCAAGCAAAGTTATTACGCATGGCAATTTTGGAATACCTAATTTCCCAACTCATAAGGTCTTTAAGAGGGTGTGAAAAAAATTTCGATTAATGTGCGTGTTTAAATTGAATGATTTCAGTTGGAAAATTCAGATTCATGAACTAAGAAATTCATGGTCAGCAGTTGGGAGGATCAGGTGACCTCCCCAACCCCATGAATTTTATGGTGTGACGCCACTGCCGATATAATACAGCAAGTCATATCGATATTTTGACTTAGACGTATCAATTAAGGTTCCGCAGGTTCCGCTCGATCAAAAAACCAATAAACCTACATTTTAAAAATAATTGCTCCCTATATTCACGAGAGAACTGAACTAATCAATCCAAACACCGATGCAGGGAACTACTCGCCAAAAAGACGTGACGAATGGAATCGACATTGGGGGTCCAATTAGTCCAGGTACATCCGTCAATGATATACCATAACAACTACGTAAACTAATATATTACTCTAACTCACTGACTGTGTGACATACAGAAACGATTAAAAACCAAATTTTTCATTTTTGTGAGCTAAACTCAAATATGAAACTTAAAATTCGAATATACAACTTTTTACATGTGAAAATGCCAAAACACCTATTTTTGAAAAAAAATAAATCTAAAAGAAAACACTTTCAATTATTAATCCTTAAATCACTCCAGAATTGTCCGATCAGGCTATTTTTTTAACAGGTTTAAGTTGATTATGTGATTAATGTATTCACCAAGTTTGAATGTAATCAAACTACTATTACGAGAGTTATCGACCTTAAAAGAAATAAGTATAAATTTAAATGTAAATAGCTGTATAAGTGCAAAATAATTTGAACGGATAGTGTTTTTGAGGTCTGGGGACATCAAAATGAAAAGTTTAAGTAGCTTTGGGGCCTAGGTTTTACTAAAACTCATACTGGAATAGCTTATTCCTTATCGGAAAATTAGCTTAAATGGAAAAAATTGTAAATTTTCAATTTGCAGCACTTCCATAGACTTTGTCATAGAAATCAAGAAAAGTCGGAAAATTTATGTACTTTCTTTTTGCAAATCAATGTTAATCACATAAAATTTACGGTTTTTGGGTTATACGTTGAAAAATCAGATTTTTGCCTTATTTTGCATTTTTGACAATGTTCTGTCACGAAATTTTGTTAAAAAAACATCGGATTTGGATTCAGCGCCGCAAAAACATAACGACTAAAATCAAACTTAACCCAAAACTTTCCCGCGAAAACTACATTTTTACTGGACTAATCCCTTTATTCACAAGAGAACTGAACCAATCAATCCAAACACCGATGCAGGGAACTACTCGCCAACAAGACGTGACGAATGGCATCGCCCCCGGAGGTCCAATTAGGCCAGGTGTGGGATTAATAGCGAATTCGGAGCGCTTCCGCTGCATCGCGCGCATCTTCCGGTTTTTTACCGCGCAATACACAATTGTCGATGCTAATGCTGCCCGTTTCGTGTGATCTTTCATCAGCGCTTAATTGGTGCAGCGATTACGCGATGCAGCCTAGTGCAACGCGCCGCGCCCGCCCGCCCGGCAACTACAGACTCGATCGGGTGTTGGAAATAAACAGGATCAGGAAACTGACACATACTTTCTCCCTTCAAGTAATTTAAAACCAGAAAACATATATAGTGAAATAAAACAAATTAACAATTAATTATCGCACAAATATATACCAAATTTTATCAAAATTGGTTAGTAAATAACGGAGATATCGGTTATTTAATATTTGCCATAAGAATAACATTGGACAACGTACTGCGTTTACCGCCAAATTAAAATATCAATTATCTTTGCAACCAGTTGACATAGACTAATGATTCAAAATACTGGATTATTTAGTTTTTCAAGCCAAATTTAATGGTTGCAAGTATATTTACTTTGGAGGTTACAGATTTTGTGAAATTTAAAAAATATGAATTTTTTAACACTTAAACCCCCATAACTTCTGAACCTGAATTTTAGAGACATGCGGGTGGTGTTCTTTTGTTTGTCATCTTGAGCACTAAAAACCATGACATTTTTATCAAAATCGTTAGAGCCGTTTTTGAGAAATTTTGATTTTTGTCATTTTTTATGGGTTTTTATGGGGTAAATACCCTTAAAAATCAAAAATTCAAAAAAATGAAAAATACCCCTGGAGACACCACGGCTTTATACCTACATGCCAAATTTCATGAAAATCGGACCACTGGTGTCGTCTCTAGCTTTGTTTACATCCACACAGACACACATACATCCGCACACGCACACACACGCACGCACGCACGCACGCACGCACGCACGCACACACACACACACACACACACACACACACACACACACACACACACACACACACACACTCACTCACACTCGCACTCACACTCGCACTCACACTCACACTCACTCACTCACTCACAGACACCACGCCAAAAACCACTTTTTTGGATTCAGGGAGCACTAAAACGAATATATCCACTAACAACTCAAATTCGAAAATTTTGACGAGAACGATACTTTCTCCATATACTATGGTATAGGGGGGAGAGAGTAAAAACCGACTACAGGTTTACTTAATCAGTTTACAGACCATAAATTAACCTTAAACCTCGCTAATGTATGGGGTCTTCAAGAGCCTCTTAATAATTGAGTATCAATTCTCTTTTTCTGTTATTTGGTCAACGTTGAGCTATTTTTGAAATGGAAGCCACTTTATTTTTCACTCCAACTCATGAAAAACTATGAACCTGATTAAATATTTTTCTGAGATAATATTTTTAGTAGCCGATATTAATGCTGTAGTGGCCGACTTGTATAAATGGATAAACATATGATTTTGTTCTGAGTAAAGATCAAAGTGAATAAATCTGTAAAATATTAAAAATATTCCATTATTCTCAGACATCCTATGCACAGCCATCGCTGCACATAGATCTGGTACAGGTACAAGTTTAAAGTTTAAAACTACACAAGGTGGTTTGGACTCAGCGACTCAGTCTGTCGACTATTTCGTTTGGGATAATTGATCGCACAATAAATTGTTATTTTACTTTATTATGTTGTACAATCATCTTCTTAGTTCTATTTTTTTGCTATTATTCTTTTTGTTTACCTCATGTTCTCAAATAAACCGTTATCTAATCATCTAGTCAAAAATCTGATTTTTATACTTCTATATTTTTAGTCTGCAGTGTGAATTTGTATTGAATAGAATTTGCTAATTATAACATGCAAAGAATGCTTAACAATAATAGAAACATAAATTTATAACATACACAAATATTTCAGTTGTTATTCTAGGCCTATGTATAACGAACGAAAGATTGATTGTCTCATTCATAACATTACATTTTTACTTAAGTCGCCAAAGTAGGAAAAAAAGGTTGAAGTTTTCAAAGTGTAGCAGTGTGAGCTTACGCATTATCATAATTAGTGAGTAGCAGTGAGTCCAATAAGTTGGTGAGTGGGGGGGGGGGGTTGGACTGTGAGATGCAGTGTTGGATTTGGGGATGGGGGGCGCACTTTTCGTGCCCGGCACCCACGGTGACCGCACCCTGCGCACGCCTATGCCTTTAGCCGTACCGAGGATTACTGCTCAATGTCGGGTGACCTCGGCTTCGTTCACCCGAGAGAGATGTAATGTGCGCCAGATATACATATACAGTATATTAAATTTTCAAATTATGACGAACGATGACTGACTTGACGCATATTACAACATCAGGACGACGACCGACAACGCGACGCACATAAACATGAGCTATGTTAAGTAAACTAAGCATAACTTGCTATATTTTGTCTGCAAAATAAATTAAGGCCCAATTGTAAAAAATACACTAAAAATATTGTTAGGCCCTCATTACCAATCACTATCAAATATTTCCAAAACAATCTGATGTTGATGGAGTAAATTCCTAACTTCTTCACTTGAACCTGAAAAAACACCATGCTGTAATGAGTAAATAAAATCAACCGACTTTGTTTGTCGTTGATTTTTTCATCTTTTGATTTACAACTTATATTTTACAAAAGTCAATAAAAACTATTGTAATGTGGGCCTTTGGCATAATTATATTGACAGTTAAACAAATTAAAGTGGATACTATAAAAGGCCTTGATTGTTAATAAAATAAAAATAGCACCTAAATATAAGCATATGTGGTAACAATATAATAAAAAGTGCCTTATTTAAAAATTACTTAATAAAATTATCAAAAAACCAAATCAATTGAAAAAAATCAGGAATCTCACCTTGAAATTTGTAAAATGATAATAGCCCAAGACGACTACCATGTGGCGAGAGTTCTCATCCCTCTGCTTGCAATCTGCGGAAGAAAAACTTGGAAAAACAATCCCAACTTAATAACTGTAATTCTGCTTTCAACGCTTTGGAATCAGCCGCAAGCTAAACATGTGCGAATTTTTCACACGATTACATTTAATATTATAGTATAAATTATTAAAATGTTCACACAAACTCACATGCTGTTCAGGTCAAAGCAGATTTCCATTTGTATATAAGAATCATAATAAAAATATTTGGTTTTCATCACTCTGTATACGAAAATTGCCCATTACCGTACAGCTGAGATCTACGAAAACTCTCGATTTCTTTACGTCAAAACAAATAATGATCAGATGTTTTTTGGTACCCAAACATTTCATTCCCGTACCCAAACAAACCATTTCCGTACCAAAACAAAATTTTACCGTACCGAAACAAACGGTTATCCTATTTTGACAGTTCAACCAGCTGACTCTAAACTATAAAATAGACAGTTCAGCCGTATTGTGTTTGCTTATAGAAAAATGATTGAATTATGAAATGTTGGATGATTTTTTGTAAGTTTGGTTACTTATTTGCATCGTGATGAAAAGTATTGTTCACAACTCGTCACAAAAGTCCCATTTCGGGGCTACTTTCATGACTAGTAGTGAAATATACTATTGTTTATATTGTAATATATTCGCCCTGTCCAAATATTATATTGTAATTTCAATCAAGAATAAAAACATTAGTTTGTTGATTTTTTACGTTTAATTGTGTTTGCCAACTTTTACATTTGTTGTTGAAAAACTGTGTCTGTCATAAAAAGACATCTTAATATTTGGATCTTTGAGTGCAGATCCAAATAACTAATTCAAAATAACTTAAATCTATTAAATGAAAAGCACCGGGCCCTACTGCTGACAACTCAAAACTTAAAAGCACTAAAATATTAAGTGGACAAAAATTATAAAGTGGTTACTAACTACAAAAGTAATTAAAAACTGAAAAAAAACACTACTATCAAGAACAGAAATAGTCTACTACGATTTATTCAAGCAAATTTAAGAAAATTCAAGCAAAGTAAAGCAAAACCCTGATCATTTTATATACAAAAATGAAGAAAGGGGTTGACAGTTGAGAGGACTACAAGTTGACGAACAGAGGCCAAGGTCAATCAAGGTCGCCGCGACTCGACTCAGCACAGCAGTGCGGACGGCTGCCGTTACGCGCGCTGCCATCAGTGGTCGCCGCGACTCGACTCAGCACAGCAGTGCGGACGGCTGCCGCTACGCGCGCTGCCATCAGTGGTCGCCGCGACTCGACTCGGCACAGCAGTGCGGACGGCTGCCACTACGCGCGCTGCCATCAATGTCGCCGCGACTCGACTCGGCACAGCAGTGCGGACGGCTGCCGCTACGCGCGCTGCCATCAATGTCGCCGCGACTCGACTCGGCACAGCAGTGCGGACGGCTGCCGCTACGCGCGCTGCCATCAGTGGTCGCCGCGACTCGACTCGGCACAGCAGTGCGGACGGCTGCCGCCACGCGCGCTGCCATCAGTGGTCGCCGCGACTCGACTCGGCACAGCAGTGCGGACGGCCGCCGCCACGCGCGCTGCCATCAGTGGTCGCCGCGACTCGACTCGGCACAGCAGTGCGGACGGCCGCCGCCACGCGCTCTGCCATCAGTGGTCGCCGCGACTCGACTCGGCACAGCAGTGCGGACGGCCGCCGCCACGCGCGCTGCCATCAGTGGTCGCCGCGACTCGACTCGGCACAGCAGTGCGGACGGCCGCCGCCACGCGCGCTGCCATCAGTGGTCGCCGCGACTCGACTCGGCACAGCAGTGCGGACGGCCGCCGCCACGCGCGCTGCCATCAGTGGTCGCCGCGACTCGACTCGGCACAGCAGTGCGGACGGCCGCCGCCACGCGCTCTGCCATCAGTGGTCGCCGCGACTCGACTCGGCACAGCAGTGCGGACGGCCGCCGCCACGCGCGCTGCCATCAGTGGTCGCCGCGACTCGACTCGGCACAGCAGTGCGGACGGCCGCCGCCACGCGCTCTGCCATCAGTGGTCGCCGCGACTCGACTCGGCACAGCAGTGCGGACGGCCGCCGCCACGCGCTCTGCCATCAGTGGTCGCCGCGACTCGACTCGGCACAGCAGTGCGGACGGCCGCCGCTACGCGCGCTGCCATCAGTGGTCGCCGCGACTCGACTCGGCACAGCAGTGCGGACGGCTGCCGCTACGCGCGCTGCCGCTCCCGCGACGACCACTGATAGACAGTTAGCAGTGGGCGGGATCGCACTCATTGTCAGACATCTCACAACAATTCCCTCCCCGTCCGACACCCAATTCTTGAAAAATAGTCTAAACATTTAGTTTTAAATTTTCCCTCGCCGTCAAATCAACCAAATGTGAAATCATATTGTAGAGTTTCATCATAGATATAAGTGGGGAATGAGCAAGGATGTTGGTGCGAGAAAACTGAACTTTAAATAAAACAAATGACCGATTATTGAAAGAAGGAGTATAAAAAGTAAGCATTTGCAAAGAATTAGGATCATTAATTTTACCACGGATCAATCTAAATAGGTGAACTAACTGTATGGTTTTCCGTCTTGAGGATAACCTAAAGAAATTAAATGTACTTAGTAATTCTTCGTAGAGAATCAGAAAAGGATAAAAGCCAGTCTTAACAAAATATATTTCAAAAATCGCTTCTGCACGCCTTCAGTTCGTAATTAATTGGCAAAATTGAGATTTCGATCCCACGTTTCCTACAATTTTTCCAACAGGTCCTTCAGTTTCCATTGGCTGTTGGGTTGTTAATTGACAGTCATGTCTAAAATAAAATTGCAGAAATATAGGAGTTGGTGGTTGAATAAGATTTGGTCAAGGGAAGGGCTTTCATTCTGAAGTTTTCAGACTAACATGTTATGAGTGGAGTTATATTAGCAAGAGAGAAATTGACAATAAATTATAACTGACCACATTTAATGGTTTGTCTTTTTACACACAGTATACGAAAAATGTAATACTACTTGGTATAATTTTTTCTTTAACATTTCTTCAGAAGATTTGTGTTCTAAATATTTTAGATTATCGATTCTTTAAGTGTTTTTCAACAGTAATTTTGGTTAATCTTTAGTTCAAACCCAATTCTTTCCACAAAGAAACAATTGAAATTATTTTTTAAATAAACTTATAAGATTTTAATTATCATCTGTCTTACAGGGAATAGTTTTACCTCACAAATCGGTGTCAGAAGAATAGCGGACAGATTTATTAAAACAGGTTTTTAATATTGATTATTTAAGGACAAAAAGTGGTTCTACAACATATGCAGACAACCCAATGAAAGTAGAGACTATAAAAAAGCGTTATGCCAAACTAATTTGGTTAAAAGTAAGTACTTATCAAAATTGTTGAACCATAAACATTTCTGCATTTTTTAAATTAAAAATTTAATAAGTTCGGTCCTTTACATTCGAATATCAAACATTTATACCATTTACTCCTAAATATTTACTTAACTTTTATTAACATTACTTCTGAATAAATTTAAATGAACAATTATTTCTCCTTTTATTTTTTCCGCAAATATTAATGATGAGGTCTTGTAAATCATAATCAATGTTAGATCTTGAAGATATAGGCATAAATTTAGTTTTGAAACATTCAAGGAAAGGGTGTTTTGATCAAATCACTTAATTGGCATGACAGTAGTACCTTGATGAGACAACTTTCAGGGAATTTGAAAAAGATTCTTCTTATTGAGGGTCTCTTCTTATTGAGGGTCAAGGTTTTTTTTGGCTAACAGTCACATTATCAAGTTTACCAGGATCTCATAGAGGACACTCTCTGTGTTGGTTACAAGTATAGTTGGTTTGGTGTTATTCTTTTCCAATAAATATGTTAGCATTTAATGGGTTTATAAATTTTGGAGAGAAATGGATGATGTACTTTTCAAAATCATGTGAAGTATGGATGTCATGATACACCAGCAATAGCAAGATATACATACGATTTATTTTTTGTCATGTATTCTTTCACTGTTTTAATCCCTTTTCGTTTACAATCGTCGGTGATTTTTCAATCACTGATCGATTCTTCAGGCAAAACTAACACAACGTTTACTAACAACAATATCAATATAATCGCAAATCACACATTTGTCTCGTTAACGAGTGCAAGACTGACCTTACATTCGTCACAAGATGTCTGACGAGGGTGGGAAGGGAAGAGCGGGGTTGGGACTTGTATCAAAACGGTTGTACTATATGTTAAAAGATCCGTTCTGGCGACTCACTAACCGTGAGGAGCAATGCCCATGACAGTTTGAGAACTAACTGTGCGATTCCTAAAAACATTGAGTTATAGACGTCAGAGATACGATGCGAATTGGCAAAAAGTAGTATTAACGAGTTTGTTTGGACGAAAACTGTCGAGTTGGAGAGATAAATTAAAGTAGAGTTTCTACCTTAGGTGCCCAAATTTTTTTTTAATTTGAGAAAATATTTTGCACCAATTTTTTTAATACACATTTCTCAATATTGAAAAAAATTTCACAATTTTTATTTAATTTTTCATGGTCCACAAAACTCAAAATGTTTATGTTGCTAAGTGCATATAAGAATGTAGCAATTGCCGCAGAAAACTCGTGATTCCCAAAAATAGCATTTTTACTGTTTTCAGCTTGCTAACATTGATACTCCAAAAGAACTACCTAAGCTCTATCTTTTGAAATTCTTTTATGGTTGTCTAGATTAAATTATCTAAAGAATCATGTAATTTTAATAAATTTTGCTTAGTCAGTGTTTATGAATAAATCTAGAAAAATTATCAAAAAATATTAAAACTTTTAACAAATTTGTCAGTATATAATAAAATGGCAAATTATAACTCGCCGTCTTCAAAATACGTGATTTTTAAGTCAATTTAATTGTAAACAAAATGACGTACTTCAAATCGAAAAATGTTAAATTGATATTTTTAAATAGGCTTGCAAAAAATCACTAAATTTGATGTTTAAGCCCATTTAGGTTTTTTTCCAACTTTTTTGGGTGGTATGGTGGTTTTTAATTGAACTGAAGTATGAAATACTGTTGCTTACTCAAAACAGCATTAATAACAATTTTAGCTTTTAAGGTAGAGACTCCCCTTAACATTCAGTAGTATGGCAATCTCAAGGGGACTTAAAAAGAGGATATCAAATAGAGTTTGAGTTGTAGCCCGTCTCTTCGAACTATATAATAATACAAAAATATTTGTTTCTTAATCATTCTCAAGAGAGAATAATTTTTTATACTTTCTATGGAAATCCTTCAGTAAAAACATTGGTTCAACCAAGTTAATTTTTTAACAGGACGGATTTGTGGAGTGTGGTTGAATTTATGGTATTCTCATGTACCTACACATAAATAGATTGAATTTAAACCTTTTCAGTTGTCAAATACCTCTCAGACATCAAAGCTGTTTTACAGAATAATCTGGTCAATAATATTGACAATTTTCTTTACATGCATTATGCATTATAAAGTAAGTCACTACTATCTTAGGTAATAAGTAAAGCAGTTTAATTTAACCAAATTGTACTAGGGCCTATGCTAAAAACTTTTAATTGTTAAAATTGCTCATTTTTTCTAGGAAGAGTTAGTTGCTCTAATTTGTTCTATTTTTTTAACCAATCATATTTCCAATAGCTGAATTTTGCGATCTGAAACTAATTCAATTCTGCAATATTACCAGCTTCGGTAATAATAGTTCTTTCTTTTAACTCACTAATACAGTTAAAAATCATGGTTCATGCCTATCTAATCTCATATTCTTTCTTTGTTCGAATTAAAAAATATATTATTGACTTTATTTTGTATTTTATCATTAATTCAAATTGTTTGACTCCGTGTTCTAAGTGATTTTTTGTTGGTTATTTATATATTTGTTGTATGTTTAAGCTTCCCTAGTAATTGGGCAATTTGCCTGTTAGGGTAGCGTTTGCAGATAGGTAAGATTATTTTTTATGAAAGTTGTTACGTGTCATGCAAAGTTAGCTTGAATAATATTTTTTGTTTGTATATTTTAGCTAGTAATCTTGAAAGTGTAATGATGTTTTATTGAATTTTCTACGACATGTAATACATTTCCTTTGTTTTCTGCAATAAAAATTATTATTATTATTACATCTTCCTCTCTTGTCCTGCCACATGATGGAAAACGCTCTACAAGGCATATCACACTTTATAACAGGAAACACCTTACAACATATGTGCTTATGTCTTTGCTGCACATAAGTACTTTTCAACATATCATGTGCTTTGCCAAACGTAACAACTTAATAACACTAAACGTTTCATAGAATACAATTTGCTTTACGAAACATAAGAAATTTATAATCCGGAACGCAATTTTTAACAAATAACGCACTATACTATATATACTAGGCGGAATGAAATTGCGAGCCTAATGATCAGCTAAATCTATCGGACCTTCTGAGGGCTCGCCCTGCCCTCCCTTTTGTCGGCAACTCGGCACGGAACTCGACACGCAATACCATGCCGTACGGCATGCTCTATTGTTACTGGACACTGGCCACTCGCCACTGGCGCCAGTACTGGCCACTCGCCACTGGCCGCGACACTCGCCACTCACCACGGTCCACTCGTCACTGGCTGTGTATACTGATCTGTATACAATGTACAAGGCCCCTATGTACAAAGTATACTCACCCCAACCAACTGGGCTGTGGGACGCCTAGATAGTGAGTCCGCTCCTAGTATACACATCTGCCATGCCATGTCACCACCAACACAAGGGAAAACACTTGGATAGCTCCCTAAATGAGCAGAACTACTCAACATTCCTATTATTATCATATCATAATGATATTATATCATAATATCATTACAATTCATTATCATTAATCATTCATCATTATTAATTATTTATCATTTATTATCATTCATCATTATTCATTTATCATCAATAATTATTTATCATTTATTATTATTATTTATCATTAATTATCCATTATCATTAATTTTTAAGGGCAGGATGTAAATTATGAAAGGTCTTACGTCGTTTAAAATTACAATTAATTAATTTCAATCGGTCACACCGAATATGATCAGAAGAAATAAGGGACTGCCAAATTGATTATAGGGTCCTTCCTTTAATCCTATTGACCACTGGAAATACCTACTGGAAACAGGTTCTTGAACATACCACCAGAATATAAGTACTCTTGATCATTAATGAATTTTTTTTCATTTTTACATTTTTTTAAATAAATACAGGGTCTTTGCTACTCAAGTACACAAGTGAAATTTTAAATTGCAGTTAAAGTTGTTGTGTTTTAAATCATAAACATAATTATCACAAAAAGTGATGGGAACTATCCGATAAAAACAAACGATTCATCCGGTTGTTGCGCGCCAAACGATTCATCCGATGGTTATTTATATTTTCATCCGGATGATGAACGATGATTATCCATTTATTCGCAAGCGAATCATCTGAACGGCATTATTATCCATCTATCTAAAAACCATCCGTCTATGTTTTCATTCAATTGTAAAACAATTCGTCCCGTATTTTTATTCGTTTGAAAACTACGAGTCAGTTATTCAATTACTGAAACTGTTCTTTAACGAAAGGTGAAAAAATCCGAGTATTTGCGCCATAGATAAAAACATCATATGATTGCACCAACCTTTTAGCTTATTTAACTACCTCAACCTAAATTCAAAATGTTTTAAGGTATAAAAAAATATTTATTCATCCATTTGCGGGTGAATCATCTGCTAAGCAGGTCGACAGTATCAATTTTTATCCGAATAGATACGCCACAAAACCAATGAAAACTATCCATCTGAATCAGGCTCGCGAACAGATGGTTTTTTCATCCATCCACTTGTCGGACAGTTCCTCCCATCTCCGCACACAGCGCGGGCCAATCCGCTCCCCACCCCCCTACACAGGAAAAACATCGGATGAATCATCCATCTGAAAACTATCGGATGAAAGAAAAACCATCGGATGAACCATCCATCTGAAAACTATCGGATGAAAGGAAAACCATAGAATGAACCATCGGATGGTTGAAATCAGCCGTTTGTCCCATCAATAATCACAAAGAAAAATTCATAGCTTCTAATGGTAGACGGATAAGGAAATACGTCTCAGCTCAATGTGCACAACGTGTTAAGTGTTAGTTTGACAGTCATTACAATTCAAATCATTCTCTACCACTGATTGTTTACAATTAATTTCAATTAACCACAGTTGTACACCATGCGGTTTTGCACACAACTGTTGTTTCAGCGGTTAAAAACAGCTACTTTCCCTTTAAATACTCGAATGGCATAACAAGCAATCCAAGATTCTCCAGAGAAATAAGGATCTATTGAGCCGCTGGCAAATTCATCGTTTAATCTGGCAATGTTTACTTCAGGAAGAAAAGAACACTATCTAAATATTTGTATGGTAGTGACCAATTTAATTTTTTTCCTTAAAAGATTTTGAGTTAGGAGAGAGTGAGCTGACTCATTTTACAACAATTTTTGTTTTACTGAAATGCCAACATCAAATTTATGTACTATACAGCAATCATATTCTTATTCCATTAGAAAAAGCACTTTGAAATGTCGGATAAAAATTTAGATTTTTATAACTGCACGACATTGATCGACTGTTTCAATTAAATCGTATTAGATTTTGGTGCCTGTTTCAGTGAGCTATATCGAATCAAAATTGTGTAGTTACATTTGAAAACAACCTGTAAGTAAAATTCTTCCCATGCAATCATTACAATTTGTTACCTGATCAGAATGTACAGTATTAACTGTAATGAACTGTCATTAACATCATTAAATTTAAATCAAGAAAAAACTCACTAGTGAACAAGTGAATTTTGACTCTGGTGCCTTTCAAGGACCTGTTTCTGTTGGTCCATCGTGGATGTGCCAGTTTCTCATTGAGACTGATGATGATCGCCTTTTGTGACCAGTTGAAATTGAACACATTTTTTACCCTTTGTACATATTTACCATGATTTGTTGAATACAGTATAAGAAGTATTATATTTTTTATTTGTTGTAATAGGCATCAATTACATCAAATAATTGCAATAACACTTATCATGTAAATCAGAAATTTTGAACTTTAGTTATAATAAATGTTAACATAATATCAGCAAAGAACCCTTTTTTCAATAATTATTTTAATCATTCCACAACATAAATGTACTAGAAATATTCTTTTCTTTGGACATAAAGGATATGTTTCTATAATTCCTCCTGTAAAACTATGCAAATTTAGAAAATGACTTAGGGAAAATTAACACTCTCAACCGACAAGCCAAGGGACCTTTATCGGGACTATTATCCAAGTATTACATATACCATTTACAAACCGAGAAAATCATAAATGAATCTTTCCCCTTAAAACAAAGGGCACGAGATGCTGGTATCATATGCCGATGATATCTTATGCCATTTTGAAGAAAAGGAAAGAAGGCTTTGTAACAAATCTAAACTCATTATCAAGAAGAATAAAATTTAACCATGGAATTACAAACTCAAAGGATTAACTATGTACATCTTATAATACTCTAAATCAAATAATAACCATCAATTCGATATTTATAGAAATCCTACGCAAACTGATTTAATGAAACCCTCATTTTTCAAAGACCAATGGAAGTGCCAAATATGCAGCATCCACTCAATGATACATGGCTTACTAAATACCTCCTTGAGGAAACAAAATCTAGATCAAAAGTAATGAAATACCTAGCTCAAAAATATGGTTGGGCCTACAAACCAGAAATTATAGATGAAATGATTAAAAATATTACAAAGAAGAGGTCTAAGAACTTGAAAAATCTGCCCTATAATGAAGAGAAGTAAGTTATTTAAGTTTCATTTAACACTTAAAAAGGCCATAGGCGAAACTTTAAAAATGATATATTGAATATTATTGAGAAACTAATCAAGAACAACAAAATGACGACTATATCCAATCTAGAATCGGAACTGATTGTTCACAGCGCTACAAATACTCCAGTGGGAAGACAAAAGGCCATTTCAGTCGAAATTCAGAGAAAATATTCATTGCTCCTTACAATAGTCGAACAACCATAAAATAAAATTGTATTGAACACCTACTGTCCTCAAACCAACATTTTGAAAACAACAAAGAAGATTTCAAACAAACACTTTGTTTGCACAAAAGGGAGAAGGTTAATACTGAAGAAGAATTTCACAGGTATGACAAAAATAAAGAATATCTCCAAGAACTTCTAACCACCTATAGCCACGATAACCATCCTATATTTGAGAAATTGAGGAGATAAAATAAAATAATCAAGAACAACTTCCATAAAAGTGCATCATATGGATTTGTAAAATAAATGTCCACTTATATACAATATGGGTATATGGTGGTGTTTTGAACATGAAGATGGGACTAATATTAGAAACAGTGTCAATTGAAATAAAATAATTATCCACAAAAAAGAGAACTTTGTTGATATTATGTTTCTATTTACTATTTAACAGCATTATAATAATCTATTGATTTAATTATGCAGGGGAAATTTTTGTGCAGAAACTGTGGGCGTTTGGCACGTTACAGGATGATGGGAGAGGGCTAAAATTTAAAGTTTTTATACCAGGGACTCAGGAAAAATACCGTTAATTTCATTAAACATATTATAAAATGGGAAATAACGTAAAATGCCTTCCATTTGACATTTTTAGATCCCAAAACTTTTATCTTTAACTTTACTTTTAATTAAAGATAAAAGATAAGTTAGATAAGTTAGAGAAGTAGATCAGTTAGATAAGTTTTAATTTTTATTTTTTACCTTTTTTAACTTTTTTTGTGTTTTATTTTGAACAAATTCACAATAAAACATGTGATGTTGTTGCTTTTTAAAACCGTTTTCTAGGTATTAACATATGGAGGATCTAAAAGCCAGATTACTTTGAGGTATTTTATACTTTAATATAACAGAATTGTTTTTTATTTAAACTTCCACTTATTATGATTAGGGCCCCTTTGAAGCCTCTAGTTTATTATTATATTACATTATCATTATTACTATTATTATTATTATTATTACTTTTATGGGTGTTGATGGCACACTGTGTGACCCTCAGAGCTGGGCCCTCGGTCCGTGAAGTCGGCGCAGTGACCCTGGGCGCAGTACATACGACGCAGCGACACCGGGCGGCGTGCCACTGAACAATCCACGCACAACACTCGCCACTCGCCACTCGCCACTCGCCACTCGGCAACGCATAATAGTGTGAATAACGCACACATAAAAATACTTCTAAGATTTTTAAATTTCATCTAATACTGACAGATACCGGCGGCTTCGTCTACTGAGAGGACGGATAACTTAAATTAAATCGTAATATGCATTGTGAAATATTTTTCAAAATTACGAATGGACTGATTTCTTAGAATTATTCGGTGATTTTG
The DNA here is from genome assembly GCA_035578135.1 of Flexamia atlantica. Taxonomy (NCBI): domain Eukaryota; kingdom Metazoa; phylum Arthropoda; class Insecta; order Hemiptera; family Cicadellidae; genus Flexamia; species Flexamia atlantica. Next base: position 3,546,127 of record JAQJVK010000036.1, read on the forward strand.
TCTAATCACGCTCTTGGGAATATTGCGGCCCTAAGCCAAACAAAATATTGTAAAATGACCTAAACTCTCATGTTGAATAACTTCAATGTATTTGAGTGTTCTGGAGGTAATCTTGCCCCGGAATAGCTATACTAAACCTGAATAAGACCACCTTTTAATTTTCGGTCTTAAATAATAAATTGACAACCGTTGCGAGCTTTCTTAGGGCTACGTCTCCCGCTAAATAACCCGGACAGTTCAATTCTGTGACTATTTTAACTTTTTGGCTGATTCCCGAACTAAATTAGTTAACTTCTGGGAAGATTTTTAGAGCCATTTCTTGCTCGCTGAACCGCTTCTCAACCAGTCAAAAATATGTTATTGTTCAGATCAGTGGTTGTTACCTTGACTTTATAATTCACCACGTTTCTCCAAACTAGTGGAAGTTCTTAACAGACATTAATCCTCAAGTTTGTCCTGAAGAAATGTTTTATTTGTTTATCTCTAAATAATAAAGAAATTAAAAAAAACTTTTACTATACCTAGGTCTAATATTTTTTCTCGCCCACCACCATTCAATTTAACATAGTTTTGAGGAACTTGGTATTTTTAAACTTAAATTTGGGGATTTTATACAATTGAACCTCGTTTGTATGATAGTCAATTACAAAACAACCTATAGATTATGTATACTTTTCTAATCCCTTGAAATAACCATAACAATCAACATTAAATTCAACCTCTACAGCTTGACAGTTTTTGTCCAAACAACCTCTAAAATACAACTTTTTACCAATTGTTTTATCTTAGCTCAATGAGGTGACTACAAACTTCGTATTGCATAGTTCTCACAATTTTATGAGCAATGAATCCCACAGTCAGTGAACCAACAGAACGGCAGTAAACAATTAACACCCATCCAGATACAAGTCCCAACTTTGGAACCCCGCTCCCCCTTCCAACTCTTATCTTACATCTTTGACACATGACAGGTCAGCCATACCGGTAATGTTACTGTTGGGCAAAACAATCTTATTTCTCACCCATGAAGACCCTTTGACAAGAGAAAGTTTTTCAAATCCCCTTGAAAGACGTCTTATCAAGAATCTACTTTATTCATGTAATTTTAACTGTGTAAATCATTATTATAGTTTTAGTATAATGTCATTTATGTAAAATATCTAAGATATAAAATGTTTATCAATTAATCTGTAAACATTTTCAGTATTTATTAATAAATAAAAAGCTCGGTTCAGGAAAAGCATTTATTAACATGATTTACTGCTTTGCACAAGATAACAACTCTTTTCCTCATTTTAACATAAAACGACCGTTGCTATGTCAATGTTAATTTTACATAAACAATATTTTAAATCTTTCATATTGAAGTTTACGACCTTTTATATTCAAAATCTAAATTTTTAGGAGTTGGGTTCTATTATTTTTATTCTTAATTAATTAATATGTCGTCATGATATTTATTTCTTGTTTTATTTAGCTACTAATTACATATTATGAATGAATAAATAGTTATTTGTTATTCAAATAGCAACTAAAGTGCAACTTTTTCTCACTGAGGGAAACTATTATGGCCCGATTTGACAATTATGATTTGTTGACCCAACACATTTGACAACAATTGGTCTAAAATATGTGTAAAAATAAAACTTGGGAAAATTATGTACCTGAAGAGATATTAATTATACTATACACGTCAGTAATATTCTATCAAAAATGGTCAGATTACGTTAAAAATCCCAATTTAAATCTTGGAATAAAATATTATCACTAGATAAACGGACGGATTTGGTTTTTCCTCGTATTGCAAACCTTATCTTAGAAGTGGTACGACGGCCTTACTCAATTTATTTCGAAATTAATTTACGATTTTTTGTTAACGATTGGGTTAGCTCATAACCTGTAATGGGCCATTTTGTTAGTTTAACCCCTATAATAGTTAGTTTACATACCTTTGGTTAGTTGACATTTAAGCTCTGTAACTGTGCATTAATGCACTTTATAAATGCCGAAAACTGTTTACGGCCTCTGTTAGTTAAGGGGAGGCTTATACTTTTGGTGCGAAAAAAAATTTGACGGTTAACGGATTGTTTTTAATAAAAAGAGTGAACTTGCAGATAAGCGCTGTGTGAATATAAGTGCTCTCGAGACTTTGGGGCTTGTGTTTATTTCAAATTCCCAAGCTTAACAAATATACCGAACATACCACAATTTTTTTTGTTTTCCGTTAGTTCACCACCACTCAGAATCTAAAATACAGTAAAGAAAGTCGTTCGGAGTAATTAGGAATATTGAATTCAGGGTTTCCTTTACCTACAGTATTCGTGAAAGCCTTATCTTATCGCACAGCGATAACCGGACCGCGTGCTCAGCGGCCAGTCTAGACAGTGATTAGCCAGCGGCAACAATGAAAGTGTCGCAAGTGAATGAAATAGTGAGGAGAGTTCTGTACGTTTTTTTACGTTCATTGGCACCGGCGTTTGTAGTTTTGGGGTTATCAGTCTAACCTAAACCTAAACCTATAACCTAACCTAACCTAACCAACTCATCAAATACATTAAGTAGTTCTAGTAGTTAAGTACATACATACATACATACATTAGTAGTTAAGTAGTTAGTAGTACCAAAGTAACTTTAAAGTGTAACAATGTAATTAATATGTGTATTTTTTGTGTTTGTGTGTAAAGACATTTTTAAAAAGTTGTTATAATACTGTTTTTTAACAATTAAACGTTGAAATGGTGAGTAATTATATTATTTCGCAGTATTAGTTCTATCCCGATTAATTCTCAGTCTATGGATATTAGTTTGTAAATGCGAGGTATAACAGAGAAGACCCTTTTCTTGTTTTTAAAAAAGGAAATACTGTAAAATGTTGTAAACCAAACCTACTGTAATTTAAATTAGAATTAGTGGTGAATCAACGGAATCATGAGCTAAAAAATGTGGTGGTGAATTAACGGAAAATATTCAAAGTGTGTAACGTTAAAATAATAATTTTTATCAGTGGCAATTAATTCATAAAAAGTTTATAAATCACAGGCATAACAACTACAGCAGTTGGTACTTTGAACGAATTACACTTGCTAAAAGGTGAAGTTAAACGAAAATAATTGAGATTTACTGCTTATTTTGGGTTTGGAGTGGTAACTTACTCCTAAATGAGTTTTATAATTTAATTTAATAAACGATAAATCAGTAAAACATAGATCAAATCAAACTTAAAACACATAACTGTTCCCATATCTTAACAAACTATAAACTATTAACTTGATGAACACATTATTTTCAAAAAAGTAAAGTTGAAAAGAAGTACTTGTTAAAAAAAATAGCTTCAAGCACAAGAAAGAAATAGACAGAATATTTCCTTTGTCCACAAATGTGCAAAAGCTACGAATACAAAACCGAAGTTTCTGTATTATCAATAGTAATTGGTAATAAGTCAATTCCGAAATCATAGTTCAAATTTACTAGAGGAGGTTATTGTTTATGAAGTTATTTGACAAATAAAAAGAAATGTAATAAATATCCTTGACAAATGAAAAGAAATGTAACAAATGTAAGAAATGTAACAAATACCTATGGGGAATTATTTAAGTTCAAAAACGTTTTATTGTAATCTTGAACTAACTAATTTGAAATTCAATTAGTTTTACAATCTCGCATTAACTATTTTTGACTTTAAATTCCAAATATTATCAATTATTTATCATGAAACAATGTTTAACCAAAAAAAATTGCTCCAGAAAAAGGCGTGATTTTCCTAACCTGTAAACCAACCAATAAATAAATAAATTTATCTTTCATTACATCCTTTGTTGTTTTATTTCTTGTTTCGCTCATTTATTATTGGTCATAGCAATATTATGCCATAAAATCATGACCCATATTTCATTACGTAAGAAAACGAAGGAAGTAAGTTGCATCATCATTGAAATAAACTAATTTTTGTAAGATAATTGAATCTACGACAGGTAGGCTTACCTCTGTAACTCTCCTTATAGTCATCACAGCCCAAAATAACGTAAAATGATCACTAAAACGACACCAGACACTTCACACCCGCACAATTATCAAGTTGAGCCGAACACAAAGAACTGCTGGCGACGGACAATCTTGGACATGCAGCTTCTGCCTCTCGCTCCCGCCGATCAGCTGATTACACGTGTCAACAATAGGTGCATCGCCATCGACCAATGAGCTCGCACTAATTTGACAATGCATGTCGAGATTACTGAAACCAATACTACATAAAATTGTTATTAGTCAAAATAAATATGAATACAAAGCAAAATCTGATTAACTATTTATGATGAGCCAAATCAACTTAAATAGTTTATCGATGAGTCTATTGATAGTATTTACGATGTTATGTGTACTTTATTTGTACACTCTTGCAGTATTATAATCGTAATATGAGTGATACTGTACATATGTCAGATACCATACAGAGTGTATTGTTATATACTTATTTAATACGCTACTAGTGGCTTGAAGGGGCTAAAAGCCCCTTATTAGGGAAAATTCAAACAATACTTATTTCTTATAGTACGAAATACCTTCATAGCAAATTAAATCGACTTTACATTAATATTTAGCCTACCACATGGCTTTTAATCAAGCATTAGCATCACATGTTTTATGTAAACAAAGCAGACGTTTTTAGATCCCAATGCTTTTTAAATGGCAGATATTTTAAGTTATTTCTCGTTTTCTGGTGAATTTCAGGCAATGCCATTATTTTTCCCGCCATCACGGAATAGAGACCTTTAATTTGAGCCCTCTCCCATCTTTCTACGACTTATTGCCAGACGCCCACAATTTTGACGCAAAGAATCGCCTTACGAAATTAAATATATGATGGTTTTTGTGATCATTATTCCTCCTTAACTACTGGGCCGATGTTAACAATTTAGTTGTCGTCGGAAAGTGTTTGGCGTGTAGTTTTGCAGGAAATAAAATTTATGAAGATTATACTAAAGGGAACGGCCCTAGACGCCCTTAAAGTTTTGTATTTGTCTATAAGATTTCACATGGGCAAAGAAATTTAAATAAAGCAGCTGAATGGAGTGAACAAAGTTTGTCAGCAAAGCCATGTGTTATTGTTGGAACTGAAAACACTGAATATATATAAATATTGATGCAGACTTCAAGCCATCATTCATGAGTAGTATTAGTGAGCCTTTTTAGTTCGAGCGAGCCTCTCTAGTTCGGTTTAAGATTAAATACCCCCGTTGCAGCAGACCTGCATGCTCAGCGGATTTCAAATGCATAAAAACAGCATGTTTCAACTCATCAGAGCGAGATATGAGGTTTTTGAAGCTCCATAAGAATAACATGGGGAATGAGTATTCAGGTTTGGTGCAGCAGGTGTATTAAGATTGGGTGATTTTAATTCAATATTTAGTAGATCTGAACTAGAAGAAGCCTTATACCAAGTTTCATCAAGATATAAAGAATATACAGAATTTATTGTATTTTCCTCAAGGATAATATTGGGAATGAGTATGCAGATTTGCTGCCACGAAAATGGAAATATCGGCGGTTTTATACTAATTTACATTAGATCTCATCTAAATGAAGTCACAAACCATTTTTTAACAAGATTTGTTGAGAAATAAGCGAGATAAAGAATTTTACTTATTTCCTATAAGGTTAACATTGGAACAACGTACTGTGTTTACCACTTTCAATATCTCGGTAACTAATGGGGATGGAGCAATGATTCAAAATACTAAATTGTTTATTTTTTCGAGCTGAATTCAACTGTGTAAACTAAAACTATTCAGGGTGAGGCAGACCACCCGAGCATATAGTTTTACGGGAGTACGGTTCAACTTAGAAAATCCAAATTAAATTATTCCTGCTTTTAGGTAATCCTTCAATTGATCCAGCAACTAGTTTCGCCTAATCATGTAGGCATCTTCGGGCCTCTTTAGATGTAAATTTGTTCCTCTTCATGGAAGATCGTCATAATATACGCACACACGTCCGATAAACATTAAAAACATAGTAAAAATACAAACGACAACGGACATATTAACACACAAAATGCCGGCCGACTGTTTTTTATGTGTTAATTTTAGCATCGGGCATTTAAGACTAATGTTAATTTTAGCATTGGGCTTATGGACGGCCTTAAAATAAATTACTGGATCTTGATAATATTCATCTATGTTAATAGCAAAGATTATTTTGGGATGTAATGGTTAAAACCAGTCCGGTGATCTAGAATTTACTTACAGGAGACTCGTACCTTTATAATTATAGAATAAAAAATAATATAATAATTATGTTTTTAGCTAAGCCTTTACCCCCCTCCTACGGCAACAAAAATTGATCTCCCCTCGCCGCCGCCCTGCCAGGTCAAGATCAACAATGAATTAATTAATCGTTGCAATCATGTGAAATCAAAATTTCGATTAAAGAGTCACGCGTAATTAATGCGGTTCTATATAGTATCACCCGGGGCCGACGCAAAATTTAATTTATACTAGTTGACATCGACCTCGATCGATCCACCCTTCCCTTTATGTCGTATAATGCATGCAACATCTCTCAGGCGCATTATTTGACGACATAAGAGGACTTCCATAAATGACGTTTTCTGAAAATGATTGGGCAAGAGGGGACAAAAACGAAAATGACGGTAGGATGTTGACCAAAAGAGTCAACATCCTTTAAAGTTTTTTTAAACTGTAAAATAAATATAATAATAAACCTTTTCATGTAAAAATATATTATGTTTACATTTAAAAGTTATTAGTTATTTTTTTAAAAGTTATTAGCAAAAAATAGAGGAAATATGTATTATATGGTAAGTAGTTATTAGGCTATTTCCAGTATAACTGGTGCTAATTCTTGACTAAATAGTTTCATTGACATCTGTAAATTAACCCTTTCGGTCCCAGCGTCCATGATCATGGACACTCATTTTAGACAATTATTTAAAATACTTTCTATTAGTTTTCATCGTTCCAGTCCATTTGTCCTGGTTCTTGGACTCTTTAAGAAGGGAATTTTTGATTTTTATTAGATTTTAGGTTGGCTATCCTGATATCATATGTTATTTGTGAGAGCATGTCTGACCATCAGTACAACAGAGCTCGCAAGCACTTGTTTATCACTTATTTGGCAATACCCTATATAAGTTAACGTTATATAAATGTTATAATAGTAATCTAAAAGGATCAAATTAACTTCATATGCATTAGTTATGGCATGTCATTCATTATTTTTGATGCCACAAATACTTAAAATTATGTGTCCCAGAACGTGGACGATGTGACTCAACACATCGCTGCCCTTCTAACCTAAAAAATCATTGTCCAAGTTCATGGACAATTGTACTGAAAAGTGAGTGGGGGTTCTTTTAATGTAAAATATATTTACAGGATAAAAGTAATATTACACCATAATTTTTCTATTATATTGTTGTTTTTATTTATTTTAGGCCCTAGTCGAAGGCAAAATTAAACAATTTTTGTTTTATTTGTAATTAATTGCCAAACTTGAGGTAAAAAAATCATCCGAGTCATTTTGTCCATTTTCATGGACGCAGTTTATATTTTTTATATAAATTATTTACCAAAGAGGTACCAAAGCTTTTGTTTATTTTTCTTATATATTTAGAAGGTACAAAATATTTCTTTTTTTCCTATTACGTTTTGTGCTTAGGGTAAATCTGATTTTTAGTGCGCAAAGTGTGGGCTTGTCGAAGGCCTTTTTTTATGAAAACCATAGGAAATATTGTTTATTCATTATTCTTTTGCCTCCTGAACTGTTCTTTAGGATTAAATCTAGGTTACATACCTTCCGTCCAAACAGTTCTGTTGTATATATATATTTTAATTATACAATATGCATATTTCGAGATATAATTATCTCATCATCAGGTATATACAAAAAAAAAAAACGTTGATTATTCATTGCTTGTCAATCTAAAATTTTTAAAACAATTTGAACACTTATAAAACACGTATTGACACATATGACACACATTTAAAACTTAATAATTTAAAACAATCCTGTGCTGGCCAGCGATAGCATATATTTTGGAGCTATTTGGAAATATTGTACCAAATAGGCTCCAAAATATATCTTTAAAGCCTAGTTTACACTAGAATCTAAAAGTGTCGTCACTTTACACTTTAATTAACATTGTTGTTATGCCGATTAACAGGTTTACCAAAAACAGCTGTGTTAACACTTCAATTGTTAACGCTTCATTGATTACACTGGTTAGGTGCGATCCTGAGTGGCGACACAAATATTTGTAAAAACAAATATTTGTGTCGCCACTGAAGACTGCATCCCTCCAATGATAAATAAGGTGTTGTAACAATTGAAGTATTAACACAGCTGTTTTTGGTACACTTGTATCGGCATAACAACAATGTTAATTAGAGTGTCCAAGTGACGACACTTTTAGATGCTAGTGTAATTTTAGCTTAAGGTTATTAGATGTTTTTGTTGTCAATAAAACAATTTTTTCAAGTTTGATATGATCTTTATTTTTTATTTTTGACTAAAAAAATTTAATACAGTCACTTTGTCCATAATCAAGGACATTTTAAATTTTTTATATAAATAATGATAAAAATTATTTTTGGCCTTCCGAGACACTAATTAAACAAAATACAAAGGGAAAGATTTTTTTATTTGATTTTTGAAGTGCTGGGACCGAAAGGGTTAAGTAGTGCAAACTGAAAGTATGCTAATAAAGTTTTGAACAGAATTGACTAGGCTCAAATTTTTAGACGATTTTTCATTGCTTAAAAATGTCTTAATATTTTTACCGTTTCTTTAAGTTTTAATGCGTTTGTATATAAACAAATCACTATTTGTAGTGTCCCAGAAAAGCTGGTGTACTTATTTAGTTGGTGTGTTGGCCCACTGGCCACTGTTTTTCCAGGTTGTCTGCTTCTTCTTGAAACTCGCTTTTGTATTGTAAATCCTAACCTTGTTTGAATTATTTTAACTAATAATTTGCTGTGAATCATTATTACTTGCTTAACTTTTAGTTTGATGAACTTTTCAATACAATGAATAGATATCCTATGAATAAATCTGCTGGTTTATTGCCTACACCTAAACAGAAAAAGATTTTCTCACCTCAGATTCAGATGCCACAAAACAATCACAACCCCTACAGCATTATGTCAAACAACGTGGGGCGTGCAAATTATCCGAATCGACCGTATTTTTCAGATCCTTTAACACTATCCCGTGTTAATCAGGTAAGCTTAATACTTCTTGTCTTTTTAACCAGGCCTATTAGTCCTAGTCCTAATTTTGCCAAAGCCTAAGTCATCTTATGTAGGCCTACTTCCGTACTAGGCCTTAGGCTTCACTTGTCACATTTATTTAATGATGTCGTGAAGCAAGGCAGAGGTTTTATCAAATTTTAATTGAGGACTAAGAGTTTCATTACCACCAGCAGTTTTCTTTTTCTTTCTATACCAGTGACAAATTTCGGAACCATGGCTTCATAAGGTTTTGAGTTTCATATCTGATCTTCTGCCATTAGTTCCTAAAGGATTCAACATCTGATTTATAAGGTAAACAATATTGAACGATCTACCGATAATCGAAGTTAAATGTATTGTTTGTTGGATAGTTCCTATAGGAGTCAACATCTGATTTCTAAGATAAACAACATTGAACGATCTACCGATAGTCGAAGTTCGATGAAGTCTATTGTTTGTTGGATAGAACTTGACATCCGATTCCATTGTACCTATTTCAAATCAATTGTTTTGTACTCTATGAAAATATATTTAGTGATAGTATTTTAGTACAAGATGGCGGATGGAATGAAAAATAAGGTAGAAAGTTAGTTTATTACAGTTACGTCTTCATTTAGTTTTTTTCCAGCTTCATTATGTTTAATTTAATTCAGTTTTATTAGGTATTTAGGTTTGGAGTATTTTATTGTTTGTAAGAGAATTGAATAATATAATTGACAGTGGTTTCGGTTATTGTTTGTTATCGATGTTTCTTCATTACTGACAGTTGTTAAAACAGTACACATCGATTGAGTTAAACATGATAGGTTGATAGTTGATATCGTATTAACGAAACCTAAACTGAGTACCGAAAACAAAACTGATCTTCGCCCATGTTAAATCATATTGAGAAATTCAGTTACTAAACCTGGACAACACCGTATATAAACAATAAGTAAGTGTATAAACATAACCTGTAAAGGCAGAAGATCAGATATGAAACTCGTACCATCATATGCTACAGGCCTATCTCTGAAATCACAGCACCTTTTGCCACACAGGGTAATTTAACCTAAGTACCTTTTTCATTTGGTGTGTAGTGTTTAGTTCTCAAAATAAAACATACTGTAAAATTTCTATTGGCATACTAGGCCTACCCCGTGCTAAGAAAGTTTGATATTGTTTAAAAGTTTTACACACTATTGCTTTTTCAAAATCGTTTGTATGTTGGGGCTTCTATGCATTCAAAAAGCTGCACTGCTTCATGCAGTGCGTCCAATTATTCTATAAGTTTAAAATTAGGTCCCTAAAATTAATGGAATCTTGATGCACCCTTTATTAAGACCCAGTTGTCAGGTAGGCCCTACTTACTGAACTACATGAAGATCCTTATTTTACAGGGTGTTGTGGGAATTTGCTGCAATGGGTGGGGCAGGGGCAGAGTTAGGCCGCTATTATAAATATGACCAAGACTTTGATTCCATAGTATGGGTTTAGGCAACCCCCCTGAAATCAGATTTCTTTAAAATTATTTACGTATTTAATGTCGTAACGTGAGTTTAGTTGAATATTCAAACCATAGAACCTCGTAAAAATAATTCTTTTTAAATAATTTAGTCTCTTCTTTTCGATTATAAGTTTTTAATTAGGGTAGGCCTGGCCCAATTTTTTTAACTTGTTGCTTAAGTTACGCTCCTTTTCCTTAATTTTTCATGTGATTTTTAGTATTTGATGAACAATGGAAGAAGTGGTAAAATCGATTTTGACCATATGGTGGACCAGCTTCGAAGAGATTACCAAGAATACCGAAGGAAGAAACGATGGGCTTTTAAAAACCACCTTCAAAAAGGTAAGAATGTTAATTTAATGATGTCTATAAGTTAGTAGCCTATTGTTGACTCCCACATAAAATGTGGTTGGATTCTACATCATCATAGGTAGAAGTTATGAAGTAGGCCTATCACGGATGTAATTAAATGTTTAAACTAAAACAGAAAGAGTTTTAGCCTTCTCTGATTAAAACATACCTGAACTACCTAGGCTTAGGCCCTAATGAGAATTTTAAAACATTAATTTTTCTACGGGCTTAATTTTAACTGAAAGTTCTCTTTTAGGCCGAAAAGTATTTAGTTGATAGTTGTAGTTCATTCCGTGCATCGTGTGTAACCTCTTCACCACTCATGGATTCCACGCACTGTCCTTTTTATTGCAGGACCATGGGTTCGGCTCATCGCCATCTTCAGCTACTACTCAAGATGGTAGTAACTGAAGATGACGATGAGCCGAAACCATGGTCCTGCAATAAGAAGGATAGTGCGTTCGACGGAATCCTTGAGTGGTGAAGACGAAACAAAATTTATATGCAATGACAGTTTTATACCAATCTTGAGTATGATTTAGAATTCAGGACTAAGTAAATTGAGTTTTACAGTAATTTTACGATTTTAAAATTTTAATTGTTTGATGAACATTTCATATGATTTTGTTTAGCTGTGGAAGTAATAGCCTTGGACACTTCTCTCAATCAAGATGATGACAATGAACTGATTGATGATGATGAGGATATTGAAATCAGTGATGCTAGAGGCAGGGAATCACCCAGCTATGCTTTTGAAGTAAGTTTGGCCTTTGTGATGGGTAAGCTTGCATGATTAAGTGCAATCAACATTGTTGCTGAAAGTTACATACTGGTAGGCCTAATTTAAAATCCAAACTTATTTTAAAGGTAGTTCTAAGACAACTTAACCTAATAGGCCTAAACATAAAGTTGTGAGACTGTTTTAGTGTAAGCCGAAATTGAAAATGAAATGAAAAATTCGTTATTTAATCAGGCAATGTTTGGGCTACATGGCCTTTTCTTACACTTAACCTGTAAAAATATTTTAATGACTCCTGAACATTTCAAAATTCTTATAAACTTCCATCATTCTTTTCATCATTCCTTCCAAAGATGTTGAAATTATTTTCGGAAGCACCCTCTAGAGATATCTTGTTAAAAAGGTGCTGCCGATGAGTTAATCAGCAACATGCTTAAAAAAACCCTTGAGCGGGCGCTTCACCGGTAAAACGGCAGCGGGTGCATGCGGAGTTTTCCCGCAACATTAAATTACACAAATTTAACCCATTTTACTTGTTTTATAACCAAATAGGCCTATTGTATTTAAATGTTGACAAACCTTGTTAGGAATCACATTTCATTGTTGATACAATCAATTGTTCAACTTAATAGGTGTAATAATTCAATTGAACATAGTAGGTAATTTTCTAGTTTAGGGAACACTATCGGTTTTTTGGGAGAGGGTGCTCCACAAACTGACACAGCATCACTGAATTGCAAATAACAAAATACCAAGGGGGTGTGGGAAGGTATAAATAGCTTTAGGGGATTCCTGGAATGAGGCACGTGAGGTACGGAGCTGGACATGACTGCCGACACCCATTATGCCTATTTATTTTAATTTTAAAGAACCGCTTGAGGGTCAATAAAGGATTAGTCACTGGGGCCATACCGTAAATTGAATTTTTCCATGACATTAGTATTTTAAAAGAGGCACAAACCATAGGCAAATTTTTCCCCAAAATTGTCTAGTTTTCAAAGACAAGTAAAAATAACTAGGATTAACTTCCCATGCACTGACACTTTATCCAACACTTAAAGCAGCAGATCCACTAGTTTTTCATGATGGTATTGATTCAATCGAACTTGTTTGGTTTACAGGGAGATGGTGATGTAAATTCTGCTTTAGAAGACAGTTATCTTCAGCAAAATGCCAAGAGAAGGTAAGTTTGCCACTTTTGAAAAAAAACACACAGTTAAACTCAATCTAAGGTAAGAAATATCTACTATTACATTTTATACGGGGCATACCTGTAACATCGAAGAGGTCTGAAAGGTCTTGTTGGAATAATGTTGATATTTGTAATGTTTATAGAACCGAACAATTCTCTCCTATTTTGACATTTTTCCGCAATGAGAGATTTTCAAATCTTAGTTTGTGGACTGGATTTCATGCTACTCTTGTAGGATAAAAGTTGGGCCTAGATAATGCCAAAGATCAACTTCTTGGAGAGTCAAATACCAAATGAGGAGAGAACTGTGGACTCTGTGAACTTTGAATTTAAATTGAGTCTTGTTTCCATAGAAACTTTTTTTATTTCCAATTTAGAATTTTGTATCAGATGTTGTCTTGCCGATCCTGGGTGAAAGTACAGTACACCTCGGATTATTCGGGTTAATGTGGCGGAACTTGATCCGGATAACAAAAAATCCAGATAATCCGAGGTCATTACAATATATGGGATCCTTTTGGACCTTTGAGTGAAAACCCTACTCAGTTAAGTGCGTTTTATCTTGAGCTGTGGAAACCATTTACACCTGAAGACACGTACACTATGACCTGAAGTAGTTTGAGTGGAGTGGAAGTCATCAAAACATCACAGCTGATCCCCAAAGTCATAATAGCTTGACATGTTAACATTTTATAAAAGCTGTCTATTTATATCTTTACGGTAATTTGTAACTTAAGCCAACAAAGTTGATGTTTGTTGAAAGTGGTTTTTACATCGTTTATCTGTGACATCAGATTTCTGAGAATAAGCAATGTTTGACAGCTCTGGCAACTGGCAATGGAGTAGGCCATAGCTCAAGATAAAACGCACCAACTGTAAAAACCTATTCTTTGACAACTTTGCGTGGAAGCCAGAGGTGAACCACTTGTTATAATGAAAATCAATTAGGAGTTAGCAGCAGTGCAAATTGAACTAGCTATGATTGAACTTTTAGATGTTTGTAACCGCCACTGAGCTACCACCGATTATTTAATTATAATCCTAAAAAATGGAAAAAGTTGGTGTAGCCTATTCCAGTAACTAGGCTTTGATGTTAGACACCCGATATTGATCCTCTATTTTTAATCATTAAAAAAAATACTCCAAGATAGCATCAGCATCTTAGATGGAGATATAATTTGCAAACTTTAACCTAACATTAAAAGCTTTTTATCAAAAGTACACAATTTTTAAACCCGATAATTTTGGTCGGTTTTCATTCTGTTTAGCAGGAAAATTTCAACAAATTCACCATCGCAAGAACTCATCAGCATTGTCACTAGTGATGAGGACGAAGAAAGTAATACCGTCAAGGTTTGTATTTACTACGATATTCTGCATTACGAGCTAAGTTTAAGGTTGATTGAGTCCTTAAAAACCTAATGTTCAATTTCTTAACACTGTACCACATGTTAGAGATAACAAATTGTACTCTATATATTTTAATAATGATGATTCATTGCAGCGAGTAATATTTCACCCTTGTCAATTCAATCTAGTTAGCAAATAGTTACAGCTTAGAGTTATTGGTTTATCTTTACCCGCATGAATATTTAAAATTATGTCAAACTTTTCTTTGTATTGCGATTAAAATCATAAGTTATCTCAGCTTAAAATTATTAGTCATTCGTTCAAATCATCTGTGAGTAGTAACTAACAAAACATTGATATCCCCACTGCACTACTTAATCCTAGTTTGCATCTTCTTTTCTACAAATCCTTCAGCTATATCAGTTCATTTAGAACTAATCCTTTCAAAAAAATGTCTAGGATAAAAGTCCTACTGAATCATCAACAAAAAAGGAAGAAACCAAAGTGGAGGTGACTCCAGCGGCCAAGATTAATAAAGTGGATGTGCCACCTCCTCCTTCAACCAAGAAGCGAAAGGCACAAGGGTCTTCTGTACTTGACAACAAGAGGTTCAAAGCATCACTGGAGCCGTCGCGACCGACCGTGTCTTTCAAGGACATCGGAGGCAACGAGAAGGTCCTTAAGGAAGTCACTCAGTTGTTGATCCATATGAGGCATCCCGAGGTAAACACTCTTGTACACACCGTAATGTTTTTAACTTGAGATAAAGTTTCAGATAATATCTTTTGAACTTGTGTTATTAGGCCTAGAGAAGTTTAAACAACCGTACTTCAGGCTCAAGGTGTTTGTGTCCTGAAATCGATGATTCATACATCAAATCCTCTTGTTAAAGGTTTCTCGAAACAAAAGAGGAAAAACATTTTAAAGCCACAGTTTTCGCACCCCAATGTTGACAGGAAATCAGGAAATATTTATAAACGTTTCCCATTAACTGGAGTTCTTGAACTTTAGACCTATTTAACCTATAGTTGAGGTAAATAATGGATCACAACTGTAATAACTTGCAAAACTAAACAAAAAGTAAAATTTTACAATATCTTCCTTAAGTAATGCTCATTTTAATTTTTCCTTATTTTTACTGCTGTAAAATCTTTGAACTAAATATATAGTTAAGAATTCATCGGATGATCCTCCCCCTTGACAAGCTGCCTCAAAGACCGCTTAGCTGTAACATGGGATCAGTTGATATTACGTCAATGTCAATGTTTTCTAATGTTACAGGTCTATCGGGTACTGGGAGTTTCTCCTCCAAGAGGGTTTCTGTTACATGGGCCTCCAGGTTCTGGGAAAACTTTGCTGGCCAACGCTATTGCCGGGGTAAGTATCCATTTACCTTTTTGAGGTAAGTTTTGCTTTGGAAACAGCTTTTTGCTCAAGAAATTATTACAATTAATTTTTTTCTTTGTTATGTGACTAGAAGCTATGTGCCAAATAGGTCTGTTATAAACAAGATTTCAATTTTGTTTCATCCAAGTTGTCATTTTTCATTTGATGAAATGAATTTAAAAAAAGGTTACATATCTTAAAACTGTCTTCAATTCACTTTTTAAATCTTACAGATTTACTCGAGTTTCGGCATAACTATGCCATTTTCAAAATCTTCTATATAGAACATAAATTGGTTGTCAATAATTTAATTTAAAACAGTTAAAATACATACATTTAGGTTACAAAACACACACCGACACATGCAACACATTACCGGCCGGTACGATAAGAGGTCCAGACTGAAGACTGATCAAGTAGTATTGAATCACTACAGATAAAAAAAGCCAAAATGCAATCTCCTCGGTTTGTTCTCAGGAGCTGAAGCTGCCGCTACTGAAGGTGGCTGCGCCAGAACTCGTCGGCGGGCTCAGCGGCCAATCAGAGGAGAGGATCCGGGAGCTGTTCGAGCAGGCTGTGGCACTCGCTCCGTGCATACTGTTCATAGACGAAGTGGACGCCATCACGCCCAACAGAGAGACGGCGCACCGCGAGATGGAGCGGAGGATCGTGGCACAGCTGCTGTCTTCGATGGACGGTTTGTGCTTTTTATTTTCACTCTTTTTGAAATTATTGTTGGTTATATAGATTTTTGCGGACATTTGCCATCACTGATTAGTAAAAACAAGTTTCGGGATATGGAATCTGATCTTGTCTTTGGGTGGACATGTTTTATTTTCATTGTGTTGGGTTTAGGCCCTGGTTCATGTTGAATTTAAAAGGCTTATTGTTACCTTATATTCCGTCAATGGATGCGCTGATTTTATGTTGATCTGATGTTGCAGTTTGGGTTTCGATGAAGATTGCAACAAATACAAAGGTTGTAAAAGTTGGTTTCGATAGTGGGGACAAGGCGCTGTAGAGTTGTTTAAAAAGTGGGTGTGGGTGTGATTTGGAGAAGTAACACATTTGCAGTTCTTGGCCCTTGGAAATGAGGCCACAATATTCATGTTGAATCCAGAACATTTAAAAACTAATTTTTATATGTGTAAAGTAACATATTTTTTTTAATAGATTTTAAATTAACAAAAGAGGATAATGAATAGTTTTTGGTTATAGTTTTTGGGCAATTAGGTTTGTATGTGAATAAATTTCATAATAGAAAAAAACTACTTGTTCCAGAACAAAAACAAGATCAGAAATTTTATCATAAACATTAAGTGAAATAAAGTCAAAAAAATAGCATTTACAGTAATTTACTGGGTATTGGATGGACCCCAACCAGGAATCAATAGCACACCGTAGGAAACACAAATAACCTAAAATACAATCATACTTAGCTAGAAAAAAGTGTAGGCCTATTAGAGTGTTTGTGACAATAGGTATAAATGGAAGAGAATGTTGAGATCAGATAAGGGGACGCTAGCTTTAGTGAAGCATGTTATATTCTGCATGCGTCACTCGCGTTATCGTTTTCT
Organism: Flexamia atlantica; assembly: GCA_035578135.1. Taxonomy (NCBI): domain Eukaryota; kingdom Metazoa; phylum Arthropoda; class Insecta; order Hemiptera; family Cicadellidae; genus Flexamia; species Flexamia atlantica. The sequence continues at coordinate 3,563,453 of JAQJVK010000036.1, forward strand.
CATCGAGCGCCGGCTGTTTTAATATTGGTGATCAGTCGATGTTAGGACCTAACCTAACCTAACCAACTCATCAAAGACATTAAGTTGTTCTGGCAACCAGATTAACTTTAAAGTGTAACAATGTAATTAATATGCGTATTTTTGTGTGTTTGTGTTTCAATAAGTCTAAGTTAAAAAGTTGTTAACTTGTTAAGTTTTTAACTACTTGTTGTCTCTTTTACCAACAATTAAACGTTTAAATGGTAAATAAATTTTTGCAGTATTAGTTCTACCCCGATTAATCCTCAGTCTATGGAGAGTAGTTTGTAAATACGGAGGTATAACATAAAAGACCCCTCTAGTGTTTTCCTGTTGGCAGAGCTGGCGGGCAGTGAGCAGGGGGACCAGGTGTTGGTGATCGGAGCCACCAACCGACCCGACTCCCTTGATCCGGCCCTGCGCCGCGCCGGCCGCTTCGACCGCGAGGTCAGTTAACTTACGGATGGAGATTTAAATATATTTTGGATATGTTTATCATAACAGCAATTTTTATTTATACAGCACAGTTATAAATTATTTATAAATGAAATGTTTAATTTTACCAAACGCAGTAGCCTACCTTGTGTTAAACAAATTTTGCACTGTATTGGCCACATTCACCATCTGACTGCCATTAAATTTAGGAAATATATTTTCTTTGATCCGATTGGCTAGTTAGTATGTAGTGAAAGTAAATCGGAATGTCCTCATCCCCATTTTTGCAGGCCATAAAGGATTTTTTTTGTCCCAAAAGGTTCATTTTAGTCCTTTTAATTTGTTCCCTCATGTCAACAAGCTGTGTGTGTACTCGTTGGACTTGAAAATTAATCATTAATTGACTACACTGACCTTTCATGAAATCAAGAATAATTTTAAGAAAGGAATAACTGATTATTGTTAATTTTCAACCGAGCAAAGTTTTGAGCATTGTATCAGCTTTACACTAACACAGATTTTTGTACTTTCTTTCATAGTGGGTTTTCCAAAACTTCATAACTAAAAAAACAGCAGCCTGCCTCTATTTTTCTCCAATTTCAGTTTGGTTACAAAAACAGTTTGCAAAGCACCTCTCGATTCATTTCCCTCTCTCCGTTTGATGCCATCGTGCTTCAGTTGATCTGAAAAAGAAAGAAGAACAAATCATTAGTTTTTTGTGGTTGTTTTGGTTCCCTGGTCAAAGGGAGCATTGCCAATCGCTCCAAGTGCCTTCAACGGTCCGAGACCGACAAATGTCAGTCAAACCTCCTCGGACACCCATCACGCGCCTAGCACAGTCGCAGGATCAAGATTATATGCCCATGGTTCTTGAGACCGCTTCCGACAATTTTGATACACTGCTGCTTTAAGCGTGGCGGGGGTGCTTCTTGCAGCGGCCACCTGCTGAGGCCAATTCGACCTCAGCAGCTCCTCCTCAGCCAACCTCTAGTTTTGGCTCGGAGTTCACAGAAGCAGCATGTCCCCACTAAGCGTCCCACTAAGGTTCTAAATTCCTTGACGGCCGACTACAGTCATGAGCTTGTGGCCAGAGAGCCTTCAAAAAGAAATTGTACAAAGGAAGTATTCTTTTATTTTATGAGCTTTAGTTTAAGTTTGACAAGAGCTGTTTTGTAAATCATGTACACATTAAAAACGCTTACTGGAAATAAAGTAGATTTTATTTATTTATTGTTTATTCTGCGGCAGGTGTGCCTGGGTATCCCGGACCGAGGGTCACGGGAGTCCATCCTGCGCACGCTGTGCCACTCTCTGAAGCTGGCTCCGGAGGTGACACTCGCCGATATAGCCATGATGACTCCGGGCTTCGTCGGGGCCGATCTTAAAGCACTCGTCACTGAGGCCGCAATGGCTGCCGTTAACAGGTCAGCTGTAGTGGTAGAAAAGTTATATATATTTGTTTTTCACACTGTTTAGGAGGTTGGTCTACCCTCCACAAAGAGAAATGGAGTTTAAACGTCCTTTTTAAACTTCCTTTAACCAAGTGCCTTCATAGAAAACAATATTTTTTGTAAACGTTTTCATAAGCTTTCAAAATAAGCTCGAATTATTAAGTTTAACATTTTTAAATTCCTGATGAAAGCCTAAATTGATGTCTAAAATATCTTTCTACTGAGACACTACCAGCTTTAAAGCACGTGTTTAAAGAGAATGATACCTTTTTTGAGCTTTAATTTATTGTACTCTTGTGTTCATCTTGCAGACCTTGTCTTGAACTTTTGATTGAGACAAACACGCGTTTTATATAAAAACTGTGCTTAAAAATTATGTGCTCTTTTAAAAATTGTCATTCATTTGTGAAAATGTCTCATGGCAATGAAGGAATTTGAATTAGGATTTATATTTGCGCTTCCCTAGAAAGTAATGCTCTTGATATAATTTTTAAAGGGGCTTATTCAAGTTAGATTTAGATTTTTTATCTAGCTACAAAAACACCAACTAATAAATAATTGTTCCCTCTTTATTGTTAGTCGAACTACTTGAGTTTTTTGGCTTGTCATGCACAAACTGTGGCCATGTTTTACTATCTTCAGCTGCCTTCTTTCCTACTCGTAGAAAAGAAATTATTCATGGCCGTAGAAAAGATTTTTTTTCTATCTCTAACTTATACTTTTCTGGTGATTTACTGAAATTTTGTAAAACTGTTTATTAATAATATGATTTGTACAGACTTTTCAAGACCCTGCAAGAGCCTGACGCAAAAGAATGTGAGCAGAAAACTTCAGAGGAAATTAAAAGTAACACCAGTGACACAAAAAGTGACAAAAATGATGCAAGCAGCAATAGTGGCGGCACGAAAAGCAACACAGGAGACATGAAAAGTGATAATGTTGAGGATGATGTGACAGTCATGGATGTTGATGAATCAAAAACTGATGAAGTAGAAGAACTGGTTGTGGTGGATCAAATGGGCGAAGAAGACAAAAGCGAGAAACCCGAGAAGGGCAACGAACAACCACAGAAACGACTTGTAGGCCTGTTTGACTCGGCAGAAGGTGTGATGTTACATTAATAGTAATTCTTCGGTACCGTAGCAAGGAGTATTATCTCAAAATACTTTGACTCAGAATTGTGTTTCAGGGTATTATGAGAAATCAGGTTCAAAGTCCTGTAATTAGATTTTGCCTCCTTTCACAAATTATTTATTGAAACATTTTTAAGTGATAAAGTCACTAAATGGTATATTCTGAGTTTTTTCTATTTGACATCACAAGTAAGAAATACAGAGAGAGGAATCTGTACTCAACTGAAGTAAAACCTGTAATCTTTGCAAAACATGGGACCCATTTCACAATTAACTACGAGCTAATTATATTAGTGATCTCCAAATTATTCTGATCGGGCGTTTTGCTTACCGTGTATTATGAGCTTGTAATTTATTGTGCAAGAGGCCTCTAATATTATTTGTTGGGGGCTGATCATCATTGACATATTGGTTTTGTGATGTATCCAATTTAATTGATCCAAAGTAAAATATTAAAGTACTGGTAACTTTTACTTACAATATAACTTTTTTTAGCCGCCACCGGAAATGAAAATAAGAACAACGATGAATTCATAGAAGTTTTGGACAATGACGACACAAATTCCAACCACAGTGCAGTAGAAGTTTTGAAAGATCAGCCTGACATAGAGGTGGTTAAAGTTTGTCCCAAAAGAAGTAAAGAAGAAGAAGAGGAGGCGAAGGAGACCCCTCTTGGCCAGGATGGTGGCAAGCCGCCGATCTCGCTTCTCCACTCACAGCCGCTGAGTATAGAGCAGTTGCAAGGTAACTTATTTTTCATTTTTTAAATTTTAAAAGTTAAAGAGCTGGCCATAGATTAAGTCAGATGCTTTGGCTTAAATTTATGTTAGATATAAATCTCTTAAATTTGGGTTTTTAGTTTTTTGACCGTGTGACTGCTTAGGGTGAAGTAAAAGTTGGGTAAATGAAACCACAATCATTCAATTTAAAATTTTAATTTTTTTCACTTAAGTTTGTTTTAAAACTGGTAAAACACTTAACTTTAAAATGTCCAATCGAGGTCTTTTTAAAAACTTAAGTAGAATATTAATGATTGAAGTTTGAAGAAGTTAGAAGTTTGAATTAGCAATGTTCCACTGTAACACTTTATTTATTTTTTCTAAAAGTCCAGTAACCAAGATAACCTTAAGTTTTTTGTAACTGGGGATCGTTTTTAATGCTTGAGGACCAACAAACATTTTGAAAATTCCTGTAATGTTGTTTCATGTTAATTTTTGTAATTCTTTAATGTCGAGTATCATGCAAAATTATCGGTATACTTGGCACAAAATTATTCATAATTTATGTTCTCACCAAGAGAGAAGCAGTGTAAAAAAAAACGATTCTGACCAGTAATTTACTCTCCGTCAGTGTTTCTATTAGTAGGCCTACTGTAATTTTTTTTATTAGGCCTACAATACTGTAATACCTTTACTACCTGTGACATTTCCTTGTTTTCACCTAATATTACTTATCCGTTCACACGTCATTCAGGGGTGAATATAACAGAGGAAGATTTCCGAGTGGCGCTGAAGACTGTGCAGCCCTCGGCCAAGCGGGAAGGGTTCGCGACGGTCCCGGACGTCCGGTGGGAAGACATCGGCTCCCTACAGGACATCAGGCACGAGCTCGAGATGGCCATCTTGGTTCGTAACTATTAACGATGTCAGTTTATTTGAAAATCTCAGAGTTTCAACAATATAAGTATGATGATAAAAATTAATCACTGTTTTAGACCCCTTCATAATTAGGCGTAGTACGTGAGTGGGATTACTAAAGATTTAAAGTTCTTCTTAGGTTCTTAGGAACACCCTACAGTACTTCAAAGTTTTAATGTTAAACTATAGGGAAGCCTATGGAGTTTCATGGCAACCTTAAGAGTTTATAATCCTTAATCTAAGGCAGTTTTCTCTTTTTTTCCTGGGTGAAACCAGTTTGATCAGCTAGATCAAGTATATTTGCTTTGTGTACGATATTTTTTACTGACTCCAGTTGATGTTTATTACAGTATCCTGCTGACAAACCCTGCAAATAAAGACGATATTTATTTACTAAATTAACTTATGAATACCTTCGTCACACACCTCTTGGTTTTGTAAAAAATGTTACGGCTGTTTCGGCATTAAAATGCCATCTTCAGACGGTGACTTTCAGCCATAAGGCGTCGTCAAAATATAAAAAAATTACTACACATATCACATACTTTACGTTCACAAAAACAGGCCTGTTTCCCGGTAGCGCACATCACCGAACACGAGCAGATGAATGACTGAATTATCCTTGCTTCGTCATATCGGTGGCAGCGTTGTCAGTAGTTGCACTTTGCCCTCGTGGTCTTGGCATTCTCCTGTGATTTAATATACTATTAAAAATAAAATGTGATTTAAAATTCAGTTTGTCATTTAAAATAAGTTCGCTATTGTAATTTTTTGTGCGAGCTTTGTAAATTTCTAATCCTCCCAGGGTGTCCAATTTATTGCCTTTTCTGCAGGTGTGGAGGACATTGCCAAGCCATTTTTTAGATCATTCATGTCATGGTTTTCATTGATCAGATGTTGGGCAAATGTGGACTTTTGTCCGGCAGCTTTTGGGTTCGGCTGATGTTCTTTGTACATGTAGATGTTCTTTGTTCTTGCTTATGTACGCAGCTCAGGGGCTACTAATATGGATTTAAATTTATATTTATTCATTCACGTCGGTGGTCGCAGGCGCCAGTGAAGTACCCCGAGGAGTTTGCCAAGATGGGGCTGGACACGCCGACGGGAGTGCTGCTGTGCGGACCGCCGGGCTGCGGCAAGACCCTGCTGGCCAAGGCCGTCGCCAACGAGGCGGGGATCAACTTCATCTCCGTCAAGGGGCCTGAGCTGCTCAACATGGTACGTGTAACAGTCAAAGTGTATGAATCTGTAATTTTACTTACGTCTTCAATCCTTAAATAGTGTTAGATGCGTTTCGGCGCTAGGCCATCCTCAGCAACTTATCTAACACTTGCAGGTTCACACATTTCCCTATTTTCTTGGCTTCTTTGTCATTGTCAAGCTGCGTTAATTTATTTAAAATCTTAAATTTTCCACACATATCTCACACGAAACACCCAATACAAAAACATTAAAAACCGTATGTGCGCACATGTTTGGGAGCAGGTTCGGAAAAATTACTTGGTTTTAATTTTTTATATTACGCTTAGGGCAGATTCGGATAAATGGCGATTCAAATAGTCGGCGGTTAGTCCTTATTGAGGATGGCCTAGCGCCAAAACGCGTCTAACAACACTAGGCCTATTTAAGGATTGGAGACGTAAGTTAAAATACAGATTCATATCATATCAATCCGTATCTACAAATCATTTATAACAAAGTATGTGTTTGCTTTCCAGGAAGCATAAAAACATTTAATATTGTGTTAGTAATACGTTATACAGTAGACTCTTATCCAAATACCTCAGGGCCAAGACTTTTTAGGGGATAACAGGTTTTAGGGTTAAACTGGCGTTCCCATTAACATTGAAATTATAACTCTAATGCATCCTGTAGGCCTATAAGCCAAAAATCTTATCTATACACGAGAATCTTTCCCACAAAAATTGTTGATTCAGTACTATCCATTTCTGCAGTGCTGCCACTACATTCCTCTGAAGTAACCAATAAACATGCATTAAATATCGGTTTACCACAATCAGCTGATTCTTTTGATTGTTGACTTTCGTTATTTCCGTTTCCTAGGATAAATTTACCGTGCAGTGATCGGCAATGAGTAATTTTCCAGCCAAGAGTAAAGCACTGAAAGCAGATGTTTCTGTATAGTATGATACAGAGGCATTTACATCAAATAACACAGAAACATCTGTTTTCCTTGCCTTTCTTGCTGGGAAGTTACTGTTTTTGATAACTGCATGGTAAATTTACTGTACTCTAGAAAGCAGATATAATGGAAGAAAACGATCAGCTGATTATTGCAGCTTGTTTAAAGGTTACTTCAGAGGAATGTAGTGGCAGCACTGGTAGAAGTAGCAAATGTCTGTTTGTTTATTACAGGTTAGGTTTGAAGGAATTCAGGAATGTAGTGGTTTATGAAAGGAATATGTTACGATTAAAGAATGTTTTTTTCTGACTATTATACTTCTCTTGTAAATGAGTACTCACCGGTGTAGTAATGTAATATATTGTACTATTTTATAAATCTGCTGAATTGCCATTACCATTACAAATCCTCAATCAATGAACATTAATGGATGAATGCAACCTAACTAACCACACATGTAGCTTCTGGTTATAGTCCGGTTACTCTTGCTAGGAACCACTTTGGTGTGGGTAAATACATGCCTTTCTGTGACTAGTACCACAGAACCAATTTTGATTTTGTTGAATCTAGATTTATAGACTGAAGCAAGCGCATTTGCTGCAAGCAAGGTTACTCTCTTGACCACCTTTTCCAAATGATTTATTCCAAAAATCATCCAAATAAGTTAAATGGATTTCTCATGAAATTGGACGGGAAAGAATTTCACTAAACGAATGTCTTTTTCAACTACGACTCTTCCAACCAACTAATGCCACCCTGACTCGCAGTACGTGGGGGAGAGCGAGCGGGCAGTGCGGCAGTGTTTCCAGCGTGCGCGGAGCTCGCAGCCCTGCGTGATATTCTTCGACGAGATCGACGCGCTGGCGCCCAAGCGGACCAACATGGAGAACGGCGCGAGTCGAGTCGTCAACCAGCTGCTCACGGAGATGGACGGAGTGGAGGTGCGGAACGGAGTGTTCCTGATGGCCGCCACCAACCGACCGGACATCGGTAATTGTGTTTTGTATCTCTCAAAGACCAGTTTTTCTTTTTTCACGGATAACTTTCCGAGTAGCCACCTTTTTGTTACACCCACGGTTATAGAGTATGGTCTTGTTCATAGTTCTTTATATATAATTTATATTCATGTATTTTCTCCTTATTAGCGAATTTCCTTAAAGGAATAAGCTTTTACGGTAGTACTCATGGTAAGACCTAAGTCCGAGACCATGTTAACTTTTCATTTTGGGGTCCCCAGAAGCAAAAAACACCATTCGTTCTAATTTATATATATATATATATATATATATTTAGAGAGATTATCATTTTTACAAACAGAGTACCCTTTCTTGTTCATAATTAAATATTTATTTAATTAAAATTTACGACATGTTTCGGCTCTTGGCCATTTTCATCGTCAAAACAAAAACCTAACCTAATATTATAAAGTTAAAAATTATAATGTTTATGAGAACAGATGTTTCTTATTTGTACTATAGTATAGAAATATTAAGATGCTTGACATTGTTTTCTTATATATGTCTCACTTTTTCATATATTGGGTTGTTTGTTTCAATATGGGTATTTAATAAGTTTTGGGGTTCTTTTTTGTAACTTAATTAAATATTATTATTTATTATTATTAATTAAAATATTATTTTTAAAAAATTATAAAAAATAATAAATATTATTAAAAATATTATTAATTAAATAAATATTTAATTATGAACAAGAAAGGTTACTCTGTTTGTAAAAATGATAATCTCTCTAATTATTATAGTAGCCCTAACAAGTGAATGTAATTTATTTTATATATATATATATATATATGTCTGTTAACACGATAGCGGCCGTAAATATGGTCCGATCTTAATGAAATTTGGTACAGACGTGTAAAGTGGTAAACACTCGGACGAGTTCGTGAACCAGCCCAGCCCGATCGGACCACCGAAAGGGGGGGTAAAGGGAGGTACACCCCCAAAAAAGGGTTTTTTTGAGTTTTTCACATAGAAAAATAAAATTTATCAAATTTTTGTTGGCACCATTGAATTCAGCTCAAAAAAACAAACAATTCAGTATTTTGAATCACTGCTCTATGTCCATTGGTTACCGAGATATTGAAAGTGGTAAACACAGTACGTTGTCTCAATGTTAACCTTATGGGAAACAAGTAAAATTCTATATCTCGCTTATTTCTCAACATATCTTGATAAAACTTGGTAAATGGCTACTTCTAGTTCAGATCTACTAAATATTGAATTAAAACCAACCAGTTTAAACATCCATGTAGCAGCAAACCTGCATACTCATTCCCCATGTTATTCTTATGGAGCTTACAAAACACATGTCATATCTCGCTATGTTGGATTAACTTAATATGTTGTTTTGCATTTGAAATTCGCTGAGTATGCAGGTCTGCTGCAACGGGGGTATTTTATCCTCCTTACAATCTAATAAACTAAAGTTCTTCCTAGGGTTTCCTTAAACCCTCTTGAAGACTAAATTAATTATACATGATCAAATCTTGTAACTATCTTTCTGTTTTATTTTTTTACACAATCTAATCCTTTGTTCAGTAAATTCTGATGTATATAAACCAGTTTTTTTAGAAGAGGTCAAAAGCTCCACAAAAAAAGAGGTAAAAGTGCAGATAAAACAATATTTTCATATTCCGTGTATCAACAATTAAGTTGTATTATATTTACAGAGTTTCACATAACTACGTTTTACATAATATTCTTGAGCATTAATTGCTGTAAATTAGGGTTTGAGCATTAATTCAGTTTGTAATAATGGTTTTCAGTTTTTGGAATGAGTTTAGGTAATTTCAAGCCAGCTTTGACAAGAAGCTTTATTCAAATCGTCAAGCACAAGCATGTAAGAAACCCCACATAATTAATAGGCCTAATTTATATTTCTTCTCTATGGGATACAGCTTTAAAAAGAAAATAATCTTTTTGAATTTACAACTACTCTACCTCCAAGTGTGACAACTTGATTGCTGTAACCAGTATTGGTGTGTAAACTAGCAAAAGTCCCATAGGACCTCTCTGGTTGTTAGGAGAGTAAATGGTAGGCTACAAGGGAGTGTTTACTTGTCGAATGTCAGGCCCCAGTCACTTGCTTTCTTCTCTACGTATTGTTTGATTGACGGATGTGGTTACAGTGGATCCCGCCGTGATGAGGCCGGGAAGACTGGACAAAGTGCTCTACGTCGGGCTCCCGGCGGCTGAGGACAGGGTGGACATTCTCCGGGCTCTTACCAAGGTAAGTTGCGAAAGTGTTAAATATGACTTTGGCTTATGAAATACTTTTAAGTTTTAATTGAGCTAGATATTATAGCGAGGGATTGAAAAAAAGTTAGGAAAATGTGTAGCTATTTGCTTGATATAACTATTTACGATATGTTCTGTTGTCTGTTTTTTCAGTCATAACTAGCTATTAACTGGCTCTTCTCTCGGTTAATATGGAAAATTAACAATAGATCCTATGAAAATAAGTAAAACCTATAAAAATTTCAAAAATTAGTGCAAAATAGCCCTTGCAGGAAGCCTTAAGGTATTTTTTAAGGATGTGGATAGGTCTATGTGTTGCCTTGTTCTAATCTGCCTTTGTGTAATATTTCAACTGAGTCTGAGTCGGTTTGGTAGTTTTTATGTTTACCTAGAGTAAGAGACAGACAGGCATCATTGTAATATATAGCTGTTCTTCTCACAGCTTGGTAAAAAAACGGAAAAAGAACATCAGTTCCCATGTAAATCAAATCTAAACTAAAATAATCGCAAAAATCATATAATCGTCACACTCTTACTCATAAAATGTTTACGGGGCATAGCCTGAGGGGATTTTAAGGATGTGGAAAGGCCTATATGTTGGCTGTGCTTGTGATTTACCTTTGTATAAAAATTTCAACTGAGTTGGTTTGGTATTTTTTGCATTTACCCAAAACAACAGGCAGACAAATAGACATACACCATCTCATTTTTATAATATTATAAGATAGATTAAAGGGAAAGAAACATTTTAACTACAACTTGGGCACATTTCAGTCGATTTTAATTTAACTAACCTCTTGCTTGATTTCAATCTGAGGAACCTCTCACCTTAAAGCACACAATGCACATCACATGTGCAATGTAAACACTATGTAACACCTGCTCTCAGGCGATAATGTTTGTAATGTTGTTTACCAATTAGACGTCAACTGCGATCTCACTCAGGTTTATATTTAACTTCTAATACCACCACAGTCTGTATAAAAGTAAGCATAGACTTATTTTTGGACACATTGTCTAAATCTTATAAAATGAACACTTATTTTGGAGAGTAAATAAATTCTTTACCTAAGGAAATTTTAAATTATATGAAAATTAGCAAATTAAAATTTAATAATACGTACTTTTATTAAAATTATTGTGAATGAAAATCATGCTAATTTTAAAATTACTAATTTTGCTAAAATTACTGACTCCCCTCAAGCTCAAGCAAGAAACACTCACTTTGCACACTTGATTTATAAATAATTATTTTTAATTTGTTATTTGTGTTTTTGTTTTTAATAATATAACTGGCAGAATAAACTGAATGGTATGTTAAAATGTTAAAAAATATTTGAATCCTGAGATAAAGTCGCAAATTACTGATAATTGTAATAAAGGTTAAATCATTGATATTGGACTGAAGGTCTTTTTAGGTTTGTTTAAAAAGAATAGCTGGCTCAACTAAATGAACTATATTCATGGTATTAGGACAACCAGCATACTCTTCAGTTACTTCCTGAGGCCTATAGCACAATAAATTACTAGCCAAGGCCTACTAGCCCTAGCACGTTAAATTACCTGGAAAAAACTGTTAAATTACTTGCCTAGGCCGTTAAATTACTAGCTGATTAATATTAATATCTACCATCTGTGATTAGATGATTTACTGATATTATTAACTTTAATTAATTCGAGATAGGCCCCTGGTTAAGGATAATGTCAGTGGTAATAAAATATTTTTCTTTTATTATGTTCTTGTGTCTATCTGCTTGAATATAGTTCATTCAGATAAACCTGTATTGTTCCTAAACAATCCTAATATGACCTACAGTCATACATATTTGTTTTGAATTAACGTAAAGTGCATTTTAACAAAATACAAAATTTATCAAAACTCCAATAAAATCAAATCACAAACCCATGGAAGTATTTGCACGGAAGTATAGGTTGTGTCAAATGATGTGGCCCAGTAAGCCCATAAATCTAATGTTCATTAATTTTAACATTGTGCTTGCTGACGGCTTGGGCCAAATCATTTGATACATTCTTTAATTATTTAAAACTAACGAACCATTGTACCTGCAGGGAGGCAAGCAGCCTGTGCTCAGCCCCGACGTCAGTTTAGCCGAGGTGGCGCGCGACGCCCGCTGCGACGGCTACACGGGCGCGGACCTGGCGGCCCTGGTGCGCGAGGCGAGTCTGCAGGCCCTGCGCGAGTTCATGGCCTCGGCGGCACGTGACCACGGCGACCTGCGAGTGTGCGGACGACACTTCTCCTCCGCCCTGGCCAAGATCCGGCCGTCCGTCACAGAGAGGGTGAGTGACGTTTTGTGTTTGATATATACAGGGTGTTTTTTTAAAAGCTTCCCAACACTTTATATATCAGTAAAGGATTATTCCCCCCAAGATCCCCGGATTTCGCCCCACTATATCATTTTCTTTGGGTATACATAAAAAGTAAGGCCTACGAAAACAATTCACAGGATATTTAGCCCCTCAAAATAAACACAGCAAATGTAATGCAAGAAATTCAAAGAGGTACCTAGAAACACGTGTTCAAGAATTTGTAACACTGTAAACTGAAATTACTTATCAAGTTGAAACAAAGTAATATCACTTTAATGAAAAAAATATATAAAAATCTAAGACATTTTACAAAAATCAAATATTATTTTATTTTATTCAAGAGATTTGTCTTCACTTTACTAAAACTAATCTTTAGTACCTCTACTAAAATTATTGTGGATGTCACCTCAAACCAAATTGTTGCACTTAATATTCATGTGCTGAGCTGATATTGTTTGGATAGTTGAATATTCAGCGTCTCAGCATTCTATTTATACAACATAATAAGGCTTTAGAAAGAATCAGTGGTTGTTCATATCACTTGGGATAAGAATTAAAAATCTTTTTGCCAGTATTTACACCTATTCATATTTCATTTTTTATCTATTCATATTCGTGTTTAAGAAAGTATTGGAACTAGGAGCCATCGAGCAATTTCAAGTTCTAGAAAAAGGTCTTTGTCCTTTTTATACCCATGAAAATATGTTTGCAAAATTTAATGGTAATTAGTCTATTTAGTTGAGACCTAATTTATATTTTTAATATATAAATGATCTAAGCCTACAGCTTTACAACAGAATTTTAATTAATTTTATTCTAAAAATTAAGTAGTGTCCCTCATATGATATATTCCCTATAGAAATTGTAAGGAAGTATAACTAATTACTTCAAAGTAGTAAAAAAACTTAAAACACTGAGGAAACAATAGATTGATCATGTCATTGTGGCAAACAAACAGTTGTGTTTCAATAGCTGACTCAATCAGTTAACTATATTTACATACTCGTTTAGTCTTATCAAAACGCTTCATTCGCTCTTCTAGCTTTAAAAATATTTTTTTCTTTGCCAAGCTCCTTTATTTAAAATAATTAGCTAATGACAAATTAATGTAAAAAATCGTAAAAATGTTAAAAACTGTTTACTTTTATATTGAAAATTATGTGTTACCTGTAATTAAATATTAACATGGCAAACTTTATTTTATTTAAAGATCAATCTACAATTTACTGTTAGTCATTTTTTGGAGGATATCACTGTGCTACTTTCAATCGGGCTCATGGGTAAATTATTGAATGTCTTACTTTTGTAAGAGGCTGTTGGTAAAAAAGTTATTTAAATACTTTATGGTCTGATAAATTAAGTTATATTACATCAAGAAATAATTGGTCAGTACATTCAATTCCTAACATTCAATTTGTTTAAAATTATTTCATATTATCTCAAGTAGACAGGGCAATTGTTTTAAGGTCATTGGCCACAGACAGACAGACACTGTACCGCTTGTGTTCTCATATGTTGCTTTTTAGTAGTAACAAATTTTATAATTCTTAGATGAATTGGTTATTATTTTATTTTATTTTGTTTCATTTTCAATTAATATCCTCATTTTATTTGGATTATTTTCGATCTTGCAAAGATGTTTTTTTCATGATGTACACAGTTTTATTAATTTTGAAAATCGTTAAAACATGGAAAATGTTAAAAACTATGTCTAAATTTAGTTATAAATTTTTAGAATTCACATTAACGTTTTAAAAGTCTTAACAATGAGTTTTTAATTTTGCCTTTTTTTATTTTAATGGCAAAATATTATTAAGTATCTATGACAAAATTGTTCTGTTATTGAATTTTAAGTGTTATAAATAAAACAATTTGTGCAATCAAAATGATCCAAAAAGATAGGGAATATTCCTAAAATTCTAAAGTCTAAAATAGTGAGCAAGACAGTAAATGTTTATTGTGAGGAGATAAGATAGCAGATGTTGACAGGTGCAGTGGAATGCTAATATCGTTGTTGCGAGCATGTGACCAGTCAGATGACTGTCAGTAGCGATGGAGCCTCTCACACAGGCAGACTATCTCTCTCTTGTGACGAGTAGGTTGAACGTTAGCGACTTCGATCTGGTCGAAACCAAACTCCAACCTCTCCCTTCGTCAGGATTTTCAGTGTTCGCCGATTTCAGTGTGCTTAGAATCACAGTGAAATTGAACGCCAAAGATGAAGTGTCAGAGTTGAGTTTTATCGTGAAAACCCCACCCAAGAATGAGGTCTGTGCCGATTTTGTGTCTCGTGTAAAGGCGTTCTACAAGGAACCGGTGATTTGTAACGGTATTTTGAAGGATGTATGTGCACAAGTCGCCGGTAAGATCGGGCCAGATTGCTTCCTGTCTCACCCTGAAAAAGCAATCGTTCTAGATAACCTGTTCGATTTAGGCTATAGAAAAAAGGATATCAAAAGAGAATTTAATATCAGTTATTGCGAGTTGGTACTGGAAGCACTAGCCAAACTACACGCCGGCTCTTTGATTCTAGAAGAAACAAAATGTATGAAACTTCCGGAGAACTACGGAGACGTTCTGTTCGAAACGTTGTTTTCCGACGAGACCGACCACCGCGGGTTCGATTTCATGTGCACCGGAATCAACACACTGGAGAACCTGTTTCAGACTCACTTCACCCATTTTCCCCGCAGCGTGATCAAAGATACGATGACGATGATCAGGAATCTGCCTTTCAAACTGAAGCCGTCCGAAGACTTCAGGAACGTCTTCAGCCACGGAGGCGTTTGGGCAGAGAACGCCCTGTTTGACTACGGAATCGACGGCCAACCCGTGGACGTCCGTTTGATCGACTTCAGTAACGCTCGGTACGCCCCTCCGGCCCTCGACGTGTTGATCTTCCTCCATCTAACAACCTCGAGAGCCTTCCGTGAAATACACCAGGGAGCACTGCTGACACACTACTACCTCAAGTTGGCGAAGGAAGTGCAAGCCGGAGGACTCGACCTGGCCGAGTTACTTCCGTGGGCGGAGTTCGAAGCGAGCGTCCAACACTACCTCGGCGCCGCGGTGGTCTTCGCGCTCCTTCACATCCACGTCACTCAGCTGCCAGACGAGACGCTCGCGGGAGTCATGAAAGACCCGTCGACCCTGTCGGGCTTCCTGTACGAGGACCGGAGCGAGCAGGTGTTGGCGGCGTACAGTTACGACGAGACCTACCGCCGCCGCCTCAGTCAGGCGCTGATACAGGCGCTGGAGTACACACAGTTCCGAGGCAGGCGGCGCAGCAGTGTGTATGTCAACGCGTAGAGTGGTCGCCTGGCAAGAGGGGTGGGTAAAGTTGGGTTTTTATAACTCGAAGGGTGAAAAAAGAGTATTTTATTTGTTTAAAATTTAAAATGGATAAAACAGTAGCCCTTAGCTTAGCAATCCTTTATATAGTTTATCCTTTTGATGAAATTGAGTCAAAAAGATCTAGGTCAACTTTTTTGTGTGTAAGCCAGTGGCATTTTACAAGAGGTACTTCAGTGCTTTGAGGGGGAATCGGTCCAAACTCTTTAAAAGTTTTGTGGGCATGCTAAGAATCGAACATGCAACCTCTTGAACCAAACTCCTAGACACTAATTTGTTAGGATAGCAACACTGAGCACACCCTTGATTGAATTTAATAAATAATGATTGCATTCACCCAACAAGTATTTGTTAACAAAAAGTGACAAGGCCACTAACCAGTTTGTGTTAAAAAAGTCACTAGGCCTACATAGAAGACGAGTCACTGAACACTAACAATGTACATAAATTTATCATAAAAACCATAGTTTGAACTCTTAGCTGAGATGTAATATTTTTACATAGCTTTTGATAGTTTTGCAACTTTTTATTCAAAAGGGTTTTAAAACCTGTGTTAAGTCACTATTAAATCAGGTTGTCAACAACTGACTGACATGATTTAAAGTGAATTTTAAGGTTAAACTGGACGTACCAAACTATGGTTTTTGTGTTAAATTCATAATTTTTGTTCAGTGTTAAATTCGTCTTCTTTGTACCTAGTGACTTTCTGCAAACAACGAAAGCCATCTGATGAATGCAACCATTTTTTTAAACTTGGTTGAGATAGATCCAGAGTACTGATAACAGATTTCTCAATCTGAAATCGATTTCATTAATAGGATCCTTTTCAATGTATAAAGGATTGCTAAGGTAAGGCCTGGATTTTTCATACATCGTCCAGCAATCCATGTGCTACAATTGATTAAAATGTCTTTTGAGGGTTTTTAACACTGATAAATTTTCTATCAGTTTTTCTCAGATGATATTATTTATTCTGTTTTGTATCTGTTTAGGACAAGAAGAGATATGAGGACTTAAGGTTACAGTACGCCGCCGTCCCCAGCACTAAGTAATTTATTTAGGTAAGAGTGAAATGTATTTATTTTTACCTTTCTTTCCTAATATATGTTAGCTGAGAGTAAAGATTGTTTTATTTTATTAAGGAATATTCATTTCAATCAGGATTTTTCTTACCAAAAGCTATATAATTAATCGTAGTCACAGGGAAAATTTTACCTCAAAATAAATTAAAAATATTTAAATACATCAAAACAATTTTAAAATATTGCAAGAAAAACCACAATACAATTTTAAATAGTGTAGGATAAATACCTTGCAACAATTTTAAAACATTGTTAGAAAAACCTCGAAACAATTTTTAAATATCTAAGTTAAATACATCAAAACAATTTTTAAATTAGTAGACTAAATCACTGAAATTGCAAATTACATGTCCAAACCAAGCTGTTATACCAAATTATTTTTCTCAAGTTTGTGAGCTTAGTCAATTGGCAACATTTTTAACACGAGTAAATCACAGCTTTATTGATGACTTTATAAATTGATAAACTAATGAGTACCTAAAAATGTGTAATCAAAAATAACCATCTAAATAAGCAAGTTACCTCCTGTGTCCGCCTCTTTGACCAAAATATGGCATTAAACCCGTCATCTTATAACTAGCAGTCTATATCTCTTGAGCTAATGTTCTATAATCATGCTTGCATACATTTCTTGTAACAGTCTTCAAGACGTAGTCAATCAGGAAAAAAGGTAAAAAAGGGTAGGTGATGGTATTTGGAAAAGAAAATTGACAAGGGATGGGGTGAAAATGAGACTAAGATTATGGAAGATTTATGAATGCTGTGGTAGATCATAGTAGCATTTATCTATAAAATATTCTTTTAACTTTTTCTTAAAGCTATTAAGATTCACCATTTCTTTTATGGTTGAGGGAAGTTTTGAAAAAGTTGTCTACCAGTATAAAAAGGTTTGGTTTCAAAAACTGTTAGACTATGTTGAGCAGATGGATTAATGTTGTGATTTTTAGTAATGTTGAGTAGATGTAATATTTTTACAGTGATAATTTTCATGTCTTTTGATAGTTTGGCAACTTTTTATTCACAATAAGTTTTTAAAAACTGTGTTGTTATTACTTTTGTTGCACAATCATAAACTGCCAGGTTCATTAAAGAGTTAGACGTATATAAATTTATAAGGGTGTAACTGGAAAGTTGAGCTTGAACGATAACATTATATTCATCCATATTAAGACTTTTTTAACTTGCATCTGTATTCATAAAAAACTGAATTAAATTTTGTATTCAGTTTGCAGGAAACATTTTTTAACAATGGGGGAATAATTTTTATCTTACTAAATGTGTTCCTGCTCAAAAATGAAATATCTGGATTTTGTATTATTAGTTGACAGAAAAGGATTTTATTTGTTTGTATTTAGATTTACAAAATAAATGCCATTGACCATTTTCAAAGTATTATTACTGGTACTTGAATAGTTAATTGAAATCCACAAGTTACTGTAAGTTGTATCTATTTATCTTAGTGACTTGCCTCTCCGTTCTTACAGATTTTGCGGTTAATTATGAGGTAATTGACTGATTTGTGGGTAGCTAATTTTCTCTTAATTTCACCTTTTCACTTGCAAATCAGTTGTTACGAAAACTCATTGGGTTTTAGTTGTTTTGTTACGCACGTAAAATCTTGCTTTGTAACCAGATTACAAAGATGAATGTCACAAGTTACTATTTTACTATGATCTCTACTAAATTTTAAAAGTAAATTAACTCAAGGGTTATATTCTAAAATAAAACGTCAAGGGGCCTGGTTTAGGAGGGGGGGAGGAGTGTTCAAAATTGCATTAAAATTTTGCGGTTTTCTAGGGTATTTGAGCTTGTTTTTTATAAAATCTTTTACCGCTATTCTCTCAAGCTGTTTTCCACAAATGGATCCAAGGTTTATTATCACGAACTATCATGCATCATGATTTTAATAGAGCCTTCAACTTAGCCTATTTCATGGTCTAATGGAAGTTTATTTTAAAATTTATATAGATTTATTAATTAATTTCCCTACAAAAATTATGTACAAAATCTTGACTTGTCAGGGGTTTTTCAGGTATGGTTTTACATTTTTTTTCATTTTACCTAAGGTTTTATAAAGTTTTAATATGACAGGCTATGTTACTTGACATCTGCAATTCCTCAGTTCAACTTCAGTTTCGACTAGTAAGTAGTCATTATCAAGGTACATCAAGGTACACAACTTGTTATATTGATACCGATTCTGGAAGGCCTCAATATAAATAAATATAAATGTTAATTATGAAAAATAAATGTTAATGATTTTATTTGCAATAAACGATGCCAAATGAGGTTGAAATCTATATTTTTTTTGAACGATTAAATTTTATTCTGTGTAATTTTTCATTTACTCAACATGTTTACTCCATTTTTGACATAAGTGTAAATGTGAAGGTGAATATTTTCTTGTGGATGACAGATTTTCTGTAGGTTTGCAAATTATCATTACATTAAAAATTAAGTAATTTGTTTAAAATCTGCAGAATTTAAATTTGAAAAATAAATTTTACAAATTGAGCATATTACATTATAACTTTATATTTAAATTCTATGAGTCATTGAGTAACCATTATTGACGCTTGGTGAATTTCCATGCATACAAACATTCAAATTATCAGTCAGAACAAAAGAATGAAAGTTTAAAGTTCCACACAATGAATCATTTATCTGTTTCTTCCTCTTCAAATGGAGTGGAAATCTTTGCTGTTTCAGTTCTTTTTGTAATCAACAATCTGAGACTTTTATCACAATGTTGCAATCTTTGACAAGTGCTATCAGACAACTCCGTTTATGGTGTCATCAGTGTTGCGCATCAAAGAAGTCAGCCTAATGTCACCAGATTAGAAACTGCTTTAAAATTTTGTCGAGATTAGTAGAATGTGTGTAATTAAGTGTGTTCTGTCCTTATTCAATGTTACCAACTAAATTCTTGATAGGTTAAGATAGGTTAACGTCCTAAAATTTTTATCTTTTATTTTGCAAATAAACAATTTGGCCAGGAAGCCTGTGTGGTAATCTAATGAAAGTCGCTTCATGCAACCACTTTAGCCAAATCGGCAAGCCACATGGTTGGTCAAAGCAATTTAGCTGTCAGTTCTAATCTATTGTGCATTTCACTTGGGAGGCTAGCTGCTTGCGAATGAGTTGTAATTGGAACTACAATGGATGTTATGTTATTCTTTTAAATAGTAAAATTTCAAAGGTTTATTTTTGAAATAAATTTGACATCTGTTCACTTTATGCTGCAATAATATTTAATGATTCTGTCAACCTTAGGGATCTTTCTTACTTGATACAATCCCTTCATTTCTAAATTTTGACCCTTCGATTTTCAGATTTTTGTTTATTATTGATTTTTTAAATGAATTATTTATGACTTTTTTATGCAGAAATATTAATTTAAATTTAAAATCACTTTGAGTTAATTCAGGAGTAACCCTCTTCTCTAATGTAAGAAAATTAATCCTCATGAAAATTCTGGAAAGATTATTTGAAAGATAATTTTTTAATTGTTAGTTAATTAGGCTCAATCAATAATCATGACAAAACTGTCACCTGGGCTTTGATATGCACCTTACTTACTTTAAACCTATAGTTCACCCGTAACATGAAACCAAGACTTGGCATGTTTATAGCATGTTTACCAAAGTCAATCTACAAAAGGTATTAGAATTTTTGAGATTTAACTGTAATGTGGAAGCAGACATTTTTGCAGATAATAATAAAATCATATTGAGGAATTCACCTAAAGCTCCTTTTAAGAATTGGGTTAAACCATTAGACCCATTTCTGTTGGTTTTAATAAACTGTAATAATTACAGGCCTACAGATTATTTTGTTTGCTTTATTTTAAGGCTTTCAGTAAAAATAAATTTACTCTGAACATTTATTTCTAAATTTTTAATCAGACAACAACTTATGTTTCAGGTTAGTTTACACCAAGGCTGGAAAACATGAAGAGTAATTACACCCGCACTTCTGTATTTATCATCAGTAAATATTGCTTCATGTTCGATTTAGCTGTAGGGTCATATTTTTATTATTTTCTCTGTAGAATCTTTTGTTTTAATAAACTGTTTTATTTTATCTTTAGTTTTTATTTCCCTTCATGAATTTTAAAATAAATAAAGAATCTTCAAAGTGATCAATAGTTGAAGGAAAGCAGAAGACCAAGAAAAGATTAGTTAAGTTTTTTGAATGTATAAATAATTAAAATTTTATTTATCAAACACTTTTCAATAACTACTGATTTCCAAAATAACTTTCATCATACATCTAATAGCCAATAGAAAATAATTCTCTATTTCCATCATTCATCAAGAAAAGAAAATGTGTCACTAAAACTAATTCAAAAGATGGTAATGCGCATAAAAAAATTATAATTTACTGGAAGAAGAAAAATAACAAAAATAAAATAGTCAGTATAGTTTTCAATATAACATTTCACATTTTGGTTAAAGGAGCTGATTAACTGCTCTTTAAGGCTCGCTGAGAGTCAATTGTACAATGACAGACCAAAGGAATTGTTGTTCATATTGATGTTGTATATTATTTATAATAAGATTAAAAATGGCTAAAATATAACAAAAATAAAATAGCAGTCAATCTATTTTTCATTAAAAAATTTCACATCCTGCTTAAAGGAGCTGATTGATTGCTCTTTAAGGCTCACTGGGAGACCATTGTACAATTTCGGACCCCTCCTGCCAACCTCACAACTTATCCTCGGAAAACGGAGAATCTTGCCGTGTGAGCTTCGCAAAGCGACATCCTGCCGAAGGGGGGTTTTTCACAGAGGTGCTGAGGCTCCCCATCAGTGAGAGCTTTGTGGACCAAACACCAGGTCAGCACTCTACATACGGCATCCGCGGGGAGTAGATGTAGGGCCTCCCTGAGAGGTGACAGATGGTCATGGAGATGAGGCAGAACACAAACCTAATGGCGCTGTTCTAGGTCTTCTGTACTCACCCCATATTCTCTTTGAAAAACTGATAGAATCAGTGACTGCACAAGCTGAACTTTTGCTGCGTCTGGTAAAGGTCCTGAACCTGTACAGCCTCCTCAACCTGCCATCGGTAGGCTGGATAGTCTAACTAATATGGTCAGAAAAGGAGAGATCACTGTCCAATGTGGCACCGAGAATTTTTAGGCTACCACTTCTCCCAAGTAACTCCCCTTTTTCACAATGTTTTTTCACATTGTCAACTGTCTTAGGGCTGTAAGATATCTGCAGCGTTTATGTGGACTGTGCAATACTATACACATCTTGGAAAATTATATGTGAACGGGTTAAACAAAATAGGTCCCAGACAGCTACCTAGAGGTACAAAACAATCCTTAAGGAGCAACTCAGATGTCTCATCCAGTCTGGAGACCTGCGCTCCGTGACTTAAGTAGGACATACACCAAATAACTTCATCCCTACCGAAACCGTA
This sequence comes from Flexamia atlantica, assembly GCA_035578135.1. NCBI lineage: Eukaryota > Metazoa > Arthropoda > Insecta > Hemiptera > Cicadellidae > Flexamia > Flexamia atlantica. Next base: position 3,585,720 of record JAQJVK010000036.1, read on the forward strand.
GTGGTGTATTTTTGCAAGTTGAAGTGCATGTATTAAAAATATTTTAAAAAGCTGATTTTGTAAATTGTGTGATTCTGGTAAAGATCTTTGACATTCTACAGTCTTATACTTTTCTAAATTCGCTTTTTTGTCTGATTTGCAGTTCTCACCATATAGTGTGTTGCATAACTAAATTGTCCCACATCTTTACAATCAATTGGACTACACTTACCACTTGACTGATTTTGCCGAATCAAAAATGTATTTAGTTCTTATATTTGACAAATACTAAAAGGTAGTTTACTCTGTTAATAGAAGGAAAAAGTTGAAAATGGTATGCTGTTTCAAAAAAAAAACAAAATACTGTATTCCAGGAAAAGTCTATTGTTTATCCATGATTCTCCTCCCGGATTAAAAATCAAATTATGTGAATAATTTTTTTAATTGATTTTTATTTTTTGTCATTTAGACAGAGTCTTAGCTGATGCCAGAATCTCAGATTCCTAGAATGCCGAATTAAAGGCCTTTTTCTGTTGAATTATTTTTTAAGAGTTCACTTAACTTTTTCATTCCCCATTCTATTCAGAGACAGTTCTACTCAAACTACCACACCAATGCTCTCATGTGAGGATACCAATTCTATTCAAAAGCCTCTCGCAAATATTGTTGCAACAGGAAGAGTCATTCTACTTGGCATGGGAAAGACAGAAGAATGAGTACACAAACAATTTAAATTATATGTTTGCCAAATTACTAGGATTCTACACTGAGTGTATTTAATAAGGTACAGTAATAGTCAATTACTGACCTGTTTGTAAGAGAGCTTTTTTATCAGACTTTTTTTAAAGTTGTAGCTTAATAAATAGAATCAGTCTAAAAATTCATACTTGGAGGATATACTGGTGTGGACATATAGAAATACTGTCTCAAAAAAAACAAAAAAATTTAAACATAGTTTTTAGAAGTATTTAGTTTTAATAAGATTTTTATAATGGACTCTCTGGGACTAATTATTGCAGAAATCATAAAAATACCCATTCAGTGCCAGATTTATGACTGCCGCGACCCTACTATAGCCTACCAGTAAATCTGCCACTGCACCCATCATCAACTTGTTGCTTTATAAACTTTCTTGATATTAAAAAAAAAGAAAAATCATGGATGATCTGTTTTGTATGCATAATAATGGAACAAGGATAAACTGAATCCACAAAGCGTAGAAAATTGCCGGAGTTATACCATAGCTATCTTGAAATGGCTTTGGTCATACTTATAGACTAGGCAAACTCAACAGAGATGCTAGCTGCTATTGACAGGTTCACTGCAGTGTGGAATACTTTAATTGGGAAACTAATATATTCGTAGGTTAGCAGCTAACACTGCTGAATAACGTTTGTGTTTTTCAGAAGCTCCGTTACCATTATTTCTAGTTTTTTATGTCCAATCAAATTAAGAAACAAGATAGTATAATAATTCAGTTTTTGTCTGAGAGAGAGAAAAAAATTTGCCGAGTACACAAATAATTAATATATTAATATTTGACAAAACATAAATTTATATCGGAAATTAGAACCGTTTGAATGAAAAGCTTGAACGAAACAAAAATAACTGTATGATAACCGCTCATTTCCCGATACATTTCTGCTTTCAGTTCAAAATTGATGTGAAAATTAAAAAAAACCTTTACGTAAAAGCAAAGAATAAAATATTTACCAATAATCATGATTTACTGCTGCGCCTGGATGCTGGGCATTTTTGTGAAACCAATCTCTATTCGAGTTTCAAAACAAAGAAGATTAAAAAACCATTTCTGAATCACTAAAATAAGTTTTATATAGGAATTAAGTTGTTAAAGTTCAATTAATCAGTGAAATTCCCTATCAGTTTTGGGTTGGACTGTTTATGATCATAAAAAAGTATGGAGAAATCATAAAGGTTTTTTAAAATTAATAAAACCTACAGTTATAAGATAGAAATAAACTTCTTCATAACGCCTTCGGAATGGAAAGGCAAGCCGCAAAACCTAGATGCAACACTGTTTTGCGTTCATTGTTAGCAGGCATTCCTATTTTCCTGGTAGGCTAACGGTAGATACATTTACCAACTTAAAGCTTAAATATACGTTTTTATTTTCTTACTCTGCGTTATAATAATGCGTAAACAACTATCTTTTTTAAGTTCTTTTATTTGCAACTCGAAAGGACTTTCATTGTCGTGTTTATTGGTTAATACTAGGCCTATATCTAAAAAAGATTTTGAAGTGGTCTTATTATAGCCCAACCTCAAAAAACACGTAAACTCCGTATTATCCGAGGTTCGTGTTATCTGAGGTAGCTTCGGTCCTGAAGACGTCGGATAACCGGGAATGTCTGTAGGCCTACTTTCATTATCCGATTTCTTCTGATTCCCCATGTTTCTTGAAACTTTGAACCTTATTCTGGCTATTTCACTTCCTCTAATGTATTCAAGCAATCTCAACCAATAATTGTCCCACTTTTATAAAATGATTTGTTCCACTTGTAAATATAAATAACGTAGCTGTAATATACTGACTGTATCTGCTTGCAATCAACGATAGTTCATGATTAGTTTGAAGTTGGTTTTATTATAATGTCTAACTTTAAAATCAACGCGGCAATAATAGGGCGCACTTTTATTTTTTAAATTTATAGTAATTATTGCCTCTGACAAAGTAATACATTATGATATAATTTGCATTTCTCTACTGTTGTTGCAAAATAATTACATTTACGTAAGATAATTTCAGTAGCTTCAAATGGGAATGGTTTTTATTCTTATCGACCCAGTAGCTTCAAATTTTAGTTGTTTTTATTCTTATCGACCCGAAATTGCGTATTTAGCCATGTCTTATTTGCTTGCTTGCGTCTGCGTCTGCGTTTGCTTAACCTGCCATTGAGTTTTGGCAATGCCTATGTCATCAGCATATAAATTCCACGCAATGTCACTTCAAAACGAAGACGTACCAGACAGTCGTCGCCAGCAGTACGCGTCTAGACGATTTGTCAGTAATCTAGCGACGAACTGTCGAACAATCAGTGCAGTGCAATTTTGTAGACGCTGATTTATTAATTTGGTTGTGGTAGGGCAGCGGCTGCGACATCGACGCCGCGACGCATCGCTGACGCTCGCTAAAATTTGGTGGTTTTTTTTGGGGGGGGGGGAGGGTTCGCCAACCCGTAAATCCCAATTTTTTGAATGTATACGAAGGAATGAATCATTGCCGTTGTCAAATTCTTTTTGTGGTGAGGTGTTCTGAGCTTGTGGATAAAACTCGTGGAAGGCACATCTGCGGTGGGATTTATTTAGTATAGATACTACTTAGTTTTAGAAATTATAATAAGAAAATAAAATAAAGATTGTCTACCATCATTTTGATTTGCAGGCTACAAAAAAAGGAATGAAATTCAAACTGTTCCTAAATACACAAGGTGACGGACGGATAACAATGGCATATTTGACAAATTATATTTTCCAATTCAAATTGTTACGAAGCTGAAAAACGTTAAGTTCGTTTCCATTAATCAAACTAATACAAATATAACAATATCAAAAGATAAAACTAATTCCATTAAATTTTGGTTTAACGATATTCAACAGCCATGAATCGTTCATTACAAATTTATTTGGCTTATTATAAAATAAAAGTTAAAAAAATTATACGGTATTAATCAGATTAATGCCTCAAAGAATAAACACTATTCTTTTAAACTAGGTATTTTGTAGACAACTTGCTGATCGGCGTCACAGCCTTCTTCGCTTATTAGCTAAAACCTACCATGATTATTAAAAAAAAACGGTTAACTTAAGCTTCGAAATAATATTTTATCAATAAGAATAGATTCAACACAAACATTTTCGCCGCAAAAAAACCTTGCAGAAAACGGCAACAGACGCCAGCGACGGTTGACATTGGTCGGCGTCAATTGACGAATTCGCATTGTTGATCTCTCAACTGCGATCAATTGATCAATAAAACGCAGATCTATCAGTGGAAAGTTCCATCGCAAAGTTAAAAATAAACTGCAAACTACTTAGTTCATATAGTGTTTCTCCGAACAACACAATTAATTTGTAATATAAACGAAATTTAGTTAGCGGGAGACAGCCAGAGATAGGCCTCAACGCTTGAGCTTGTATTTTCGAAAGAACAGAAAAGCTTAGCTTGACTCCTATAGTTATGCAGTAGTCTTTAAGGTTTTCTTTACAAAAATTCTAAACAAAATTCAATTTTCTTGCATTCAAAAATAAGGAAAAACTGTACCAAATTCCAAGAGAAATTAATTGAATATTCAAGACTTTAGATTCAAAACTACGCTTTTATTACAAAAATTGTTCTCGAAGATTGTTTTGAAAAGTTCAAAAATCTTTCTCAATATATTCACGGTATTGAGGTATTATTTCACCATCTCATAGCAGGGAATATTGTCAGAGTCGAATACCGTGGCCCAGGTTGTCAGTAAGGTAAATGTTAAAATTATCATTAGTCTTATGAGCGCTCTGGGCCACATTCTTTGACTCGGTCTATACATAGGTTACCCGCGAGTGGTGTCGACACACAACCCCTCGGCAGGTGTGGTGTCAGGGTACGACATTGGTACGGAACCCTTGCATACCCTCTAACCCTCAACGTCCGTCGTGGCCTATAGAATTCCGGGGACAAAAGAACTGGTCTAACGTTGCCGTTAGTCCATAAACAGAGGAAATCTTGCAACATATTGGTAACAAAAATAAATAATGGACAATTTGGCAGCGTAAATTAGGCTGACGAGATGTAGTGTAAAATATTACCTGGCTTTTATTACTCTTCACGAGGTCATTAGGACCTATTCAAAGGGAAAAATAGAGTCTAAAGTAGAAAAAGATGTGGGTTGGTGTTGTTCGTCTTCGTGGTGTCTTGTGGGATTTACAAGGAAACTTTTTCTGTGCTGGACCTCAAACACGCACTTTTGGAGCTTGGAGGAGTCGCATTTTTGATCTTCTCCGGTTCGGCGTATTTTCGTCATGGAATGCTGAATGCTGCCGGACAGGCGGCAGATGGGAATGCGCTGAGGTGTGGCTGAGACAGCTTCCTGAGAATCTGTGAATCCTTCTTCCTCGTCCGTCTTTCAAGCAACTTTCATCGCAAGAGTGCTTTACGTGCAGTGGAAACCTTTGTTGTAAGATGCTGTGTTAAAGAAAATATTGTTTAATTTATTGTCTTATTGTCTTTCACATTAGAAACCCTTCCATTTGACTACTAGAACCTAAATTTTCTATAGGGGATTTTTAAGTGTCACACACCTGTGAAACAAATTCTGACGTGTGAAATGGACCCCCACTCCTTTACAAAGGAGTTTACTGATTTATTTTTTTAGGTCCGTTTTAAACATTGTTGATTTTGTATGTGGTAAAGAAAGAGTTAAATTTACAATTTTTGACTTTCACATTTATTAAATCAACATGAATAACACCAATGTATCACGGACGTTTGCCACCAAGTATGACGAATCTCGAAGGCGAAACGCCAGTTGGCGCCATTGTCGGCGCATGGTGTCTTGATGCAACAGAAGTACATGACAGTTGAAGTTGAGAAGTTGAATTCAAGTTCAACTGAAGAACAAATTCTCTACCTCAACCATACCCTACCTTATGCTGGAAGAAAATGCCGCTCGATTAGCGTGGGATAGCTGAAAACATACTGTAGGCGCCAGTTTACATACGTTCTTATTTCCATACTTGGGAGGAATATGTTCAAAGAAATGTTGACAAAAACCGGTCGAATCTTATCAATACTGGAAAACGCCATTTTTAGTGGCTTTTTTCCAGGTTTTTTAATCATTTTTTTGTTATAAGGAATGTGATTATGAAGTCAATTTATTTTCTGATACTGATTGGGCTAAACTGCTAAATCATGTTTTGCCTATAAATAAAAACGTGTAAATATTTTTTTGCAATACGTAGATCTACTCTAATTGCTGTAGAAAATTGTCAACAACTTAACAAATTCATAAAAGTTTTTCACATAAGGATTAATTTAAATCAAAGATGTTTAAAGTTGTTTTTGAGTTGTAGAGTAGATTAGGTTTTTGTCTTGTATCGTCTGGTATAATCTTGTTTATTTTTTATTTTAAGGAAACTTCAAAGAACACAAATTAAAATAAAATTGAAATATTAAAACTGTAATAATTAATTACACTCTAATTAAATTAATTCAAATAAATTTAGTTATCTAAAGTCTTACGATATAGTTAAAGGAGATGCTAACGAAGTTAACCCTAAGTGTATATCATTAATAAATACTCTTTGTGATTGATGCGTATTGGTAGATCTATCTGTCCATGTTTCTTTTATATAAATTGGTAGGAACATAAAAATTTTAATTATGAATTCAATGGTCAGTGCTAATAGAAAAATTCTTGAATAGGCCTAATTAAAAATTTGTTATTTTTATTCCTCGCATTTAAAACTATATACTAACACTGAGGTTTTAAAAAATGGGAAAATGCATCAGCTATCCCCAGCGATTTAATTATGTTTATTGATTAATATGGCAATAATATATGAAAACCTTTAAGATAAACAAATCTGTAAAACTGTCTAAAATGTAGGTAGTTTGTTCATAACTTGTATAACAGCTTCAAAACGTTTAAACGTAAATTGTGACTTCGGTTACATCATGAAAATAAAATAAATAAAGTTTTTATCTTAAACTTAACTTCAACCACAAGATAATCTGACTAGTATACTGAAGAGAAAATCTTCTCAAATGCGCAAATCAATAGACACTGTTGTAAAATATTGCCTCATCTTTATCATTATTATGGTTTACTGATAACAGTTTTCTATTTGTAAACCAATATTTTTGTTTTGTTAGATCATTTTGTTTGCTTAGAGAAGTAAATAAAAGCTTTTTGTGGATGTGCTGTTTATTTTTGTCCACTCAAAAAACTTTTGTGAACTATTTTATTTCTATTATCTGTTGTGATGGTGTATTCGGAAATATGTCTCCAGGCGTTTGAAGACAAACGGTTATCTGTAAGTTATTGCAAAAATATATCCTTGATATATTTATTATGTTAAAGCCCATTTGTTTATTTTTCTTCATTATCTCAAACGAAAAGTGTATTTTTGGCTCGAGTTAAAATGGGCGGACTTTTCCTACCATAAGGCTAACCCTAGAAGGATACATTATGACTGATATATCCTCCAAGGGCTAAAACCAACTTTGCTATGGTTTACGTTAAGTAAGTATTAGTCAATTAATACTGGTTAGCAAGTCGGTTAAATACTGGTAACACTGATGGTTAGCTGGTTTGCAGGATAATTAACTTACCCACATCCTTCTACAATCTTATAATCATATTCGTATCATAAAGATTTTCTCTCAGAGAATTATGTTTAAAAAGAGACGATTTAACTACGTTTAGGGTAAAAGTGTAAGTAAACGAGTGATGAATTAATAAATCATTGCATTCGGAATGGTTAATTTTTGGCTTGTTGAAAAATTGTTGAATACGTTAACTAGTGTATCGAGCCTTGCTCGGTATTATTTCATTTCTAATTACTATAAAATATTTCATTTTTATAAAATTTATTTTATACTTTTTCACTTCTCCAAGCAAACTTTATCCCACACTATGAAGTGGCATTCCTTTTACATGTAAATGGCTATATTAGGCTGTAAATTGAAAACAGCTGTTAGACTATGATTATTGTTTACATTTCCGTTGTTTTATTTCATTGCTAAGACTGCGACCCATTATTTTTCGACTTAAAATAATTTTTAAAATTTATGAATTTGGTCAATTAACCTGCATACAATATGTTTTTGAGCCAGAAACAAATAATTCCCAACATAAAAAAATCCTTGAAAGCGTTTTCAGGTAATTGATTGTGCTAGCAAGCAAGTTTACACACAAAGAATGTAAGTAATATCAAATCAATGGAGTTTAATTGTATTAATTCATTTATCTAGATATTTGTAATGATATACTACCAGTATTATCGAGTGGAAGAAATAGTAGTTTAGACTCTAAAATATCGAATAGGCCTACCTGAACTACCCTACTACTATTTTCCGAGGGCTGGAAGAGCGGATTTATGATATTTTCCTGTTATAATTAGTCGAAAATAAACGCTTAAACACTTGTTAATAACATTTTCATTGTGGTTTTCCAAGTCTTTTCATTTTTTTTACAATGAAACGTGAAAGTTATAATTTTACAAAAAAAGTTATTGCACTGTAAAAGATAGTTAGGCACTTTATTTTTAACCTCAAATTTTTCTGATAATGAAGTAACAACTTTCAAATTTCTTGTCATAGTCAAAATATATACTGTTAAACTTAAATTTTATCGTTCTAAGAGAATTGATTTTAAAAATCCAGACCTATCATTATATCACATGAACTCTTTGATACTGAAATAAAAAAAAACTTTACATTATCATTATCACTATCACTATTACATTATCATTATCACTCATTCTAGCAGACGATCAACCTAGGATATCATGTACCAGAAAGCAAAACCAGCTTAACATTTATAGTTTCACCCAACGCTTCCAACTGGCCCATTAGCTCAGTTGGTTAGAGCGTCGTGCTAATAACGCGAAGGTCGCGGGTTCGATCCCCTCATGGGCCACTAACTTTTTTCGACCTGGAAAATAATTTTGCCGATTTCAAGGAGGGTTCTTTCACCAAGTACGTGAATTTAGTTTTGAAAAATTATAATTTATTTAATAACGAAACATAAATTGGTTTCATGATACGCAGGCTCTGCCGAAACAATTATTGCACCTTAAATAACATTAAATTCACTAGAAAATTTGTTTTTATACTATTTGCAGTATAGTCATCACTTGTAAGAGAAAAACAACCTGTACGGGTTTCAATAGGCCTAAGTTATTTGTAACTTCTATGAAAAACGAAGCTATGATTTTGTTAACAAAATACAGATTAGTGCGGTTAGAAATTAAAAAAAAAAATTTGGCGTTAACTAAAACATATTTCTATCATTTTATTTGATTTTACATCATGAAATATTAATGAAATTGTTTATTTTAGAGATGAGGTTTATATGATATGACACATTTATAAAAACATATTACTGAAAAAAGAATTTTGTTTTTGAAAATGTAAACAGTATTACCATAGAATAAATAATATTCATTTAATCATCGTGAAACACCAATATACCTCTTCCGATAGATTTAATAATTCCAAAAAGCTTTGTTTATACAGGTGTTATTTTTAAAACGCAACCCAAAACTTTATTTTATAAGTGAAGGATTATTCCCCCCAAGATCCTCGGATTTTACCGCACTACAGAATTTTCTTTGGGGATACATACAAATTAAGGCCTACGAAAACAATTCACAGGATATCCAGCACCTCAAAACAAACATAACAAATTTAATGCAAGAAATTCAAAGACGTATACCTTGCAACAGTGTTAAGGAATTTGATGGAAAGAGCACAACTTTGTACAAATGCCAATGGTGGATATTGTTTGAACCCATAATGTAAACAAAATGTGATCAAACTTAAATAATAGGTTGCATAAAATGTAAATATTAACAAAACAATACTCATTTCATATTTATATGTGCATTATTCAAGCTTAAAAATGGGTTGCGTTTTAAAAAAAAACACCCTATACTTACAGAATTAGTTTCAAAGTAGGTATCAACCAATTCGGTTTTAAAACAATTGAATTTTAACGACTCCCCTTCGTCTAGACTATTCGTTACTTAGTTGATATTTGCAAATGTTATGTACCGTGCTTTAATGAGTGGCCAACTGGTCAGTACTGGCAACGTACCCGAGCCGTGCGCCAATCTGTAATAGGTACTTTGGCAACAGTCACTCTTGGCCTCCTCTTAAGTCTATGTTCTTCTGTCTGAAATTAAAATAGCTGCACGACGTCTGATTTATATGTTTGTTTAAAAATATTATCACTAGGCTAGTAAACTAATAATTGTAGTATTGAAGATGTCACTCGCAGTAAATTATGTAAACGAACTCATAGAAATAGGAAGGCAGAAGCCAAGCACAGTACCCAGAAATAAGACTGTTTTCCTGCTTTCCCCCATAATCATTGCGAAGTCTAGTTTGATGGTTATGGAAAACTTAATTTTCATTTTTACATCAAAAAGATATTTAAGTTTTTAGTCGCCTTTTAAAACACATAAAGAAAGACTAAACTCAAAACGTTTGAATTTTGAAAAAATATATACTATTGTATAAATAATTTGGTTTATATGCCTCCAACTGTTTACCTTCCTTTCAAACGCGATCAGTGATTTGCAAACTTTACTGGACTCCACACTTTTAACCTTATTTGTATACAATCTTAATAAAACGGATAATTACTTAAGTCTGGAAATCATTGGGCTTAAGGTTATTCTAAGCTATGTTTGCAGTACGAAAACCACTTATCAGTGTCTGGACTTATAGGTATATCATAATATAGAACATCTTTTTAAAACTATTATTCAACTTATACTTTTAATAACGTATATAAAATAATGCAATTATTCTTTGAAATAATTTAACCTTAACTAAAGCATAGTTCTCAACAAGTCTTAAATTTCTTGTCCATTAGTTTTTGTCAAAAAGTTTTGGTAATTTTTAATTTAGGTAGATAAAAGATACCTCCGCCGATTTAGGTAGATAAAAGATGCAAAATATACCAAAACATGTACGTTTTAGGTTGCATTCAATCATGAGATTCCTAATAATGGTAAAACGAAGCGCCCGTGCTCTTTCTCACCTTTAACATAACAAATATTTATTTGATTTTAAATAAAAGTTAATTAACTATATCACTATAGATAAACTGCAATCATCTGCAGATAACACGTTTTTGATTCTACATCATAAGGTAAAACTCAATATAAAATATGAACCACAGAAAACGTCATTCGCATGCCTCGGTTATAAACGTGTTCAATATTCCACAAATATCCGTATTCAATATTCCATAAAAATTTGGATTCACTATTATACAAAAATTCGCGTTCAAAATTTCACAAAAATCACCCAGTCCAATAAACAGACGACCTCACAGTATCGCTCGAGCGCTATATTTAGTGTCAGGCCTATCCATCATGGTGACATGATGACAGGCGCGCAGTCGGTTCGACAGCAAATTGATGTTGGGCGCGCTTCAATTGACGCGGCGCGTCAAACGCTAACCTCTGACCGCGCATGCGCCAAAAGCGTGAAATAATGCGCAGTAAAATCATTCATGCTTGTGTCATAACGACCATTGATGGTAGATTGAGCGTTATGAAAGATAAAGAGTATTTTCTCGTTTTACCACAACGTAAATTTGGCGAGTGCTATATTTGCTTCAACTTTTAACTCGACTCAGTCGTTTTGTGGTTCATTTTTTTCTAAATTTTGTTTAAGTAGCTTTGTACTCAATCATTTGTATATTGGCGTCAGCCGTTGAAAATAATTAAAGGTGTTCCTTCATTACATCAAACTGGATGATATTAATCAGATTCTATTTTTTATTCATCTGTCTAAAAATGTATCTAAATAAAATAGCAGTGTTGCATGTCTGAAGCTTTTAATCTCCATTTCTTAAGTCCAAAAACGCTGCAGTGGGGACTAATTTAAAAAGCTACCCTCAATAAGGGTTGAGATTGGTTTCCGGAACAATTTAATTTTAGCAGAGGAGAGCGCTTTTCTTTATGACTTTCTAAAAATAGTGTCAGTCGTAAACGTATTGTATACGCCATCATTATGTGCGTGACATCATTAAAAGGCATGCATGATAGTATTATGGTGTTCTTATAATAAACCTTCTATTTCTTAAATATTTATAACTTATTTTTATAGTCGAGTCATTTAAAATTTCTTACTATTTATTGATCGTGGTTACAATCAACTACACGTATCAACTGCAACAATATTAAAGAATACAAAAGGTCAAATTGAAGACAGTTTTACTTGAGTGTTGAGTCACGCGGTCGGTGTACCACGCGAGGAACGTGTTGAGACTTGGGTGTTTACAAACAAAAGCTTTTCGAACTGGAACTTTTTTATCTGAAAGGACAACAAACTGCATAATTAAATAAATGTTTACTAATTTAACAAAATTTTATTTTGTTCTTCCCTACACCCAAACATTCCGTTCAAAACCACTTCAGACTGTAAACACCAAAGATTCAACATGTTCCTCAAGAGGTACAATATAACAATTACTCAGTATTAACCCAGATAAAAGAATGGATATCCATTCCTTTCTCTTTAGTATTAGCTTTCGTTAACTTTTAACACCTTCAGTATTTAAGTCTTAAGTGAGAGATTTTAATCGTGAGCGACGCTTTCAGATCCTGATGGAATGTCACGTTTCAATGCATAAAACATTTCACTAGGATTAAAAAATAAATAATCGTTAATAACTTTAATTTTTGATATTACATGTACGTAATATCAAAAATTAAAGTTATTAACGTAAAAATTAAAGTCTTACTATTAGTTTTTGAAGATTATGTTCAATGTTACTCGACTTTGATACTCAGGACTCAGTACTGCTACGTTATTCAGCCGTATTTAAATTTTTCTTAGTTCCAGTTCTCCCCCAAAACCAGTTAAGAAATCCCTAAGTAAAAATATAAACGTTTCAGAAAAATAAATTTTAAACACTTCACAAAACCCAGAATCAAATTTCCCTCGCGCTCTTCTCCATACCTCAATTTCCCGATCCGCATTCCCTACCACAATCTCCGCTCGCCTCGCACCGTAGATCGATTATTTTCGCCGAACCCAACACGGTACACAGAACCACAGTACCAAAGTACCACAGAACCACCGTACGGTACCCCCCCCCCCCCCCCCCCCGAGGGCCGGCGCGGCGCGGCGTGGCGGCGTCGCGCCAGTAGTACGGAGTACAGTACGCGGCAGTGCTCCCCACGGAACGGATGTCCTGACGCTGACCCTTCCTCCCCCGATGATAAGCTACAAGAACATCCCCACGCGGTCGGAGATGCAGAGCGACGACAGTCTGGATCTCATCGACGAGAGCAAATTGAAGATCGTCTTCGCCCACTCGGAACCCGACCCCACCGTGAGTAGTTGGAGATTTTGACGCGTGATTGTTGATAAGGGTCAAAGTCAAAGATTACAGGAAGTTTAAAAAATAACTTTCAAACCTTTAATTTTAACGCAATATCAACATTTTCAGAGGGGGGGTTTGACCCCCTGACCCCCCCCATTGGCTACGGCCTTGATAAGGGTCGTCACTTTTGGATATGGTGGTTAAGGGCTAAGTTCGGGCTTTAGCGACAAGGTTTGGTAGTATTTTTTTTAATAAATTAGGGTATTTTTTATAAAATATTCTCGGTTGATTAGATCATTGGGGACGAATTTTATTTTATGCGTATACGAAGTAGGCGTTTCTGCTTAGACAATAAGGGTTGAGATTGGTTTCCGGAACAATTTAATTTTAGCAGAGTAGAGCGCTTCTCTTGATGACTTCCTAAAAATAGTATCAGTCGTAAACGTATTATGTATGACATCATAACGGGCCTTTTAAGTTATCAATTCCAGCTGATTACCATTAATTGTTAGTTATTAGATATTACCATTGACTATATATGAAGTCAGTGCTATTGCTGAATACATGTAATGTTTTTACTGTCATAATAAACAGAAAAAATCTTACAAGAGGTTAATTTATTGGAAGAAATTTGTGGAAACTGGGATTGTAAAGAAAGTGAGATGTAGAGGGGTATATTAATTCGACATTTGCTTTTTTTGAAAAGATCTCTGTCATCTTAAATTAGAGTTTATCATACCTTATGAAAAATTGTTTCAAGTTAAGAGATTTTTCAATCAGCATTTGTTTACTGTTTATGCTACAACAAAATCTGCGTTGGCTTGTGAACACTATGTGTGTGATAATTGAAATAGCTGTGATAATACCGGTTACTGTATTAGGCCTAAATCTCAAGCTTATCACTAATATAAATCACCTACGTACAATAAGCGTAGGTTACAAAAGCGTAGGTGTAGGCTTGACTGATAAGATTTGTACATGAGTTTTTACGAGTGATTTTTACTTTGTAGATATCGTTTTTGCGACTATTTTAAAGTATAATTCCCTTTGAAAAATGCACCATAAAACTACTATTGTTGTGAGTAATTTGTTTTTGAAAACGAAAGTGTTTTTGATTTAAAAACACGATTCGGTAAGGGAATAAAATTCTAATTCGTTTATATTGCATAATTCAATATTTACTATATTTACTATATTAATAACCTAAACTATTGCTCAAACTGGCGGGTGTCAGTAGTTCTTGTTAAAAATAATATTTACTAAATACTAATACAGTACTTAATATTACTATTTACCACGCACGATTTAACAAGCGCATTAAAACAATTAGGGCCTACAATGATTGTAACAATGAGGCAATGAGTGATAACATTTCAATGAACAATGAGTGATAACTTGTAACAATGTACAATGAGTGATAACTTTTCACTTGTAATTTTTATTTCACTGTTTATTTGAGTTCTTAAATACAACTCCGTTCAAAAATTAATCAGTAATAATAAAAAGTAATAATCACAATTTCAGAACTAAGGCTATTCCTGTATGACGATTTGTTTATCTTCTTCAGCAATCGCCAATATAAATAAAAGCTAACCGAAGGAAACAAAATAATACATCCCATTTAATCAACAAACTAAATTCAATCAATAGTTCTCCTTATTGTTTTCTAGCATAAACTAGATTTTTCAACCTCGGGTTACCAGACGATCAGGTGATTCCACCCATCAATAACCTAGGACCTAGGTCAATGTGCATTACGCTGCACAAGAGGGAGGGGGTGAGGGATAAGGGATGGGGAGCGCATGCAAGGGGAAGCAAGGGGTGGTTTGCGAAAGCCCCCGTGGTACAAAGCCAGAGGGCCTTGGGGAGCCTATTATAATTCCCCTCGCAAATAGGGGAGAGCACTGTGTGGCGAAATCGCCTTCAATGGCATATTGATTGTTTTCTTTGTAGTTTGAGTTGGTTGCGAAATTTTTAATTCACATGGTCCTTTTTATTTTCTCGGCGATCGAAGGTTATTGTTTTTTTACAATTTTTTTGTAGGCAGAGGGGCAACAAGGTCAGTTATGTAATTTTTAGGAAAGAACGGAGAAAGAAAGTTTGGTAATAAGAGAGACAGTGGTTTGTTGATCTTCATGAGGCTATGCAAATATTTTAAGAATATTTTCTCTGCAAATTTTTAAAGTATATAAAAATTATTGTGTCGATAGTATAATATTTTAATTTTTTGATAGTTTTATGAGATAGCATTTTACAAGAATTATCTCTTGTATACTACGTTCTGCAAAAATTTTACAATTCATTCTTCATTATTCGTCTTAAAAAAAACATATTAATTTTCAAATCACGATGCGGTCATTCTTTAAAGAAATATAATAGTTTACTGCTTACCATTAAACTACAGAATTACATAGCTTTCTATTTAGTATTACCAGCTGCAAATCGAGTTTAAGAAATCAGCGGTTTTTAACATAATCACTTTTTTAACTAATCCATAATGAGACAAAGGTAATTTCCAGAGCAAATACAATAATCAGGTTCAGGTACATAACCATTTCTATCCATTTCACCATTTCTATTTAAAAATAAATTTTATTATTTGACAGAGCTTGTGAAAATAACATGATACGTTACAGTACACAATCGATGTATTTTAATAATGATAAATATGATCATTGATGTGCAGCCTGAATGATTTCGATACAGAAGCAATTATAAAAAAGAACACACACCGAGAAGAAACAATCAATGAAATCGATTCCAGAAAGACCAATAGTTTCTCGAGAAAGAGTAATTATTTCAGTCTATGTTTTACAGAACGTTGTTTTAAAAATAATCGCGTGTAGAGTTGAGGCCATTAACGACCAACCCTCTGCAAAGATTGCCGAGCAATTAGCGAGTTTGGGCCGTGACGTCATCGCCATTTTTATCATCTAAGACTGTTCCGAAGTGATAACGCCTGCTAGGCGTACAAGCGTCACATTGTTTCCACAGTGCGTGCAAGCTGGGCGGAGGTCACGTGTTTCCGGCAAGGTTTCTGGAAATTATCAAATTGAAATTGAATTAAAGTCAAGTTTCAAAATACGTGATTTATTAATTAATTCATTTACCCACTAATGCAAGTATGCATGCAACTATTCAATGGAATATAACAAGAACATGACTAAATTACTTGAATTACATAAGTAAAAATCAATTTGTTGTAACAGAAACAAAAATGAACGAGTGCCTTAACAATAATTACAATAACGAATCATTAACAGCAATAACATTATATTAACAATAACAGTGTCAGAAATTCAACACCAAGAGATAACAAATTGATTGAATTATTTAAATATATAGATACTCGGATAAAACGTCGGTTTACTGCGACAAGAGTAAAATTATTACAAAAATGAACATAAATATGATTGGGATTAATATGTTTTATTTTCCAGATGATAAAGGGTACTTAAATATTTTGTTTTTAAAAGTTGGTACTGGTTTTTATATTATTTTTTCAACCAAACTAAAGTAGCGTATTTTTATATAAAAAGTTAAAATTTTTTTAATGATAAGGCCATTTTTCTAAAATGTGTGTTTTGGCCGAGCATAATGAGTGAATGAGTGCAAAGTAAAAAAAAAATATATATATTAAATTCTAACAGTTAACTACGACTGTATATATGTGTGACTGGGATGTACGTTCACAATATTCATGAGCAATTTCGCAAATGAAATTTCACTAAACTAATGAATTAACTACAATAAACAGACAAACTTTGGTCCCGAATATAAACCGTAATTATTTTTAAGGACACCCTTTTTTGTTTTAAATATGAATTTCAAAACAAATCTTGAATTTGAGACATTTTGGAGTTTATTTATACTGGAGGTAAAGAACGCTACTTCCCATGGTAATACAAAGTGTCTGAATATTTTCTCATACACAAAACTACACCAGAGCTTCAGCCCCTCAATTTATACTTCACGATGTTGCAAAGGAAGATTATTTTTGACTTGGGCTTCAAATTATTGCTTTATCTTCCAATCCAAGCGACTGGCACACAAACAGTCGAAGATAAACAAATACAGTACAAATTATATTTTGTTATTGGCGATTCTCCAGGCGAAACGTATGGCTAGGCGAAGTTCTGAGCAAAAAGTAATAATATTTCAACTGTAGAGAGTCAGCTCTACAGCTTTCAGATACAGAGAACTTTGGATACATATTAGTAAATTACATATTTACAACATATTTACACCAAACTACATATTTACACTAATCTAAATATTCTATATTATGTTTAACAGGTCGAATGACGCAGTTTTCTGCATCACGATAGTTTTTTTTAGTATAAGTTCTCGACTATCAGTTTACCTAAATAATATTCTTTATAAGAGATGTTCTTCATGTTACTTTGCTTTGTTGATTGATCATTGATGATGACATAAGGTATTTGAGGGAGTCCGGGAAGTGTGCAATTTTATACAGCAATCCTAAAAGTCGATCACTTTGATCGTATTATTTACTAACTATTGGGCTTCTATCCACCTCCAGGTTTATGGCGAAAAGTCCGTCCGTCCGTTTAGCGCTTATTTTTTGAAAAAAAATCCTCTTGTCAAAAACACTTAAAAACACTAAACATAACACAAACACACGTTACGAAACATAAAACGCCGTTTGATCGTATTGTCGCAACTAAGTGTATAAGTATGAAATAACAATCAAACTTATTATACCTATAGTAACCTTTCGATTTGCATTTCATCTACACTTAACCAATTTTATCAACATTCCGAAATAACAAATTTAAAAATGCAGAAATTGTCTCCAGTGTCACAAGCACTCCCTTGTGTGCAAAAATAAATCTGAGCCAAATCTCCGCTAACAAGGACATTCTTAAGCTCCCGTTTTATGATTAGTTCGCCCATAAACCTTGGAAACAGGCGGCAATTGTTCCGAAGATCGTTAAAACTTAGCGTTTAATCGGTAACGGGATACCTAAGTCGATAGAGGTGGAATTCCGCCGGGACCGAAGTTAATTGTATAGTGCCGGTTAAGATAAGTTCTCCACTTTTGTTCTTTAGTTTCATTTCGTATTTTTTGTATTTAGTTAGTTGCAGTACTCTTTTATACCATCTTTTTATTTCATGTATGTAATCACTTTTCTATAGAGATGAGCCTTCCAACGGTTTCAACCTATAGATTGTAAATTTCTTATAAAGTAGGTAAATTATTATAAGATTCTACAGAATGTTTAAAGATTAACACTCAAAACCGTTTGCTTGCAACTTATGTTGCTTTTATGAAATAAATACCTATCTTAACTAATCCCATGAGTTAGTCTATGAACAATAATTTTACAGTTTTGGTACCGTTCAAAGTAAAGGACCTATGATTTTTGTCAGTGTTACAAGACAATTTTTCTCTTATTTGTATCATGAAGTAGTGCTTCAACAGCTCTAAAGTTATTTTTTTGCAATATTTTATTTTTAGGTCACAATTATTTCAAAGCCAACACAATATACACTTTTGACCTAAACTAACTCCACTATGAAGTATAAGCGAAATTAAGTTGTTTGTTTCAACTCGATTTAACTATTTTTATTTATGAATAGCTTCCATTGACAATTTTGTATATTTTATAGGCTAAATCTTATAGATATTGAGTCACAATAGTTGATATTGTTTCTTCCAAGTATTCTGAAACACTGCGGTATCAGTTATAGTAATTTTTTCTGAAATTTTCTTTCATTATTGTGCTGTAATATGTATCGATAGTTTATTATATATTTTTCTAGACGAGTATGATGTTTGGGTGTCTTACTACAGACAAATTCTCTACTGGTAATTTGTTTAAATTTCTTAATGTATGATAGTGATTAGTTCAATATTCTCTCTCCTTTATTGACGTTTAAAGTGAATTTTCGATAATAAATTATGTGTTCGTAAAGTTTTTTCTTATGGTAATTTTAGTATTCTTTTAAAATTTGTTGAAAACGTTTTGCATGATTTTCGAGTTTTTATGCAAAATAATCGTTGTGTAGAACGTTTTTTGTACCGGTAGTGTGAAGATACTCTTGATTCTCTGCCCGACTGCAATCCGTGTTTTAAAATGGGTTCAAAAGAGTACTGTAATATAGATTTAACTTTAATTTTTTAATTTTCGCATGATTTAAATCTGAACATGTTTGGCCACAACTCGATTTTCTCTATACTCCATTGTGCCCGACGAGCATAACGTTCAATATCCATCACAGTTGGATGTCAGTCATGTCAGAAAAATACATCACAGATGTTGAAACTCGAGTAAATCAGATAGATTACTGCATGAATTGAAGACAGTTATTCAAGGTGTGTAACCTTTTTTCATCCAATATCCAACTTAAGTTTTTCACAAGGAAGTGACAATATTTCTCTACATTTTCCCGCCGATGCCTCCAGCCTCCCTCTCTTCTCTGTTGACTTTCCTTATCAGTCGCGGTCGGTATCAGTTATCAGTGAATTGCCTCGATGCGATTGGTGTGGGTGATGAGACTCCTTCATTGGGGGATTCACGTGAGTTTGCAATTTATTGTAACCTACAGTACATTGAAACAATTACTATACGTACCATCTCGTATGATAATTCTTAAGTATAGGTCGAGTAAAATGTATTGGCCCAAGCCCATCCGTAAGCCCAATGCTAAAGTTAACATTAGCCTTATGGGCGGACCAGGCCCCGTCATTTGACTAGGCCTATAAGTTTTAGAAATTCATTCTTTACGTTCTTATTTTCGTTGGAAAAAGCGCCGCAGTCTGAACGTTTAAAAATAATTATATTTTAATGGAAAATTGCAACTTTTTGTTTCCTGAACACATTAGCTGTTTCTTTTTTCGCCTGTCTTTAAAGCGGACACATTAAATTGGTTAATGGCTCAATCGTCATTTTTTTCTTTCAAAAAATAATTTATGATCACCATAAAAATGCCTTCCTTGAGTCTATCAGATTTCTCTGATTTATATTTTGATTGAGTGAAATGTTCAGGAACTCTCTTTAAAGTCAACTACCCTACCCTAAAAGTGTCAATCCAGTAATCCTCCTCTTTTTACCCTCTCTCTTACTCCTTATAATGTTCCAATGGCAAGAGCAAATACTATAAATATGTTTGTACAACCCTTTTATAACTTTTTACGACTTTATGCAGATGGGAAAGGTTGTCCGATTTAATAACACTCCTAGTAAAAATTACTTTCACAATTACTTTTCGGTCCATCAGCATATTGCTTGTTCCGCCCTCAAGTCCCACAGTGTTTGCATGATCACACCATGGATGATGCTCCCCCCCTTCCAGCCCCCCTGGACCGCCCTCCCCCTCTTCAGTGTGACGTAGGCAATTATCCAGTTCGGATGGTTTGGATCTATTTCTACATCGGGCACATGTCATCTGCTAGTGGCGTGGCGTTACGTCTTACTCTATTGTTGGTGTATCCATCTTCGGACAAATTCGAGGCCTACCTGATTCACGTTGCTGTGAAATCGATGGTAGGCATAGTGTTAAACTAACTAAATAATTGGCATTGCTGTGATCATCTAGCTCTGGATTCAAATAAATGTCCCTCAACACTGAAATATAATTTATTCATATGTTATATGAATATTATAGTGAAATATAATATGCACTAATAATGTCCTTTAGTCCTTCTGAGCCTAATAATATATATGTTACCGTTCGGCTTGATCGTGAATTGCAATCCAGGTATTTCCCGCCTTTGTAATTTAACTTTACATTTACCTCTGTATGTTCATGAGTTATATTTTAAAACTCGGCTTTCTACAGTTATAACAGTAAATCAAGAAGTTGCATTGAGTGTTCAAATTAAAATGTAGACCTATTATGTTGTCGGAAATATTTGTTTTCTTAGCCTACATAGGGAGCACTACCACGTCAGTACAGGTCGATTTAAATGACATAGCCCAGGCCGTCCGTATAAGCCCGATATAAAATTAATATTTTCTTATGGACGGACTTGGCCACATCATTTGATTCGACCTTTATCAATGTTGAAACTGAACCGAGCTGCTATTGATTATGGAAGTATTATTTAATAATTGCGGCTATAATTAATCAGCATTACTTCGTCAGTAATAAAGTGTTTACATAATCCATTCTACACCCGTCTTTCACTCATATTCGCTTTAAAATTCCCCTTATTGCTGGTTGGCGCGACGCGGCGTTATAAAGGATAATGGTAATTATATAAATGAAAAAAAATTTAAATGAAGTTCAATACAACACCTCCCGTTTCGTGATAAAAGAGCCCGTTATTGGGATCAAAACGGCTATTTCAATTGTCAATATCTAGCCTCATGGTCTTTGTTTTTTATCAGGAAGGTGGTTATTCACTACTTCAGTTATTGACGTTTATATGTGCTGAAAGCCTAAAATTGTTGTGGTCTTTTTAACTACATAATAGGATCAATTGACGGCAAAGATAGTTCAAACTTAAAGGTTTGAACTATCGTATTGATTGTTAGTGATCCAGAGGCTAAGTGTTGTTATATAGTGATTCATTTTAGGGTTAAACCTAATTGCATAGTAATGTAACAAATTAATTGATGAACCCCCCTTAAAAATAATGCACGGATAAAATTGAAACTCAAAACTATGTTTAACTTTACTTAATTTTTATCACGAGCAAATGAATTTAAAAAGAAAAAGAACAATAATTGTATTAATATAATTAAACTGGAACATTTCAAAACGATGAAGACCCCGTAGTAATTTTTTTACTGTCAACAACGCTTTGCTATCAAGCCAAGTCGAACGTGAAGGTGCTAAGAGCCAGAAATGAAAATGATTGCTTCAGAACGCTGACAGCAAGTACTGTTATAAAAATAGAGTAACCATAATGCCAACATTTTCACCTTCACTTGCAAATTCGCCAAAGAAGTTCTCTTGCCATACGAGTTCCGTGACCATTGTTGGTGGTTACAGTTCAACGTTTGTCCCCGTTTTCTTTTCGTAAAATTTCAAATATGTTTATTTATTAAAAAAATTCAGTTTAAAATTTAATTTAATAGTTTTTATAATTAGTTATTTTAAAAAGTTTTAATCAAATGTTCAACGTACTTGAAAACTATCTTAAATTTAAATCCGCGAAATCCTTTTGTTCCAGTGGTATTTTTATAAGAAAGACCACTTCAAGATATTTTTAAATTAAGGGTTTCCATGTCTGCATTACAATTGAAGTTTATCTCATCGTTTTACTGATTTTGAATTTGCTCCGAGAAACCATACATTCTG
The DNA here is from genome assembly GCA_035578135.1 of Flexamia atlantica. Classification (NCBI taxonomy): domain Eukaryota; kingdom Metazoa; phylum Arthropoda; class Insecta; order Hemiptera; family Cicadellidae; genus Flexamia; species Flexamia atlantica. The sequence continues at coordinate 3,608,042 of JAQJVK010000036.1, forward strand.
CCACCAACCTGCATTTGTTAAAAAAATGCGATTTTTAATAAATAAATAATAATAAATAATAAAAATGCCTTTATTCAATCAAGCGTTTCTCTGGAAGACCAGCTTTTCAGAACAACTATCGTCACAATATTTACAACTTAAAACTAAACATGTGTACAGTATTTTACGAAAAAACTAAAACTAAGCATTTCCAATTAACATTCTTTTTAATTTAAGTTTAAATGAAACAGAGTTCAAGCATTTAAGGTCATCGTGGAGCTCATTATACAACCGGAGGCCAAAGTATGAAAAGCTTCTCCGCCCGAGCTCAAGAGTGACTCTGGGAAAGTGAAGCCTCCCACCATGGCGAGTCCTGCGCTGAGAGACCTCATCGCGGAAGGAGAGCCTCTCGCAAAGGTAGTCGGGCTCGCTTGTCATCAAAACCCTATGTATCATGCAGCATGTCAACATCCTGCAAACAGCTTCCATGGGCAACAGCTTAACCGCTTCGCGGTATGGGGATATATGGTCAGATCTCTTCAAGCAAAAAACAAAGCGAATAGCAGAGTTTTGAAGCTTTTGGATCCGACCCAAATCGCCCCTAGAAAGACTGTTGCCATATGCAGGAAAACAGTAATAAAATACTGATAGAATCAGTGACTGCACAAGCTGTAATTTGGCGGCCTCTGGCAGCAGACTCCTAAACCTATACAGACCTCTCAGCCTCCCTACGGCTCGCTGGGTAGCATGTGTGACATGGTCCGTGAAAGTGAGACCCTTGTCAAGAATTACAGCGAGAGTCTTGATCTTGTCACACTCTGCTAGACTCCCACCATCAAGTGATATGCTCACTCCACTACTTTTGAGAGTCTGTACGAGGTCAAGAGGTGCAGTGTGTAAAACGGTGCACTTATCGGAATTGAGCTTGAGGCCGTTAGCAACAGACCATTTTGAAATGTTCTGCAGATCAGCGTTGATTTGACTGAAGGCCTCTTTCATAAGCTCTGGCTCATATGAAAAAAGTAGCTGGGAGTCATCAGCATACAGGTGAGCCGTGCAGTATTTTACACAATTAGGAAAGTCAGCTGTAAAAAGAGTGTACAGGATAGGCCCCAGGCAACTACCCTGAGGAACACCTCGCCGTTTGGCAAGGGGTTCTGATGTTTCACTCCCCAGTCTGGTAACCTGGAGTCTGTCTTTGAGATACGATTGAACCCATGCGGCAATATCTTCACCAAATCCCAAGTAATGCAATTTTGCAATCAACATATCGTGATCCATAGAATCAAACGCCTTTGAGTAGTCAAGCATTACAAGGGTACTCTGTCTGCCCTTGTCCTTGTTGTCAATCATTTCACTGAACAAGTTTGTTAGGGCGGTACATGTACTGTGGTTCTTCCTAAAGCCTGATTGAAGTTTTGGGAGCAATTTACAGTTATTCACGTATTCAATTATCTGTTTGATGACAACTTTCTCTAGGATCTTGGACATAGCTGGCAATATAGATATTGGTCTTAACTGTTCAACACAAGTGGGGGCTGCTGCTTTAGGTAGTGGTCGAATGATACTTTTCTTCCAAGCTTGTGGAAATATTCCTTCTTTTAATGACTCATTTACCAGATGGGTAATAGACTCAATAGCAAATGGACTCACAGTTTTGATCATTTCAATGGATATTTCATCACTACATACAGCCTTAGATTTAATTCTATTCATTTCTGCTTTGACTGTTTCTTCAGTGACAGCAACAAATCTAAATTCACCAATGATTTCGTTTTGCCTGTTATTCTTAAAAAAGTCAAGAACATCAGTATTTATGTCTATGTCAGACCCCATTTCTGCGAAGTATCTATTGATGTCATCAACATTGAAATCATGTACAATTTCAGATTCTGGGTGTCTATGTACATCACACTGCTTCAAGCAGGTCCAAAATTCTTTTCTGCAGAAAGGATCAGAAATAAACCTCCTATACTTCAGAAATCTAAATCTACCTCAAAAGTGATAAGGTGTTTGCATAACCATACGAGTAGGCCCCTACCATCTAAAGCTAAGTTAAAGGTCAAAATTCAATATATTTCCCTTCACTGACTTTGCGTAAGAAACCACAAGGATTCATTCGTCCCCAAAAATTAGCGAAAAAGTTAATATTTTTACATAGGTTTATCAGTAATAAACCCTAACGCCCGCCTAATAAACCTAAAGACTGTATTAAGGTTGATAATGAACCACACAAAAAATGAGTCAGAAAACTCTCAGAACGGACGTGATTGTGATTATAACATTTAATTATGACTTGACCACCACAATCTGCCTATCGTTGATCGTTTATGGGCAGTAAATACCTCCAGGAAAGTCCTGTAATGAGGGCCCATTTTGATTTTACTTCAAGATCAATTTCTTGTCGAACATGAGTCTTGCTAAATTCATTATAATTTTTGTTGTTACATCTTTCGCTGCATTTTTCAAGTTTCTTAATTTTGTGTTACTTGATACGGGTAGTATTTTTATTGTTGACAGGAGACATTAAATAACTGAGATAATAAACATTCTATTCAAGTTTACCTTTGCATGAAAAAGGTTTTTATTTCGAACGCAACCAATTATGAAGAAACCTAATAATACAGTACTGTTTCTGCAATATAGACACGACACATTATGCAGTTGTGTCTTAGGTAATTGCGTAATTGAATTCAGTAGTAAACGTTAGTACTTTTAAGAACAAAGTATACGTGTTTATAATGACGAATTATATATTTTATAATAAAAAATAAATAAATACACACAGGTTATCTCTTGCGATTTTTATATTCTGATATTATGAACAATGTATTTTGATTAGGATTTTTGCGGACATTTGCCATCACTGATTAGTAAAAAACAAGTTTCACTAATCAGTGATGGCAAATGTCCGCAAAAATCCTAATCAAAATATAAAATCACCATCACCAACAATGAATTTCAAACAAAGAAATGCACAATGTGTGCTTGCTTACTTGATTGCACAATTATACCACAAACAGCTCCGATGATTTCCTTCAAAGTCTATGAATAAATTATTTCTGACTTAAAAACGTGTTCTATGCAGATTGATTGGCCCGAAAAAAAAGATTTTAATCGAAAAAATAACGGGTCATATGGATTGCCATGTTAGCAACGAAGTAAAGAAATGAAATACAAAAACAGAATTATTAAAGACAGCTCTCTGCTAACGCGGCTTGCGGCTATATTTAAAGAAAACTTACTGAAGACCACATGGAGTATAAAATAACAACGGGCCAAGCTTGGTCCACCACTTAATTAATTACCAAGGACAAGCAAACCCTCTAGAAACGGTTCCAATTGAGTTGCAAAATTTGGCAGATTAGATCACCGTCACAACAATGGGGTTGATAAGATAATCGCTCTGATGGAGCTGGTCTGGTTGTTGAGGCAGGTAGGGGGAGGGGGGGGGAGTGAGTGAACCACGCGTTGACAGTCAGTCAGTCAGTCAGTCAGTTGCGACGGTGACGTGACGGTGTAGGCCTGGGACATCACCTGGTATAGGACAGTAGACAGCTGACAACTAGACAGTAGACAGTGCAACATGGGAGACCAGGCAGAGGAGGCGAAGCAACCGCTACAAGCTGTAAGTGACCGGTATTTTTCGTTAAAAAAATGTATTTTTAATGTAAAAAAATTATTTTTTCGTAAAATAAAAGAAAAGATTTAGGTACGTTTTTACATTCTGCACATTATTTTAAAATTAAAAGTTGGAGGAACTATCAAAAATATTTATTGTGATTGAGGAAACGTTGAATATTATTAGTTGATACTATATAAATATTCAACATTGTATATCAAAAGAGGAAATTAAAGGGTAAATATTAATGTAAAGTAGTTCAGAGTGCAATATTGCGTTACATTAATATAAAATATTTCACTGAATAGAAGTTAAAATTGGTTTTGATTATTTTCAATACCGTAATATATATTTGTATGTGATAATAATCATATAAAATTAATTTGATGTTCATTTTCACTAAATTTAACTACATGAAGATAGTAATTTGGGGATTTTGTACTTTCAATAATAATCAAAAATTTTATTTAAATATACTATATAATTATATTTACAACATGTTTCTACCAACTAGTCAACCTATAAGAATTTGGACCTGTATTGTATATAGAGAGAATATTATTTCTACATAACTTTTATTTCTTTCCTAGCTGATTATAATGCTTACTTTTTATTATTTTTTAATACATTTTTTTGCCTGTTATGTTTGCCTGTTTGTAGTTATTTTTGTAATCTTTTTGCTGTCACATGTAGTGTGTTTCCTGTGTAATATTTTGTGTAAAATAATGCTACAATGTAATTGGAAATATTTTCTGTATTGTAGCATGTGAAATAAATAAATAAAAAAAAACTATTTGCTAAAATAAACCCACAACAAAAATCGTAAACTGCTTTATCGAACAGTTCTTCAACAAAGCATGTTCCAGAGGTAAATAAAGCAACGTTCCTTAATAAATCATTCCGTCTAGCGTACAATTTCTTATAACGCGCGACAAATGATGTCGTTATTTCACCGAGGCGTCAAAAAGCGATAAAATCGGCTCAATCAGTCACCGTAACTCCGGTAAATCAGATTCTACTTCTCAGTAAACCTTGTATTTCACTCCCAACAGTCAATGTGTCTAAGCTTCGATTAGTGTTAAAGATTGCTGGAATCCCTTTCGGTTGAAGTCAGCTTCGAAGAATCGTTAAGGGGTTAGTAATAGAATGGTGTGTGCTATACGTTATCGCCATCGTTAATTATATTGGACTAAGAACATATAGTTTAGTAAATGCGATCCTCACATCACTGATGTGAAATACACTCACTAATGCTAACTCTAATAATTCTTCAAAGAATTATTAGTAACTGTATCGTTAAATTGCAAATGAATTGAACAGAACAAGAAATTCAGTGTGGAATAAATGCGTAAAGTTAATTATGTAATTTAATTTCATCGAGTAAATTCAATTAATAAGTCAGGTAAAATAGCTAATTTTTTCATGCATTAACCGAATATACTTTTGGTTCATTTTTAGTCTATACGATATTAGAGAGTTTTACTGGACAAATTTAAGGAATTAATAACTTCTTAATTAGCATGATACGTGTTCATTGGATGGAAATAACGTCTTACTCACTTGAAAATATATGTAAACTTTTACTCCAATATATTTACTTACACATTTCCTTATTTATTTACTCATTTACTTATCAGACCCAATGAGAGACTGTTGTTGACGTTGATGACGATTGCTGCGACAATCAAAATCGGTTGCGATTGTCCATTATTTGTATACGTTTGCCGTCTTTAATGTAAATGTAAGACGTTTTTATTTACATCCAGAGAAATTAATGTTACAAACCTAAGAGTTTGATCAGGAATTATTGTTACATTTTCTTAAGGTTTGTTAAAAATGTATATATATTTTTTTATAAGCATGGTCATGTTTAGTTTGATTCAATAGTTTAACCAAAACGAATTGTTTGAATGATTTCGACTATATAACCAAATTTCCTTGTTGCTTATCACCAAGGAAATCAATCAGTGAGAGGCAAATTAATTTGTGTTCCTTGAGAAGCACTTTGAAAAGCTCTCGAAACAGTTTGATTAAATCTAGTTTCAAGTGGGTTTATCACGAGGGCACTGGCGCAACCACTTGCGATGATCGTCCGTTGATTGTAAAACTACCGAGGATCAAATAATTAATTGTTACACTCTAAAATTTTTATTTTTTATTTTGAAAAAAAAACTACTGGCAATTCCAGTAGTTTAGAGTATTATTTATTTAGATAATATCGCATAGTAAGAATGTGTTAAAAAATATGGGCGCTAAATGGGTCCGCGCGAAACCTTACATCGCAAAATGTGCACTGATGTAGCAAGGGCTCTCATGGAGCCGAAGTTCCAAAAGTCGCCGCTAGTGTCGCAGAAAAACGAAAACTGCCGTGGGTAGGGAGGACTCTTAAGTAAAATTACATTTGTAAATGTTAAGTTATATATAATTACGTAGGCTAAGGGAAATTTTTGCGCCAAAATTGTGGGCGTTTGGAAGATCGCAGGATGATGGCAGGGGGCTGAAATTGAAGGTCTCCATCCCAGGGACTCGGGGGAAATACTGAAATTGCTTTAAGCTTACTATAAAATGAGAATTAACGTAAAATAGCTGTGATTTAAAAACCATTGGGATGTAAAAAGTTCTGCTTTGTTTACTTAAAGCCAAATGCTAGATGTAAAGAAGGATTATGCCTAGGGTCTATTAGCCCCTTCAAGCCTCTAGTAATAATAAATTTCACAAATGATGATAAATTTTCTGAGCATCAAAATTTTGAAGTACAAACTGAAGTTTAAGGTGGATTGAGTTGAATAATATCACGTTTTTTTCTGATATGAACCTTGTCCTCATGAAATAAACATGTTCTTTGTAGGTCTTTGAGAATTTGCTTATCTCAGTGCATTTGCGAACTTTAAGAAACATTAAACTGATGATATAAATTTAGTAAATCTAAATCATAAAATCACCTTTATGTAAACAAATACATGTTGTTGCTTTGATATTATTTATTTATAATTAACCTAAAACACAGCTGTTTACCTGTTTTGGATTTTTAGATGGGGATAATACTCCATGAGCAATCTGTACTCAATTGAATTATCTCTGTTCTATTCTACTGTACTGGCAACGTGCTATAAAAGTTGTAAGTGGCTTTTTCATGAACAGATGGATGATTCTTTTGTTTACTATTTACTTTTTCGTTGTTATTGGTAACTCATATGACCCCATGTTAAAAATTATCAACTTTAAATTTAATTTTTCTAAAAGATTTGTGTTTCTACAGCAAATTCGACCACGTAGGTGAACTTAAAAATAAAAACTACACCTACATGCAAAATTTTATCAAAATCGTTAGAGCCGTTTTCAAGATAGGATTTATATATTTATATATATATATATATACAAGAATTGTTCATTTAAAGTAATAGGATTGATAGTTTTTATATTAAGTATGTCTTTATATATAAAAAAAACTGGAAGATTACAATAGCATTGAAGTAATTTTATTCGACTAGATTCTCCGGGAGTATACTTAAAGCTGTTAATTTACATACAAAGAATCTCTATTACTCAACCAATTTAGCTATGTTTAGATGCAATTACTACACTGCCAACTGCTTGCAACATATTTGGCAGGCATGCTCGAGTCAGCTCAAGTAGTGCAGGTAAACTGGTCGTTTCCAGTTCTTAAATCAACTATTTTAATATTAAATATTCCTTACCCGAAAATAAAACGCGGCGATTGAAAAACATTTTTGCAGAATCTAGGAATTTTGGTTTTTTCAAAACAGCAGTTTTGTTCATACGTTAATATATTTTTATCATATATTAACAAACTGAATTAAAATTTTTCTGAGCCAAAAATCATTCTTTCTTTACCAAAAAAATTAGACGAAAGATCCTGAAGTGTGAATATTATGTCTACATTTCCCTTATAAGTAATTAAAACAAATGGACTGAAATGGAATAATGTTATTGAATACATATAAAATATTGTTAGAAATGTTTCCAACCTTCCATTAAATGTAAAACAACCTCCGTGAATAAGCATGGAAATTAGTCCGTTGCGTTTGCTACACTGTTTGTTAACAAGCCGCAAATTCTCAGATTGTATTTTCAACGCCTAATTAGTACCAGCAAGAAATGCAAATTTGAACATCTGTTTGTAGAGATTCGCAGCACGTTTTGGCGGGTGAATCCACAGCTAATTGTATGAATGGGAGTTAACAAGCTTTTATGAGCGGTTGTGGTGGTACACCTGAGAAATGGAATTCGACGTAGCGGTAACACTGATAAAAGCGTCATCAGCTGCTAGATCACGTGTTGCCCGCGTGGGTAACTGTATACAGTCTGCACAGCTGATGTAATTTATGCAGCCTCACGTCACAGTGTTGATCAATATAAGACCCGTTGCAAAAGGAGCTTGTTTGACGTTTAAGCGCCTTGAGCTATAAACTCTGAGCAACTGAGCAAGCACGTTTAACAATGGATTTTGCGGGATGTTTGGAAATAATGTTCTTTTTTCATTAGATGTTGTACAAGGAATATTTCGTAAGTTAATATTCGTCAAAACAAAGTGGTTAGTTTCGGCTTGGCGCCCTAAAGGGTAATTTACTCGCTCCAAATTTAGAGATACATTTTTTAACTTATGCCTGAAATATATCTTGAAGTCTTACGATAGTAATATGGAGTGAAATGCAGGATAATGTGATTAATACTTACTTTTAAGAAATATGTTTCCAATGACGTAAATTTTGAGAGAATATTTTAAAGATTTTTAGTGATTAAAAAAAAATTAGGCCTTCGACAAAATAATTTAAAGGTTCCCTTGAAAAGTAGCTATTTAGTGAACCAATCAATATTTTAGCATAATGACGAGCAATCAACAATCAACATCGACTTTTTTTATTACATCAACAATTAATTTTCCCAGTGTGACTGGAAAATAATAAAAAAAGTGTTTTGAGAATAAAAACTCGAATATACTCACAATTGTTTTAATTTCTAGTAGGATAATCAAGTAAGCATTATCTTACAATCTTATTGAGTAAAGCCACTTGGGCATTTCTAAGATATGTAATTTCATTTTTGCACCATGTAATCTTATCATGCAGTTTTGACATTGACCTGATTACGTGAAATCGCCCTTGATTATTGCAGTGTTTTCTAAGGATGTATTATTATGAAGCTGCATATATTTTTTGATGTAAGCTAAGAAGTAAGCCTAAACCACGTTGCTAAACTCATTAACTGAGCATACTTTTAAAGGAAAGATTGTTGCCACGGTGGGACTCTATTTAATGTTGCCATAATTTTTTTCAACTTAATTTATAAAAATTGATTTAATACGAAATACGAACTGCTAAGTTGCAGTGCAATAAATTAGGTAAGTTAAAATCCAAATTTCTACTGGTGGTTACTGTTTAAGCAAGGATCAAACCATAATATTGCACCAAATTATTGGTAAAATAATTTAATTACCATCCCTTCCTCTATTAGTCGATTAAAAACGTCTTAGGCTAAAAATCTATATACAATTTTAATTTTAACGAATATAGGGGGCGAACTATCCATGCTAGGTTAGTGTTGTGTATTTAATAAAAACACAGTTCATCCATATTTTAAAATCAAGCAGATACTTTATATACTTTTATGAAATGGCGACCTGGTAGGTATTTTGAACAAAATGTAATCTAGGTAAAAAAAATTATTAATTTGTGAGATTTGAGATTTCCTAATTCTAATAAGTTATTATATTATTGCGTCCCTGAATTAAAAATAAATCCATTATAGGTGGAGTTAAATGACATGGCACCTAAGACTAAAGTTGATCTTATCACAGGCTGACAGACGACCTAGGAGGCCACGTCATTTCGCAACCTATACACGCTAAACTTGCTGGAGCAATAACCTAGGAAACTCGCAGTTGACATGGTTATGGCATTTTTGCTGCGTATCAAATTCCATTTCAGAGAGCATTGCTCTTAGGTTGACCTATTCCTATATTTTCCCTTTTTATTCTTTTATGATTGCAATATTTAATGGGAGTTACAAGAATGCAATAACGGAAATATTTTTAGTAAAATAAATGACAAACAATAAAATTTAAAATAATGTATACATAGAAATATTGTACGGTATCTATAGAAATTAAATTGTATGCTGAGTAAAAATTTGTTTCTGATATGGAAGGATCGACGTTATTTTTATTTGGCCTACGAGGAATTAAGAGATACGTTTCAGTGCGTGCCAAACAATGTCAGTAAAACTTGTTTTCCGTTTGCCGCCTTCCGTTACTAGCCCGGTAAGTACCGTTTTACCGTACGAGCATGATAGTTTCCGCGCGAGCCGCCAGGCGAGTGCGGGATATTTATGCGAGTACGGTAAAACTTACCGGGCTTGTAACGTACGATACTTTACATCACACTACTAAAAAAAATATATTTTAATCGTAACGTATTCCTAGCCTAAACTATTACGTTTTTCAATTCTTCAGACCTAGCCTATAATAAACAAACATTCTCTACTGCCACCAGTGCTGCCACTACATTCCTCTGAAGTAACCAATAAACATGCAAGCAGCCAATTAAACGTCGGTTTACTGCAATCAGCTGATTGTTTTGATGGTTGACTTCCGTTATTTCCGTTTCCTAGTGCACGGTAAATTTACTGTGCACTGCACGGTAAATTTCCCGTGCAATGATCGGCAAAGAGTTAAAGAGTAACTTTCCAGCCAAGAGTAAGGCACATAAAACAAAAGATATTTCTGGGTATTATAATGTAAAACTTTCTTCGAGCATTATTATGATTCAAGATTATATATTCTTATATTACGTAGTGATTACTAATAATTGTCTGCAATTAATAATCGAAGTTTGCCCTAATCAGTTCAGTCACTATCAAAACTCTGAAGCACCTTGGGGTTCAACGCCTGGCTAGCGAACTTGGTACTTGAGATTGGTTTTGATTACAAACATAGCTAATGGCTGAGTACGGCCAAACACAACAATGAAAGCAATCAGCTGTTTAAACTGCCACACATGTCGAACAGCTGATTGCTGCCATGTTTATGTCTAGTGGTTTAAGTTCCTTGGGGCACTAAACTCAGGAAAGAGGTTATTCCAACTGGTAATTCTATCCCGAATGATTTTGCAGTAAATTAAAAATACTGTGTACCTTGTACTTTTTTATTATGTTTCCGTTGTTTCAAGACTTTTCATACTGTTTTAGTTTTGAATCAGAAATGCCTCAAGCTGAAGTAGTTGCTGGATAAATTAAATGATAAATGTAGTAACTCAGTTACTTTGCTTGGAAAATGTAACTTTTGTGTACAAAGTTAGCAAAATCTAGCCAGCTTTTATGAAACTTGATGTAAAACATATTATTGAATAATAAATCATGAGGAAACATCAATTAATTATGGACCAATTTGCTTTAGTACATTTCTATCGTTTGGTAAAAGTAGGAATTAATTATTAGAGTTTTGTATTGCATAAACTTAAAAATATAATATAATATATTATTTCATCTTTGGGTTTCCATGGGGACGAGTCCTAGACGAGATGAAACTGACATTCAAGTGCAAAACAGCAACCGTATATGACACACTCTCTAATTGGATATTTTGACTCCTTTTATTTCAGCCGCTCGTTGATCCACAAAGTCTGTGTTTTATCTATACATCTTTTAAATTTTTTGCATAAATTCTTTTGCAAGGATTTGAAAAATCCTTTAAATAAATAAAATATAATTTGTTACACATCGCTCATGAGCAAATGGAAGGTTAGGCAGTGATCTTGCTCCGATTTCATCACAGCATCACAAATAGTCCGCGTCTGGCTGTGGCCTCTACAATGGAATCTTCCCTTTGAAAGTATATCCAATCAGATCGCAGTCCATAATAACACTCAAGGGAAAATTACTGTAGTTATTATCTAAATACATAACCGAACACAATTATTCATAAAGCCTAAAGCTTTGTGTGTGTATTGTAAAGTTACATCTCACATTTTTTAATTAACGGTTATTTATTTTGATCTAAAATGTTATCTAACTTATTTATTGAATAATAATCCTCGGTTCCTTATTTTAAGTACACCATGACGTATTTGTTTTTTTTCATGAAATAAACGGTTACTCAACCTTATTTTGACCGTAAAAAATTATTTACAAATTCATTTTTTTGTCTAAAAACTTACAAATTTCACTTGAAGTAATATATCTATCTATAGCACAGCGGAAATGAGTAGTGTAAATCATAAATCCTTCTTAAATTTAGAAAATCAAAAATACGGAAACTAAAATGAAATGAAATAGATTTATTACGGTATACCTACACAATGCATTTGCCGCTTACTGATAAATAAAAGAAAAATTGGCTTAGAAAGGCATTCTAAGATAAACTAACATTATTCTTGAGCTATCAATTAAAATTAATTATTTTATTGGATTTGGAAGAAAAAATAATAAAAGCTAAATAAACAAATGATTTTTATTCATGAAATCATAAGGTGAATGAAAGTTTTTTTGTAGCCGATAATCATCGTCTTATCTATTTTCTTATCAAAATATTGGGGTTAAAACGTTCCACCTAATCGAACCGTAGGCGTAAAATGAACACCGGGAATCCCCTTGCAACATCTACATTGCAAACAGCTGTTCGGCGACAAGAGCAACACGTTTGCCGTTTGTCGCAACCAATCAGAAGCTCGACCGCCTGCGAACAATCCGCCGTTGAGTGAGGATGGAGAGCGGCGTACCTCGGGAGATAGACCAGGTTCAACGGCCGGTTGGTTATTGTCACGGACGCGGTGAGATGGGGGGGGGGGGGGGGATTGCGACCTGCTCAACGCAGACATCGTTGTCGCGGGCCGCCCAAAACCGCCCGGTCGCGGAGTTGGAGTAGGCTGGTTTGAAAACACAACTGAATTGGATTGTTGGGACTTTTTTCGTTGCTGTTAAAAATGTTTTTGAGCTGTACTCACCCATCAAATTTGTGTTTGTTTTTTCTATAATTTTGAAACTTTGATTTTTTAACGGATAATAGTAGTATAAAGTTTAAAGTAAATACACAGTTTAAAGTTTTACATTTAAACTGTGTATTTACTTAAATAATCTGAATCGAGTAAAAATCTACTACACCTGTGTAATTAGTGCCAAAATATTTACATCATTTTACAAAGGAGCAGATGTTTTCTGAGCCTTTCTCTTGGCTGGAAGGGCCACGTCACACTGGTCGAGGAGCTCGGCCGAGTTGCTATAGATTGCTGATTCCTATAGTTTAGAATTGTTAACTCGACTTGCCCATTTGAAAAAGTTCGGTTTAAACTGGTCGAGTTGACGGGCGAGTTCGAGTTGACGGTCGAGTCCAACTCGCCCGTCTAACTCGCCCTCCTACTCGACCAGTGTGACGTGGCCCGAAAGTCACTTTTTGCCGAAAACTGCACGGTAAATTTACTGTACTGGACACGTTAAATTACACAAATCCGAAACTATCATGCTCGCCTGGTAAAACAACCATAGCCGGCTAGTAACGTAATGCAGTACACTCTAGCAACACTAAATTTGTTTCTAATACCTGGTTGGGTTTTCTTCAAAATCCCAAACTGAAGCCCATCACTTGAGCCCATTTATTTGAAATAATAGGTTTGTCAAAAATTGACTTTAATAAAGATGCCCTTGCAGTTGCATAATAACTTTAAAACTGTTAAATTTACTTCTTTAATCCTCGTGGTAAAAATGGATCGAAAGAGAAAACTAAAACACTAAGGTATTACATTTTAGCAAAATTAAAACTATTAGAAAAAGTTATTATCTTCCAATTTAATAATTAGTTTTTCTTTGATGTTTGTCGTATTTTTAACCGACTTCCCCCAACAAAAGGAGGAGGTTCTCAATTCGTCTTGGGAGATGTTTTTTAGTCTCATGTATAAAAGAACACAGTGGTCCCAAACTAACCAAACCGTTAATGTAGAATTAAGACATATTAATAATAACCATTATAAACATTTTGATAAGAATCGTTTTGCCACGTAAGTTCTTGACCAGCATGAAAAATCGCACAGTATGGTATGATAACACCGAAATAACATCCAATAATAATGACAAATGTTTCCTTCTCACAAATTATCATAGTCGTTATCTCAGCTGTGAAATTCCAACTTAAACATGGTTAAACAATCTGATGTAATTCTAATTAGTTATATCTTTCAGTCAACTGTTCATGTGAGTGGAATAACACAACTGAGAATCATTAGAGTCATTAGTTTTTCAGAGTTTATTTTCATTATAACTCGAAGAAAATTTTAGTAAATTGTTTTTGTAATATAGGGTGCGAGAGTACGTTTGAAATTATTTATAGTAACTACTAACCTAGCCATAACATTTATGTTCTTACTAACTACAAATCAATTAATTAAAACTATTACAACAAATTTTAAACTATAGTTAAATTATTTTATACCATCAAATGAAAAGGCAGGCTCTTTCATATTATTATAATGAAAGTAGATTAAGGCGTTAGGTATGCAATCCTGATACAGCTTGAGGAAAGCCTAAACAGGCGACGCACGGCGCGGCGGCGCAAACTAAGCATAAATGGAGGTTTTGACTACTGTATTATTTTTGTGCTTGATGATCCCTTAACAAAATATTATACGATTGAAAACTATGGTCGCCCTATCCATCTTGAAATCAATATTATATATATAAAAGAAGAGTTGTGTGTTGGTATATTTCGGGCTACAGCCAAAACTACATATCGTAGACACTTGATCTTGGTGTCAAACTAAAGCTTGGAATCTCATGATGTGCACTATGCTGGTTTTGTTTTGATATCTTTAAGGGCTTAGGCCCAGGATCGTCCGAAAGGGACCCATGTCAAGGATTTTGGGAGTGATTTGAATTGTTGCTATGGTTACCATTATTTCTAATGGTAGCTATTTCTAGCTTCTATGGTTACTAACAGAATACAGCACAAAGAAACGACTAGAACACGATAAGAAAAAATAATCTCCCGGGCAAAGCCGGGGTTATCAGCTAGTATTTTATAAATATTTCGTGATTTTGTAAATTTCACTTGGAACAATAATTAATTGTAAATTTAAAAGAATATTACGTTAAATAAGTGTCTTTTTTATTAATTTAATCGTTTTAATGTTCAACTTAATTTATCTTGTTTTCTTGATTTTTCTCATTATTTATTTTAAATAAACTTCTATTATATAAAACACTATCTGATCAACTGCGTTTTGCCCGAGGAAAAACTTTCTTAGGGCTGCATTCAATTAATTGGTTTTATAATAAGGTTACCATGACAACCGAATAAGCTTCCCTATACAGTAGTTTAACATTGAAACTTTAGAGTACCGTGGGACATAAGCCCATTGGAATTATGTAAAACCGGTTCTTAGTACGCATTTATAGCCAAATCCAAAATTGGGAGTGCTACCAAATTTGCTGTCTAATAGGAAACCCCTTCTCCTTTAATAATATAATATAGAGTTAATAATTTTGAAGCTACATTTTTTAATTTCAATCAACAGTACAAAACTTATTGCCTTTCTTTACTTAAGAAGTCCACAGAATATAACACAACTAAACAAACTATTTTGTGTATCAGTTTTATACAGTACTCCATAGATTCGGAGCTCGATTTAATGACTTTGCCTCTCTCATCAGCCATCGCAATCAGTTAAAACTTTTATCAAAATCTACAAAAAAACTAATTCAAAGAAGATTTAAACCTATTTTAAACATATTTATTTTCCTTTGAGAGTATTTAACCAATTAACTACTATCTATCAAGGCGCCATGGTGACTATCATGCATCTAATGCCATGTCAGCACTCAGATAGTACCTTCTCAGTCAGCTGTTATGTAGGAGAAACAGCTGATCGTATGTACCAGGTGGCCAATGGAAATTTCCACTCTCCCCTCCCTTCCCCTACATCTGTCATCTACTCTGCTTCGCTCTCTGTCGCACCTGTCCCTTTATCACTGTTATCAGTGTCCTTGGCCCTCGCCCTGATCTGTTATCACCTGTTATCACCAACGTCACTTCCGTTGAGATCGAGTAATCAGCTAATCTTAGTGCGATATCTTCTTGGCTGTTGATTGATCTTGGAAGTTTTAAACATATAGTTCATAGAACTTTGTTGCTTTGCTAACATGTTTTTAGAAAATATTTAAGACATTTAAATTTGTTTTCTGGCTTTTTCTTTTAAGTATTTACAAACTGGCATGTAATAATTTATACAAGCATACTGTTCTCTAATATACGAAGGTAATGTTAAGGTCCAAACCTATACCAAAAGAAGCTTCTTTAAATCACTTTGATGACGTTAAAACCTTGTTTAATCGTTACGTTATATTGTCATTTTGTGCGTTTTTATTAGATGCATGTAAAAAAGTATTTAAAAAAATAAAAATAACCTTGTCTTTAAATAGCTTGCTATAAGAAATAGCTTTGAACTGTATTAAGTTTTCCTTGGTATATTGAGGGAATAATGGCATTCAATGAATTAATGAATGAGTGCCTATTCATACGGAGAAAATGAGAAAAAATTAATACATTACCGAGAATGTATTATTTAATGCATTATTTTCATTGGCATTCAACGAAGTAAATAACATCCATGGTAGTGTGGAAAACAGGTTTTATTTTACTTTTTACAGTTTTAAATAAACCTTCTTTCAAGATCCGTCCCAAAGAATACCATTACTTTTTTCTACTGAAAGTATTTTACCAATTAACTACTCTATCAAGGCGCCATTAGCGATAAACCTATAACTCACGTCAGCTAGTATTAGTGACAAATACAATTTTTATTCTGAGCCAAACAACCAATAAGAAACAGAGCGTTTAAAGACAAACACCCCCTCCCTTCACATTACAAACCAAGTGGGTGGCTCCGAATTATAGACCGGATTAAACAAAGTGGCCCAGGCGGTCCGTGGGCCCGATGCTAACATTAATGTTAGCCTTACAGGCAGACTGTGCCAAGTTATTTGACTCGAAATTTATTGCTATTGGCTTTGACAATACTATTGGCTGTTGTCAACCGGTCTCGGTATCAAGCGCCAACAGAAGCCAAACAAAAGAAGGAATTGCCATTAGCATTCTCAAAGACAAAATTGATTAGTGTTTATCTTAAACTTGATCATTTTGGTGATCTGGAATCAATAAAAAAAATCAGTAAAGAGAGGATCAACTAAATAAAATCTCATTAATGTTGCTGTAAGAAAAAATTAAACCCGTTATTTGGTTTAAGACATTTATCCGTATATTTATACACCTCCTTTATGACATTATTTTTTTACTGATTTGTACTTTTTTTGCAGGTAAGTGTTGTTTTGGTGCAAGTTCCACATTTCTATAAACAGTAAGTAATACTGCTTGGGAGATTTACTGATGTAAGTAGCAATACATAGTTGAACCGGCAATAATGTCAACGGCTGACCCAAATAACCTAAGCCAACGTCGACATATACGGCCCCCACTTCCTTATGTGAACCCGTTTTGTTGAGGGGAAATAGGGATTCTTTGAACTTTAACGCCCGTTGGTCCAGTTCTTGTTTCTGTAAACAATCTCAACTTATTGTTACTCTCGGAAAAACGTTCATCAATAAAAATTAAATAGTTCGATAGGCCCAAATTTTAAATTAATTTGGTACAAAATCAATTAAAAACTGTACATTATTTAATACGATTTAATTTACAATGAAGTGTATTGTATATGTGATGCATTTTCTCGTTATCAAAATATCGTAAATATACTTCCTGAGTATAAGGTGCGTACGTTTTTTTTGATTGTAAAAATGAAAACTAAATAAATGAATACAGGTTCTAAATGACCCTCGAGCAATGTAAGAACATATTTGGTTCTTCATTTCATATACGCTAATTTAGTGTTTTTTTTTAACTATGAGTAAACGGTCTTTCAGTCATGAATCAGAAAGCTATAGAGGAAAAGGTCCTGAAGCTGAT
Source organism: Flexamia atlantica (assembly GCA_035578135.1). NCBI lineage: Eukaryota > Metazoa > Arthropoda > Insecta > Hemiptera > Cicadellidae > Flexamia > Flexamia atlantica. The sequence goes on from JAQJVK010000036.1 coordinate 3,625,606, forward strand.
GCTCTTTTGAAAGGTCTATCTTTTCGCTGAATATGAGAGGATTTTGTAAAAGTCAATAATTTAGTCATAGGTGAATCTATACAAAATCTACATTTTCATTGCTGTTTGAAGTAGTTGATACTGCATACTGCATACTGATAAAGCTCAGCTTTATATGAAACTCTCTACACTTGAACCGCATCCTACCCACCTATATTTATCTAAGGACTAACGTTCTACTTTGGCATAAGCACTTACTTTTAACCAAGTTAAATTTGGTAGGACTCGTATGAGGCTTGGGCTCGTGTTTGTCAAGGATCTTCTACAATAATAAAAAAAAACTAAGTGAAAAAATTTGGATAGTAAAATATTCTGTTTCGGTAAGTCATTGGATCAACGATCAACTCCATTCCACCCATTCTGCAAGTTTGAAGTCAGTAAATTAAAGACTGTAAATTTAAATAGACTGTTGCGATAAAAGTTTCCTTTCTAACTCTACATCAAAGAGTTTATCTCTTTAGCTAAAATTGAATTACATTGAACAATTAAGCCTACAATTAATTATTCTTAACAAATTATTGTCAAGAAAATGTTATATGTTCTTATTATGTGTTATGCTAATTTTTGTTGCTAAATAAAACTAATTATTTTTGTTCTTTTAAACTAATTATTTAATTTAGCTGTATGTATGGTATAGAGTTCATTCATCATTTTTATTTATAATTTTATTGATTTCATACGTGAAAAGTAACCATTTTAAGCCTTAACCCTGTTTCCATTTGTGGTATAGTGTTGTATAAAAATCCAAAAGTATTAGTTTTGTGACTCATCTGTGCTCTGTAATCTATCTCTACATCACTTATTTATTTATATAGTACGAGTTAAATAATTTGGCCCATGAGACCAATATTAATATTTCCATTGTAGTCGAGGGCGATCTGGGCCAATTTATTTGACTGGACCTATACGCAGCGCCCTTCGCTGCTGACGATATCGTCAACGCCAATGCAATTGACCCAGACACTTCCTCTTTATCTTGCGTCGATTCGATTAGGACAAGTGCCCGCGCTACGTGTTGTCCGTCGCTTCACGTGTTCGCCAATTACAGGATGATTCAAATTACTTGATCCTTGCCTCGTGCTATATTTGGTGGTACAACAAGTTCAGAGTAGTAAAAACTCATATCTACAACCGGATCTTTTCCGTTATACGTACACCACCATTCCATATTTACCCTTCAAGCTTGATATTTGACAGAGCACCACAAACTAGGTCAAATAATTGTTATTAATCGTTTTAAAGTGGAAATTCCTTGAAAGAATATTTTACCTACGGTTTCATTACATATTAGCTACCATTATCTCTGTCTAGACACGAGAAGCCGTCTGCCTGTCTAGTGGTCCCACTTCCAGTTTCTTAGGTTAGGTTAGGTAAGGTTACATTAGGTTAAGTTAAGTTAGGTTACATTACCTAACCTAACCTATCCTATCCTAACCAAACATACCACCTGTGTAGGTACCTTTTTACCTATTGATGCCTCCGTCTGGCTGCGGCAGCGTTGGAGTTTTCAAGTGCCCGGTGCAACCGGGAAACTATATTTATAATTTTATGCTAGTTGGTTGATGGTAGAATTGATGGAATCCGGTTGTTAGTGGTGGTTGACATGTTACCAAAATCAAGCTTGAAAAACAAACATGAAACAGTGGTATACGTATAACGGAAAAGATCCCTACAACCTAACTGTGTAACAAAACTCTTTTAATATTTGTATCATTAGTTCCTAAATTTTGGTTTACTGGATTTTTTAAATTACCAGATAAAACAGAAATGCTGTTAACAAATAATTGACGTCTTTATATTAAGTGAATGTAAACGGTCTTAATGTTGCTGATTTAGCAAAAACTATGGTCTATGGTCTAATTACGGTTATATTAAGCTTATAATGTTTTCAAAGGAGAGGGGGTAACGTAACAATATTTGTATGTTTCAGTAAGTTCGTTAATTTACTGTTTCGATATGATAATTCTATTTCAGCGAACAGAGATAGTAGTATCACTCAACTGTTGTTACCGTATAATCTGTTATCTATTGATTTATTTGTTCTAAATTGATATATCTTTCTATAGTTGTGTCTCAACCTTCCCGCTTATTGTACCTTATTTAAAACTTATTTCGTTTAATATGTTGAAAAATACCAAGCACGAAGTGAAAAGTGCTAAGCACCAGAGAAGACACTATGTAATACTTTACCGTGAATTAATTGTAATAGTTTGCAGTGTAACACAGGGTTTTTTTTTAACGCAACCTATTTTAACGCAACCTAAAATTTATTTTATAAGTGAATAATTATTCCGCCCAAGATACCCGGATTTTACCCCATTATATTATTTCTTTGGGGATACAAAAAAAGTAATGCCTACGAAATCAATTCACAATACATTCAGCACCTCAAAACAAAAATAACAAATTTAATACAAGAAATTCAAAGAGATACTTTACAACACGTGTTCAGGAATTTTATGGAGAGAACACAACTTGGTATAAATGTTAATGGTGGATTGTTTGAACACAATGTAAGCGAAATGTGATCAAACTTAAATAATAGGTTGTATTCAATGCAAAGATAACCAAAACAATACCCATTTCATCTTTATGTGCATTATTCAATCTTAAAAATGGGTTGCGTTAAAAAAAAACACCATGTATTTTCCCGAAGGTCCAATTTGGTATATAAGGTAATAAGGTACGCGTTTGGTAACAGAACGTTCGCAATCGACCAAATGGGTGTTGCTATGGATAATAATACCAGAGATCGCATGTTGAGGGATTTTCTTATCATGGACGTCGCAGTTGAAGTAATTCCTTTGACATGCAACTAAATGGTCTCTAATCATGCAGAGAATGACTTTTTAAAAGTCTTTTAAATAACTTGTCAAATTTAACTGTAAATTTAAATGTTAATTGAGACGGTTCAATGAACTGTCCAAAGAAAGCATATGAATCATGGTTTTACTAATACTGATAATTACGTCTACGAGTACAGGTAAACTCTGATAAACAGATATGTATTCATAAGATTAGGATAAGGCACCAATGAAATAAGGCGCGGTAATGATAAAAGCAAGCGTTTGTGTGACGTAAAGATTTTAGGAATTTTGCTTTGGAAAACATAAATTGTCTAAGAAGCAGTTTTGCAATATAAAAAGTGTAAAACAGTGTGAAAGAGGAATTTTACAATATTGTGAATTTAGGTACAGAAAAACTGAGAATTATTTACTTATATTCGCAGTGGGAAATATTAAATAGTAAAATACCGAGTTGTCCATTATATTGAAAGGTGTAAAATAAACTAATTTTTAACTGTGCTCCTAGTGAAATAAAAAAAACTCTAATACACGTATTTCTGTTAGGTATTATCATTTTTTGCCAATTTATTAAAGTCTTGTGCAATATTTTGAATTTACTAAAGCTGTAACCTGAGTCAGAACTAGGGACGTTAAAGGACATACAGGTCGATTCAAATTACTTGTCCCAGAGCGTCCGTAACCCGATGCCTACACCAACATCAGTGTTATGGGTAGACTGGACCATGACGTTTGAATCTACCTTCACAATCCATCACAAACATCCTTTAAAATCAGAGCTCTTGAGCCATATTCTAATAGTGTCAATTATACAGGGTGTTTTTTTAACGTAGCCCACATTTAAGACTGAACAATGTACATATAAAGATGAGTATTATTTTGTTAATCTTTACATTTTATACGACCTATTATTTACGTATTATCACATTTAGCTTACATTACATTCAAACAGTCCACTATTGAAATTTACTCAAAGTTGTGCTCTCACCATCAAATTCCTGAACACGTTTTGCAAAGTGCCCTTTGAATTTTGCTTGTATTGAATTTGTTATGTTTATTTTAAATGCTGAATATCCTGTGAATTTTTTTTAGGCCTTTCCTTTTTTGTATCCCAAAAAAAATCTAGTGTGGTCAAATCCGGGGATCTTGTAAGGGCATAATCCTTCACTGATAAAATAAAGTTTTGGAAAAAAACGCCTTGTACAATCCTAAGCGAAAACAGCTCAGATCATTACAGTACGATTTTAATCACCTGGGGCCTAGCGCACGCAAGCAAATAGCAGCAGGTGAAGAGGTGCAAGGCACAAGTTAAAATAATACAGTATAGCCCTTGCCCTGCATCTTGGGTGGTTCGTCGCCCTGACCCACACCTAGGGCTATTTCAGGGCTGGCCCAGGTCCAGAGGGTCAGCATCGCCTCGCTCTATAGTCTGATTCAAATTATTTGGCCGAGTCTGTCCATTAGAACAATGTTAATTTTAGCATTTGGCGTACAGTCGGCTTAGACCACGTCATTTAGGTCGACCTGTATGCGCGATCCCGTCTAAAGCTGACGTTATATGAGTAGTATATCCTATGAGGTTGCCACGATTCCGAAATTTCGTCACAATTGATGTGCAAACATTACGATTGATTATGTTTAAGCTTTGATTATAGAGTTTTATAATCAAAGGTTTAAGTAACTACATTAAGTACATATATTTAACCTTTAATTCCTTCGTTGTATGCTGTTTGTTAATTATACAGGGTGTCCCATAAGTAAAGTGCCAAACTTCGGGAATAGGTTATATGGGTCAAAATAAAGATAAAATGAAGAATACATTTTTTTATCCAAAAACGCTTTGTTTACCAGATATCCGCCATTTTGTATTTTTAACAAAATATTTTTTATATGCCAAGTTTTTTGATCGATTTTTTGAAACTCGGTATGCACTTGTATCTAGTCAAGGTTAGTTTATGAAAAAATAATGAACATGATTAAATTATAAATTTCAAAATGGCGGCCGTTTAAAATGTTTAAATTGGAATACCGAAAAAATGGTACATTTTACAAAAAAATATAGGGAACAATAATATTTAGAAAATTTTATTTACATTCCAACGATACCAAAATTATGAAAATCTATTAACAAACAACTGAGTTATGGTCGAATTAGCGCATGGCTCAGCGCAACAATGGACTATTTTGCTTCAAAAATGCTGCCTCACTAGCTAAATACGATCATAACTCAGTTGTTTATTAACCGATTTTCATACATTTCGTGTCATTAGATAGGAAATAAAATTTCCTAAAAATTGTTATCCATTATATTTTTTTGTAAAACGTACCGTTTTTTTGTTATTTTAACTTAAAGAATTTAAACGGCCGCCATTTTGAAATTATTATTTAATCATGCTCATTATTTTTTATTAAATTAACCTTGACTAGATACAGGTGCATACCGAGTTTCAAAAAAATCGATTAAAAAACTTGGGAGATAAAAAATATTTTGTTAAAAATACAAAATGGCGGATATCTGGTAAACAAAGCGTTTTTGGAAAATATTTTATTCTTCATTTTATCTTTATTTTGACCCATATAACCTATTCCCGAAGTTTGGCACTTTACTTAATGGACACCCTGTATACTTAAAATGACTTTACTAAATTTAAGGTTTTTAAAATCAAATAAGATAACTTTGGTAAAAAATGGTTTAAGGTAAAGGTCCCACCTGGAGTTTTTTAGTTTGGGGTATGGGTATGAATAAAGCATTTTACCAATCTTTATAAAAACTCATTGTGGTTCTCTTTGGTTTTGAACTGGTTCGTACATATTCAGCATTCTTTATATCAAATCCATTAAGAATTGTGCAACAATACTGTACTGTCAAATCAACGTGTTGAATAGACCAAAATACTATCATTTAGCTTGATTATACAATTTCATTCGTTGTTTCGTAAAAACTGAAAAAACTGTTAAAAGGTTACCGCTGTTTGAATTTTTCCATAACGACTTGAGCGACGGGCTTTCCTAATCACCTTTTCAAAAACAAAGAAGTGACTAAAGGGTCTGGACCTGGTTCAAGCAGGTGACGTTAGGAAATGGAGCAGGTTAAATAACCGGGTCACTCGAAACATTGAAGTGTAGTTGGCCAAAAACGTATTCCATTTTCGCGGCTAATCCATGTCGAGTCAAATTATATGGTCTTGGCCGTCCGTGATCAATGCTAAATCAACAATAGTCTTATGAGCGGGACTATAGGCCAAGTTATTTGAATCTACATATAAGCGTCTAAAGTCGTGTTTGCGCCGAGGTTTTCAAACGATTGCAAATCATTTTATGTCATTTGAGTTACATTAATGAACAATGTAATTCTACTACAATTTCATGGCTCCTTAAAAGTTATTGATTAGTTTTTGGTCTACTGTTTGATGAGGTAGTAAATCGAATAGATAACCCAATCAATGAGGTTAAATTACTAAACAATGTGGTTAGAGAGACGGAATATATGTGGTTTTAGGCACGGCAAAGACGAAATTTGAGTACAGCAAACTTCTTATTTAATTGAAGACAACGATTTCTCAAATTTAATTTTTCATGCCCATGCAAAGTTTAAAAAAGTCAAATTAACACTCTTTACTGACAGTGTACCAAAATCGACCTTTAATTGTTATTTTTTAATTTATATTCAGCTGGGGAAACAATTAGGGTCTACAATTTTGTAATTGTAAAGAATATTTTTTGGAGCATCGTGCATCGTGTTTTTTTAAGTTTAAATAAAAAAATAAATTCGTACAAATTACTTTAGCTTTTAGTTATTTTGTTTTTTGCCTTAATAAACCCTGTAAATGTTTATTATTTTTAAAATATTTCACTATTGTCCCATTAGATGAATAATAGATTTATTTTACAATATATTTATATTTCACAATACTTCTCAAATATTTAAATGAATACCGGTAACCTGATACGAATAATTGACAAACTCTACCGCTGTTGACTGAACACAAAACAATGGAGGTTGAAAGAATCAACTAACCGGTTAAAACCAGTTTTCAGGACGGCGCCGGCGTCGCGGCGGCGGAGCGGCGACGGAGCGGCGGAGCGGCACTCCGACGGAAAATAAACAAATGAAAACTCTTGAATGGGCGGGCGGGCGGGAGAAAGTTGCAAACACGGCGGCGGGACGAGTGTGTGACGTCGATTCCAAATTCCGAATCGATAGAGGTGATTCAAACTTTGGAGCCCCATTCACATTCACTCTGATCACCCCAACCTCACAGATTTGTCCGTTTTTATGTAAGATTGGCAATATTTATTATTTATTGTTTGGATAAATAATGAATTGTTTATATATAACGATATATAATACTATGGGTGATTTTTTATTTTATTTTAATTACAAAAGCCGACGGACCTTATTTATTTAAATTTTGACAGTTTAAAAGTTTGTTATTAGGCCTAGATGATTGAAATAGCGCACCCTGTAGGCCTTATCCCCGTTTAATTACGATAGACATAAGCCACAGAGAAGGATCAAAGCTGAGCTGAACGATATGCGATAAGCTGTATTTCCGGTTACCTCCCTGTAGTGCGGGTTCGAATTCCTGCCAGTAAGAGTAATCAAAGGAGATTTTTGTTCAGAAGTACACCTTTGGTCTGAGTACAATAAAAACATGTTTCTTGGAGCAAAGGCTAATCAATAATTGTGTAATTTCTTTCTTAAAAATACAAGACCCTACCTCATGTTTTAGGGACTTAGGGGCATATGTTGCCTATTGTAGGGATTGTATAGAGTTTAAAAAGTGGGATATGAGGGCGTCTGCCGTTGCGTAAAAAGGCCAAACCAACTACAGTTCCACAGGCTCATATACACCCCGGTAGTGCGAAGACTCAAGCCCAGTTGCAGTAAGGTAGGGACTGAGCGTTATGCTAAGATCCTGGAGTGAATATATTAGCCTACAATGAGGCATAGACTTGCAAATACAGCGTATAAACAGAAGATCTGGCGGCGCGTGGATGTAGAATGTCGGCCGAATCTGGGACTTGGGCTAGACAACCCTTTTTAGTCCCTCAGTTTCCTTTTTTTCAACACCCATAACCCTTTATTATAACGTTTATATAATTTCTTTAAAAATCTGTTTCTATTTTTTTAAGTAGCTTAACATTAAAACTTTTCTATTTATGATGAATGTGTCTTTTCGTTTGTTATCGTCACGTGTTCCATTGTCAAATTTGTCTATGAAGAAATGCTATAATACACATAATAGATAGTATAAAAACTATTTCATAAAAAACAACCAAAACGAATAGTACGGAGGTGTTCTCAGCTAAAACCCAGGAGCCGTACATGAATTACAGTACTTAATGCTAAAATCGGCCTTATCAGACCCCCCCCCCTCCGTAATACATTAGTAACGCTGGCACTAAACTCCCTCAAAATTTACGTAATGCCATCACACTCCCCCCCCAAAGTACCCACACATCTCTTAACATAACTCACTTTAAATTTTAAGACAATTTAAAAATTTTGAAAGAATTTAAGGAATTAATTACTAAGGTTTAATAGTTGCAACCTCTTCCTTGTAACGGTACATAACATTATCAAACATCCCCCTCCCTCACTAGAGGCGTTGTTATTTATTGAAGGACATCTACTTGATTATTAAATACTCTGATACTCATAATGCATTTAATATTTACTAAAAAATAAAAACCTATTTATCTTTAAGTAATAAATACTTGTTCAATAAATTATTGATTAATTATTCAAATCTAACTGGGGTAAATTGTATTTCCTTAGAAGGGACGGTATTGATAAATTAAAGTTTTTAATTTACAAAACAACATCTTACTTAAAGATGAAATTTAAGATTTATATTTGCTTAAGAGAGCAATTCGTTGTCGCGGTCTTGAGCAAACAAACACGAAGACGGCTTCGAGTTTAATGGAGTTTCATTCTCCCGGGGCAGGAGCAAGGGGCGAGGAGTGTAAATATTTTGTTGACTGAAGACGCCATTGGAAACTGACCATTACCGACGCCAAAACTTTTAGAGTGTAGTTAAAAGTAAATAAAGATTTTAATTGTTTTTTATAATAGATTTTACTGTATCTCTGTATTATAACAGTTAATTTAATTTTCAAACATTAATAATTTCAATTAAAAGTGTAAACAAATTAAATTATTTCAAACATTTACTAATAATGTTATTTCTCCTTTAGTAATTCAATTTACATCAAACTGCAAAAATTTACATCAATTTACATAAGGGGTACTCTAGTTTTTTTAATGTTGGTCTTTACAATATATCAAATTAAATTATTAAACGAGATTAATGTGTTAATGTTTTTAGATTATTTTTTCGTACAGCTATACCGTATATTAATACTTTCTGGGCGCATTTAAATTCTTCCTTCAGAGCCTTTTTTCATATCATTACCACGTTCATCAATGAATCTGCGAAAGACATCATCATATCTAAAAGTTTACTTTTACAGTTAGTAATTTTTAATTAATATTTTCATGTTAAAAATCGTGTTTCATGATAAGCTAATATTTTCGTGTTAGCTTACATCACAAAACTATGAATTTTGAATATAATTTCGATCATAATTTTGAATTATTGTAATTTTGATTATAATTTGAATATAATTAAACTATGAATATAATTTCTATATGTAGTTTAACAAACTATAATTTATTTTTATCCTAAATATATTTTCAACCAAAGCGTATGATAAAAATATAAATATCTTATCCAACCACTATTAGTTCCTACAACTGCGGCTGGATAGGGTAGTTTTATTTTATTTTTATTATTTATATTTTACAACTTAAATTCACAATGAGAAATATATTTAACCATTAACATTTTAAACACAAATAGAAGAAAATACATAACCAGAAACTATATTTAATTTAAACTCTATTTAATCTATATTTTTAACTAGGCTATATTTAATTTTATTGTTAAACTATATTTAATTTTAAGACAATAATTGAACCTTTAAATATAGAGTCTTGGCTCAATCCAACCAATCCTCACTACAGAACCTACACTCTACACAATATACAGAGCAATCTACATTCCTGAGCGAGCGAGACGCCGCGCCGATTCCACCCAACAGCGCACCAGTTATGCGACAATCGAGTTCAAAGTTTTCGATAAATCGATGTTTGTGCTACAATCGATTAACCGATTGTTTTCCTCGAGAATCGATTCTTTTAACTGTCCACTTTTCTCCACTACCGCTCCTTAAAATTCTAAAACGGTTATGAAAATTGCTTGATTTAACGAACAATCGTAATATTTATCCATTTGTAATTACTAGGCCTATTTTACAACGTTTTTACAGTAATATAGTTCAATAAGTCCTAACTAGGTTATGTTGTCGATGAAATGTAGGACTATCTTAAAAGTACGGAACTGTTAATAATCGCAGTATTCGAGGAGGGAAACGATTAAAATAATTAACGATAATTTAATCGATTATTAAAATAATCGAATCGGAAACCTCGATGATCGCATCGCAATGCCGCGCAGTGGCGAGTGGCGAGTGAGGCACGCACTGACGTCACGACTTTCGTCACCTCTCCCACAGGAATCCGCTGAGCTATTCCCATCCCGCTGATCCTTCATCCAGACCTCCCCCCTCCCCCCGCCTTCAGCCGTCATCCCCCCACTTCATCATGCATATTTACAAACACATGCCCGTACACAAAACGCCTGTGTGCAAAACTCGACCAAGATCGGTCTATGATCTAATATTACATAGTGTTACTGCTGTGTACTGTTATTAATTAATATTTAACTGTTTTTGTTTTTTCATGCAAATTTCTTTGGGGTGAAATAACTTGAGAGTACACCTTTTTACACTTATCTTTACTAAATATTGTCCAACCGTCCTTTATTAAAACCTGCTATTGACAGTTTCGCAGCAGTTTTTTCTGTAGCTTAATCGATGATTCTTATTTTTCATACACGTGATGGTTACACCGATGTAGCCCAATTGCTGTCTGTTGATATAATTACGCTTAGTGAGATTTTTTCGTTATTTCTCATTGCATTTTTACTTTTGTTGTTTATCTTTGGCCAACCAACACAATCGTTCCCGCAAAATGAATTAGATTCTGAAGTAGTCATTGTTTCGTGGTATCTTCACTCATATATTAGGCAGTACCAAACAAAAGAGTTCTGTATAATGCTCATCCGCGTTCATATGTAGCTCGTACAAACAAAGGGGTTAGGGGTATTAATGCAAGTCGAGACAAATGAGGTGACCCAGTTTAGCATTGGGCTTACGGAGGCCTGGGCCACGTCATTTTAAGCGACCTGTATTTTCTTTTCTTAGAGCACATTACCTCCTTTAAGAGTAATTGGTACAAAAGGTGAAACTGAAACTTTTCGGTTTATTTAGTCAATGAAAGCGTATTCACTGATGTAGTACGCTTGTTGTTATTGCCGTATGTACACAGTACCTGGTGGACCGAGCCTTGCTTGGTATTTTTTCATGATTACCAGTTCATCCAATTACTATAAAATATATCAGTATCATAAAATTGATAAATAAAACCTTTATATTACTCCATGCAATTTTTATCCCACAAGTTGTATTGCTTGTCCCAGATGCTAGGTGGCTGTTGTTTCCAAACAGCTGTTATGATTAGGCCTACTTCATTTGTTTACACTTTCCTTGTTTATTTCGTTGCTATCATGACAACTCATAAGGCCAATGTTAAAATTGTACAACTTTAAAATTCATTTTAGGCCTATTAGTTTATTAGATTTTCTCTGGCCAAGTAGTCTCATAACAAACGTTTTTGAGTCATAAATTACTTATTTCAAGACTTTTAAGGAAATCCTCGAAGCCATTTTAGGGATAATTGTGCAAACAAACAAGCAAGCAAGCGCGCACGGACGATAACATTGCTCATATAAGAGTTAAGGATTCTAATGACATGGTTGGTACGATGTACGGTGGTCAGCCCGAGACCGGCGTACTTCGGCGTTGCGTTGTCGGTTATTCTGGGCAGCAACATTAGAAGTTGGGTTATTTCGGCCATTCCATCACCGCCTTCCGGCCTCGGACGGGAGTTGGTCGTGAGAATACAGTCCGGGACAAGCAACGTGGCCCGGCCGACTCGTGAGTTAATATTAATGTTAGTCTTATGGGCAGACTGAGTCAAGTTGTTTGTCTGGAGGGTCTGGAACTATTACACTTTTAACGCAACGTTCTTTTTTTTCTCGATAAGGTTCGAGGTTTTCTGTTTTAACTGAAAAGTTTTATGCGTAACGCTGGTTTAGGTACGAATTTATGAATAGTTTGCTGTAGCTTGTGTTAGCTTAAAAGGTGGGTTTAATGGTCGTTTAATGCTTAATGTATTAGGAAACAAAGCATAATAAACCGAAAGTGAAAAAATTATAATTATTCATACATCAATAGAAAATTTAAATAATAATTTTAGCTTACCATTTGTTAAACCTTTTTTAATCTAAATAAAGCAATACGCAGTAATCAGTAGGCTACATTATTTGTATGGTAGTATATAAAAAGTTCTTCTCAAAGTTACAGGCCAATATTGAATAAATAGTTTTAATTCTAAGAACGATAAAAATTATTTTGATTTCAACTGTAAGAAATAAATCAAATCACTAGCTTGTAGCAATTTTTGTCATTAATTTTACCTAGGAAACTTATATAAGATGCTAGGTAATAATCCCCAACAACTCAGTTATCAGTTCTCCCTTTATTTCGCAATAGTTATCAACAACAACACGTTATCACTTCACCCCCCCCCCACTCACCCCCCAAACCCCCCCTGCCACCTTTATCGCTTCACTTCTTTATCAAATATCACTTACGACTAGTTCGCAACAATAATCCTCAACAACAACTTGTTATCGGTCCCCCTTTATTGATTCACTTCTTTACCGTCTGATACTGAAAACTATTTCACAACAACAATCCCCACAACTCAGTTATCAATCCTCCCTCTGTCACTTTACTTTTTTGTCTTTTGTCTATTGTTTATCAATTCAACAATCCCGCAATAATCGCCTGTTGCATGTAAGCAACGGAAGTGCGGCTAGGTTTGAACAGATTTCCCAACAGCTGCGATCTATCAACGACCCACGCACGTTAAAAATAAACAGTCCAGTTGAAAATAAAATGAATGACGCAAAGCTTCAATGAACTTGTCACCACCATCGGCCAACTTCTTGTTTACTATTGTTTACGTTTGTTGCTTATACCAACACCCTTGCTTTTGTTTATGAGCTATCTTGTTTATGGTTTTAAGTGACAGGATGTGAAATAAATGGAAATATCTTTGTCAAGATTTTATTTGTCTTGTGACTCGTTGTTAGTAAACAACTTCCAGCCTCATTGAAAATCTAGTTTGTTTTTTAAGAATTTGTTTAATACTGTGTTTTATTAAGTGCCAAATTATAAAGTCCATGTCATAAAATGTAATTGATTATTTATCGGACTCTCCCAAACTCGTTTTGGAATGGTTTTGGAATGTGTTTTACGAGATCGATGTTTAATTAATTTAGGGTTATTCTGTCAAGTATTCAGAACAAATACAGCCATAGAGTTGGTAGAGTTTCTTGTATGCTGAATGCTCGAGTACAAAATCATTGCAGATTTTACTTAAACAGTTTAGACGTTTAAACTGCACACGTCATGCAAAAAAATTTTCTTTTGCTGTTTATTACATAAATGGAAATAACTTTAATGCTTTCAGTTGATAAGTTTCTTGTGTTATTAAAAATTCTTTCCTAAAGACCGATAAAAGGGAACTCAACTTATCTAGGTTTTTAATAAAATTCATATCCTTTTGTTTCCTCTTTTTTATTTCCTCAGATTAAATACCACTCAACAACAACAACAACATCAACAAACAATCAAACAAACAACCTAACGAACAAACGAACGAACAAACGAACGAACGAACGAACAAACAAACAAACAAACAAACAATCGAACGTACAAACACAAAACCCACAGTAGCACAACAAAAAACAGTGAACATCAACAAAAACGACAAATGTTTAACAAAAAATTAAATAGTAAATACAAATTAAAATGTGAAGTAATTTTCAATTATATCCTATTTTTTACAAGCAGGCGAGCCGCGTCACATTTTCGCACGGCGCCGGCCAATCTCACGCGCATTGCGCGCAGGAAGGCCCAATTGAGCCCAATGTGGTCAAGATTGCGCGGCCTCCGACCGTGGTGGCCAAGGGCAATGCAATATCGGCTGATAACTAAATTAACCGAGTGCCAAAACACGAGGGAGCGATGCGATTATCGATACAGAAATATCGATTAATCGATATGTTACAAAATATTAATCGATTGTTTTCCTCATGAATCGATTTTTTCAATCGTATGCTTTTTATACTACCGTTTGCCTCAATTCCTTAAAGCAATCTACTACTAGAAATAGAAATATTAGTACTTCTGTAATGCACAACTTAGCTCTTTTAGTCAAAACCTAATTATGCAGGGACAAAATTTTTCCAGAAGCTTCCGAATGAAATCCAACAATTTGAAAATAAAAACAGATTTAAGCTTAAACTTAAGGAATATCTTGTTGAACGGCGTTTATACACTCTTGATGAATTGTAAGGCCTCGGAGTATTTCTATAGGGAAATCCCTAACCTATTTTACTTTCCTAGTGACTGGTCTCATACGTGGTCAATCGGGACGACTCTTCATAAGTAAGTCTGAAATAAAAATTAAGTTTGGATTGATTAGACAAATAGTCGTACTATTTTTTACATACAATTTCCGGTTTGTCATGTGAACCATTTTTTTATTTCAGTGGTTTATCAATCACTAACCGTGTCACCAGGTTTATCCTTATCAATGAAATGAAGGACTAAAGCTAGTATAGTTGGTGCCAAATCTTAAGGCCCACGCCGTCCAAAAGCCCAATGCTAAAATTAACATTAGTCTTACGGGCGGACTGGGCCTTAAGATTTGGCGCCAGTTATACTAAACTGCTAATAATCGCGGGGATCAAGAAGGGAATCGAGTAAAAAAATCGATTCAATAAAAACTATTTACTAATCGATTCTTACATCGAATTGTAAAGAATCGATTTGTTTAAACTCGATTATCGCATCATTATTTCGAAGACAAGCCAACAATGGTCACCAATGGAGGGGCGGTGACAACAATGGTCCGTGGAGGGGGCAACAATGCATTCCTCACGTTGGAGGGGGGCAATGGGGGGCGATGTTTTGCAAAGGACAGCGGCAGTGTTCTCGATCTGCTATTGTCGACCCGCGAACGCACCAAGGCCGAATTATTCGAGCGTATCATTGGAACGGAGTCAAATAATCGTCAAATGCAACGAGCCACACCGCCGATCGACCAAAATGAACTGATTAATTTAATAATAGTTTTCATGGAAGATTCATCAGTTTAATATACCAGCAAATTGAAGGAACTGATTAGTCGGGGCCCTATGTTGTTTGTTTTCAATTCAAGAAAAATTCTTTAGAGGCTAGAATATCGCCGATTTAGTCCTACTCTTACATACATGTGAAAATAATTGCCGCCAGAATTTTTACGTTGTTTATTGCATCCCTGCTAAAGTAAATTTTACAAATACTTTTGAAGGGAGAGTTGCAAGAACGTCAAATTTCATATGGATAAAAATTTATTACTAACAAGACACTATTAAAAACAAAAAAATTTAATTCTTATTGATTTACTTAAAAAACGGTTATCAAAATTTTTATCACAGGAATATTAATATTTTTTTGTAAAATTGCTAGTAGTTCGATTCGTTAAAAAATTGAATCAAAATGCAAATAAATATGCAAATTATCTAGGTTATGTTAAAAAATAATTACCATAGTGAATTGCATTGCAGGTTTCCATTAAAATTATGATTTTTAGTAACAATACATAAGAGGTGACATAAGCTAATACAGTACCACAAAAAAGCCAAAGTACATATTTTGTAATTTGACTACCACTGAAAATGAGCAAAGAAAATACGACATTCTATCGACCGGAAGGCAATGACGGTAAAAAGTTTGATGATGATTTGACGGTAACTAAAGAAGCGAGAGGAAGAGAAGAAAATGTAATGATAAAGCGAAACTCGACACCTCGACAGACTACTTTTTGCCGCCACGTTGGCGCCAGTAATCTTTTTTACGGACATGAAGTGTTTGCTGCGATCTGCATTACCGACTTGAAGTAGCATTTGAGGTCTACTTTGCCGACTTTACGTGGTAACAGCGATCTGCTTTACCGACTTGACGTAATAGCTGCGAACTGCGTTACCGACAGATTGTTGCGGCTCGCCGAGTACCCGCTCTTGCAGACAGATGGCGTGGGCGTAGCGCGTGTACGACATGGGAGGAAATAATGAATCACTCTAAAGACGATTACTTCATTCATTCAAGACTGCAGACTGCTCCGCTGTTTCGGGAAAACAACACAATCATTCAATTTTATTTTTAACTTAATTGTTTTCAAGCTTTTGTTGTAGCTTCAGAAAAGTAATTGAAAGTTTAAAGTGGATTCAGTAAATAAATACATTTAGATTTTGTAATGATCATTACTTATTTAATCTGTAAATTTGTTTTGGTAAAATAATTTGGTCTTGTTCTTTGTTTATTAATTTCTAAAAAAAACTCAATCGATTATTAAAAAGTTTTTATCACTTTGATTTTAGGATTGAGATGGCATATTCAGTAAATAATCATGGCTTGAAACCTGTATGAAAGTGTAAGGGGTTTGAATGATATGAACCTTAAAATTTGTATCTTTATTTAAAAAACCACCTAACATACTACTCGGTTGATTTTTTTCGGTCGGTTGTCCCATGTTTCGAGTTAGGCATTCGGTGCCCACCATTGTCCAAGGAGGACACAGCCAAAGTGCCGCAGATCCTTATATTTTATTGTTATGAAAAAATAATACAAATATAACGAAAGTAACGATGTTTTTGATCCAATGTATCTAAAAATATACATCGATATTTGGGTTCCGATACTTCTTATGTTTATGTATCAATAATAAAGGCTCGGATACAAAGTAAAAGTGAAATACCGATATCTTAAAAGACTTGCCATCTCGGGATGAGAAAATAATTTAGATACATTAAAAGTTTCTATATTTATCGGTACATCACAAAAAATCGATATTTTGTATCGTATCTATCGATGACAAAGGTTCCAATAGACTCAGTAAAAAATATATCGTTAAATGAATCGCCCTTGCCGCAAAGTCTGCAACAGCGACTGCGCGGTGACCCAGACAGGTGAACGTGACCGACCGGTGAGAGTCACGTGATCGAGAGGAGAAAGTCACGTGACCGGGTGCCGAGTGCGGAGTGCCGCAAGGATATTGCCTGCGCCCCCTCCTGTTTGCGCGGCTGCTCCTACCGCAATCACCCGCCGTCGTTTGTTTGTTGTTTTGGCCAACCTGACTTTACGTTTTTACCCGCGGCTATTGCTAGACCTGCGGCCCCACGTGATTGTGGGATTGTTTTTGTCTTCCAAGTGCTTTTTTCCTGGTATTTAGGTTTTTTTTATTATTTGCATATGTTTTTGTAGTTTGATTTTACCTTGTAATTTGATTGTTTTGTATTTTGATTATTTGTATATTTTTGTAGTTTGATTTTTTCTTATATTTTAATTTAGTTTACAAAAGATTATAAATATGAACAAAGTCATCAACGATTGCGGTGATTTATTTGCAAACGTGTAATATATATGAGAAATGTATTGAGTTTTCCGTTTATAAAATAGAAGAGGTGAATTATTAGTTGCAGGCAGTAAAAGCGACATATTTTTACGAGGGGTGTATCTATAGGCCGAACCAAATAAGCTGGCCCATTCTGCTCAAAATACTCATAATGTTTTGTTATCTTAGGGCTTACAAGCGGCGTGGGCCATGTTATTTTACGCGAACAATATTTGGCACTAGAGGACATCGCGGGGATCGAACCTGCAACTTTTGAGCAGAAGGTCAAGACAATAACCTATGAAACCTACGGTCACTGTAGGTTTTAATCATAATCTTTAAAGTGTGATTTAAAGTGACATTCATACTGTCAAAACAAACACCTTATTATTTTGACTAAAACGTATTGCTGTTTTATGAAACAATGTAATAGCCACTACGTAATAATAAAGCTTAAAAACTAATTTACAAGTGATATAATAGGTATTAACAAGGAAAATTATATTTCTTTGGGAAATAAATGAGTCTAAGCCTAAAGATCGTAAAAAAGTATTTAAATTTCATTTGTAACTCGATAAAATAATATATAGAGACATATTTATATTCTGTATAGAGACATATAAAGAGTATGTGGCCATTATATGGTTTATTAAGAAAAGTGTCATCGCTAAAATTAGTCAATATTCGTCGGTAACATAAAATTTAGGCCAAACTAGTGAAGATTCTGGCAAAAAGGAACCAACAATAATAAATAAAGTAGAAGTTAGCCTACTTTATAGTAACCATCGGTTGTATGTTGTATTGTATCAGTTAATTTTTTTCTTTTGTTAACCGGGGATAGTATATACCGCAGTCATTCTTCTGCCTGCGACCATGTTTGCACACCATATAGTATATTTTTATATTTTCTATTATATTGTAAAAATTGCAGTACAATAGCTAAAAACTGTAAAATTATAACATTCTGACATTTTTTGTTAAATTTGAACAATTCTACATGAATAAAATTAATTTGTACTTAATGCAGCATTCTTTATTTTTTATGAAAAAAGTTGTATAATGAATCGTAGTCATTGTAAATCGAACTAAATTTTACATACAGAACAGGCTGTTTACTGTACCTGGAGAAAAAGCCTATTCAGAAAAAAATATTTTTAGTGACACCACGGATTTTAAAAGCAATTAGAGTACATAGTCAAGTGTCTTCAAAAACACTAGTTACCACATCATAGCTAAGGTTATTTAGTAAATGTTTCATTCAGTTAATAAGTTTAATTATACAATTGATTTTCTTTTATTAAATCATTTTTAAGGTACTGAACGTATCTTCCTATATTTTGTTGCAACCGTAACTAATTGTTTACGTGAAAACTATAATGTTGTACTTTGTCTGGGTCAAATAGTTAGTAAATGTATCGCGCCTGCAATGTAGAGAACGCAACAATAGAGTGATCTTGCCAGGCAGACATCAAGCGCAGATATGAAGGCGTTATAAATAATTGGTATACATGTCTCTTCATAGGAAGATGTTTAACTCATCGTTTTCATTTATTAAGCTTAAAATTAAAACGTAAATCCCTTGTTTGTGCGCATGTTTGTGCGCCGATTATGAAATTCAGAAACGAGTTTTGTTTACGTGAAATTCAAATGTTATAAAAAACAATTAAGAAGAACTTTTCTATAGATATTGCACTAGTGCAATAGTTTAATTAATTGTGCTGTTTAATTGTAATGAAGATTTAATTAATTTACAAAAATACACAATAATATAATTTCACAAGAGCGTTTTCATAGGAGACTAATTTTTCATACACCTAAATTCTGTGCGGATATTACTTCAAAGGTATGGTAATAAATTGCAGTGACAAATGTCCTTAAAATAAACTATAAATTAAACGTTATTACCACCAGTGGATTACGCAAAAATAATAATGAAAGTTTTATAGATAGTATTTTCTCTTTCATTAGTCAAGAGGAAATAGGTTTCAAACTCCATCAGAAGCCCATACCATTACAACAACAAACAAAAGATGTGTGATGTGTATTACTCATCATTTCAGCCGCAAAAAGACCAAACATTAGTTAGTTCTGATCATGAGTCTGGTCTGATGTTGGACTATTGAACCCGAAATCTATTTCTTATTGACTACCGTAATAAATTAAAAATACGACTGCTATGGCAAGACTTTTGACATTACATTTATAAGCAAGCCTGTGGATTCCTTTACTTTTGCATTTGTTTTACGATTAAATCATTGAACATTTATCACCAGTTAAGCATAAACACATAGCGCAGAACATTTAGCACATATTACGAAGCTGGATGATTGACAAAAGTTACTTTAGACTATAATTAATCCAATAAAATTGTCCTCAAGTTTAACTTATAATGTTTTATAAACACCCAAGTAAGCCTCTGTGGGTAATCAATTTCCTCTCATTCGTCCGCTTTTGTCACCCGCACGCCAATAATACCATAGCCGCCTCTAACGAAGGCCGCGGCATTCGAAGTGGCAACGCCGCGCTGCCGCTGGAGTGGTTGACTGCTCTACGCTTGCCCCGGGCGCCGTAATGCTAACAACCTCAAGGTTTTCGATTTGTTAAAGCGATTAAATAGTTAGTTAGTTATTTTACAGTGCACATTTCATTTGATTTTCTAAAGATGGAAGCAAGGGAATCAATATTAACACATTTTATAATTCCTTTAAACCATTTAGTATAAAGACCAAATAACATTTCATAAGAAACAAATTTCGTTAGTAAAGTCAGTGAAACAAACTATATTAAATCTAAGTAGGAATGACAATATTTCCACGATTATTTTGAAAGCTCATTTTCTCGTTTCTTACTATTGAGTCAATTGTTTAATAAAATGTATGCCATTGTAAGGACAATATTCGAAACCACATCCTTAACTTTTATTCCACAAACACAAGTTCCCTAGACTTTTTGTATGTACAACATCAGAAGAAATCATTAATAAGCTTAATTTCTGGAATTTTTTTTCGACTGCAGCATTAAAAAAATATGTTCATATTCTTGCGAAACTAAAATCTGGACAATCCCAACATGTTTACACATTGAAAAAAATCAGAAGGTACTGAAAGACTGCCCCTGTTAATTTCATATAAATACATTTCATTGGGATTTTAACTTTTCTTAGTAAGTTTAAGCTTTCTTCGAATTTTTTTCGACAATGCTTAAATGCAATATACCCACGAGCATAAATTAAACCTGATTCATCAAACTGGATTTCTCAACAAACTCTTTTCTAGAATATCATATATAATATATCCTCAAGAATAGCTAAACTTTGGTTTAAAATTTCCCCCGAAGAAAGGCTATCTTTGCCATAATCAATAGAGGATACAATCACTTCTTTATAAAACCTAATTTCCCCGTGCCTAGTGGAATGGACCAAGCTCACTTTCTTAGCGTATTTTCTTCTCGGCTTCCGTCACTTTCGTAGCTGAAATATTATAATTCCCCCTGTTTACTGTCGGTATTGACCAAATCTTGATTCCAACTGATCCGTCTGAAATTTAACAGTTAATATATATGAATGTTTGGTGTAGTTTCCAAGCCTAAACTTAATTAATGCCTACAATTTTAATATATAAATTATGCTCTCCCGTAAAAAGGTACTTTAGTTTCATAAAGTGCACCGTATGGCTTATTTGTTAAGAATTTTCTATCTGGATTTGGTTTATCTTTTGTTTTCCAAATTTATAGCCACATAAGGCAAATTTGCAAAAATACTAAGTTTTTATCCATTAAACTTGTGAAGGGCGTTTGAAGATGAATACGTTTAAAAAGTTAGAGGCCGTTTATCATTAATAATTGTGCTTGACATTTAGAATTTGGCACAACACAAGTTTTCGGCAACGCCGTCTGTCACTGAAGTGATCATACATTAAATAACAAACGAATTTTTCGCATAAAAAAGCGTATTAACAAGGGCAAGCTTGCTAATCCCCATGCAACTACAGTGGAGTGGCGGGAAATGCTAGGCACCCAGCGCGGCGTTGCCAGTTCTCCCTCGCCACGGCCTTCGTTAGAGGCGGCTATGATAATACATGCTGAGAGAATACCAAGCAACTCTGGAGTAGGTAATGACACATTGTGTCCTCCTATATTTTCCTATATATTTTTTTTGTGTCTGATTGTGTCCGTCATAATTTATGACGGACACAATCAGACACAATCACTGTGATTGTGTCTGATTGAGGAAAGGATCTGTTGAACACGAGTGTTTCCACAATTATTATGTAGTGAATGCAAAATGTCGCCGGACTTGTTAACCAGCAACTGGGGAATACCCAGCAGGAAAACACGTGAGTGAGGACTCGTTTTGGGACTTGAATTCTGGCTGATATGTTGTTTGTGTTATAACAGAATAAATATTGATACACTGTTTTACATAGGCAAATATGCTTATTAGTTTGTATTCAGTAAAAAAAATAAGTTATATTTGAAATTAAAGTACCATGCGGTTTGTTTCATGCTCAGTTAGTAAGGTTCACTAAACTATACTATATCAGTTCATTTTTCTTTTTTTTTTGTTGTCAACATAACTTTTTTTAGATTTTATAAGCGATAAGACAGTATAAAGTTTGCAGTTTCGTTATTTTATTATTTTACTATTTGACCTATAGGCCTAAGCCCTTATCAAAACAATCTGCCTTACACTCTTAACATATTGAATCAGCTTATCTATATTTATTTATATAACCGCCATATATCATAAATAAGATTCAGTTCCCCGTTCTTCTCAGGAGTTAAAATGTCAAATTACGTCATTTTATTTCTTTAGGTTATTTATAAAGAACTTAAATAAATTAATTATCATTTAGCTTAGTTTAATTTAAAAATAATAACATAGTTTAATTATGACTAAATAATTATAACATAATTATTAATTGTTTACATGACGATATTTATTATTTATTTCAAGCTTATTTATTTATTTACGTTAGTTTATGTTTTTAATTATGTGTAGGCCTAACAGCGATATATACAACAATATACAAAAGTATACAATGTACAAACTGTTTACATTTTAATTAGGTTCGTTTATTTACATTTCTGTGTGAGGTTTACTTCGTTTAAAACTTTAGAAGCCCATAGCATAGCAAGTTTTTCAAGGTATTTTTAGGAGTATGCCTAAGAGTTGTATGAGTGCACCTATCTACCTGTGTAGCTCCTACATCGTACTTGGCTCAGAGGTCATCTTATCTCTTATCACTGAATCACTGATATGAGGGGAATTTCTGACCTCTCGAACTCAGGTAATCTGTTATCAGGAGTTTTCTGACCTTAAGGTCGAGCGTATTTTCACATTTTTTTCGCTTATCAGGGTTTCTAAACCTCGTGGTCAGCTGCTATTTTTTGGTAGGTCAGGGACGCAACTGTAACACTATTTATCGTCACGAGGATTTTGTCTTTGGTTTCCCGCAGCTTAATGAGGCTCCCGGCAAAGCATCGGAGCAGGATGCTATAGTGTAAGAGTAATTAAAGATCATATAATCACTCAAGTAAAATTATTTAAAGGATGCTTGGCCAACAAAAATGGAAAAAAATAATTTTTTATTAGTGCATTTGATTACGTATTGGTAGCATTCATTTGTGTATTACGGGTTGCCTAGCCAAATTATGCAAGTTCAATTTGTTGGTACAACTCCACAGGAAAATGTTATAAAAATTAAGTTGTCATTTTTTTAGGACATTGGCAGGTCTAAAAATAACTTTAAGCTGTAATGTTCCAAATACAGCAGACAAAATTATTTCAAAAACATAAAACACAAATTGTAACAGCCAAATTTATTTTTATTTTTATGTTAGTTTTTAGATGGTAATAAATCACAAAATTTCCAAATTATAGGCCCTGCAGATTAAGCGATTTTCTTGGTGAGTTTTACCAACATTGGTATTTTTGGCCTGCTTTTGACGCTTAGGACCGCTCTAATAGTTTATACAGGGTGTTTTTTAACGCAACCCATGTTTAAGATTGAATATTGCACATATATAGATAAAATAAGTGTTGTTTTGTTAAATTTTACATTTTATTCAACCTATTATTTCAGTTTCATCACATTTAGCTTACATTAAGTGTTCAAACAAACCGTCATTGTCATTTATACAAAGTTGTGCTTTCCCCATCAAATTCCCGAATACGTTACGCAAAGTACCTATTTCAATTTCTTGTATTCCATTTTTCATATATTTGTTTTCAGCTGCTAAATATCATGTCCGGGTTATTTTTGTAGGCCTTACTTTCTTATGAATACCCAAAGAAAATACTTTAGTGTGGTCAAAATCGGAGATCTTGGGGGTATAATCCTTTCCTGATCAAATAAACTTTAAAGGTTGCGTTTGAAAATAAACACCCTGTACAACAAAATTTATGAAAATTCCCTGACACTGTTTCAACATAAAATACCAATAGAGGTGGGAAATTTGAAAACTTATAAAAGCTTATGAGCTTATAAAAGCGATCCTACGAAAAAAAGGACTCAACGAATGTAGAGACTAAAAAAATGAACGAGTGTTTATACTTAATTATGTTAAAGTAACCTCACTGAAAGATTTGCCTTTCTTGGATGAATGACAAAATATATAAGAAAATTTTCCACAGTGAACACAACGCTGAAATGAATTATTTTTCATTCATATAAACCATTTCCTGGTGACCCACTTACATGTCCTACTAATTTAGCAATTTAGTTGCACATTAATCGAAACAAATTAACCAGAGTCCAATCAAATCGGACTGCCCATAAATTTAAATTCTAATGACCCCCGTACACCTTGGAACTTGGAGCTTTCCTACCGGTACATTTCTAATCACCGCGCAATCTCTCGTACTTCCAACAATTACATTTCCGCACCACCCGCTCTCGTACTCTGACTCCCGGTTTTGCCTGGACGGCTACCCCGACCTTGCGCCGACCTCCCCCCTGGCCAGTCGTCCGTGAACCGGCGCTTCCTAGCGGCCGGCCACGGCGGGCATACCAAGTGCGGCCTAGAGGCCTAGAGGTCCCGGCGCGGCGGCAAGGAGGTCTGAATTTATGAGTTAGCTGAAAGCCTCGAGACTCGAGAGGCCTTTGCTGAAGACCTGGAGGTTAGATGGTATCGATGATTGCGAAAGACGTCCCAGGGTGTCGCCAAGGAGAAAGTAAGATTTTAATTTAAGTTTTGGAATTGATTTTTTGATTGCCTTTAGATAATGTCAAGGTTAATCTCTGGATGTATGTGTAGTTGATAAAAGACTCAGGGTTAAAACTTTCATCAACAAGTATTTTTTTTGTATTTTTTTTTGTATTTAGTATGTTTAGCTAAAGTCTGACGTGTTGAGAACCTCTTTAAAAAAAAACTGTAATCAAGTAGCTTATACTGTAATTCTATTTTTAAAATTCATAATAGCATAGGATTTGTAATTATATTAAATTTTTTGGACTGTTCCTTTCGCTTCCATTGCTTAAATTACACTGCGTTTCGAGAGGTACTGGAACCCTTCTCGTTTTCAAGTGACCCTACTTAAAATTACATTACCTACTTAATTCTATTTAGCCTACTTTTTTGACACACAATTTACATTCATCCTACATTCAAAAACAAGGAAATCTCACTCACACAAAAATTCATACAAAACTCATAGAACATAATTCATGGTATTACTATCATTAAGGTATGTTTTTGTTTTAATTTTCTTTTTTTAATATTCTGTTTTATGTTCAACGTGTTTTGTATGAATTTTTGAGTAAGTGAGATTTCTGTGTTGTTGAATGTTGGATGAATGTAAATAGTATGTAAAAAACCAAAAAATGTTGGTCAAATAAAAATATCAAGGTAATGCATTTTAAGTAGGGTCACTTGAAAACGAGAGGAGTTTCTATACCTCTCGAAAGGAAGTACGTACAGTTTAAAGTCTAGAAGCGAAAGGAAAAGTCCAAAAAAATTAATAATAATTAGTTTATAATGTTTACTTTCTTCATATGTTCTGTTTGCCTCTTTTTCTTATGTTCAGTTAAAAAAACTCTTCTTATAAATAAAAATTATCAAGAAATTTAACATTTTTCACAGTCACGTATTAAGGTACCCATCTTTCCAAAACAACTGTGTGATCATTTTACGAGCCGAATTGAGTGCTTTTGCCTTAAATTACCTCTGATTCTCGACGAGCTCAAATTTATTTCACATACCAAACAACGTTCTGTAAATTAATCGTCAAACGTGAAAATTTAAGAAGTCGTCATTTCTTTGTTCCTGTTTCATTACGTTTGTGCAAATGTATTTCCTTCGATTGTTCGTTCGTTCCCAGTTGTGTGTGCTTAACACTTTTTACGTGTTTTGATTGTACTTGACAGCAGGTAGGAGAAAGACGCGAGAGTGAGAGTTATTAAAGGTGTAAACTCTTGTTATGTAACTATAACTTAATTACGTAATTAACTGAGTGAAAAGTGAAGTGCGTCTCAAAATTGACACGGGGTTTGTACGCACGATCCTGCGTGCGTAGTGTCGCAGGACTACTGTAGAATCCTCAATTCAGGATGTACATGAAAGAGCTACTTTCCTTATTGCCTTTGCTGAAAATTTTCTTCAAAAAGGTCGTTCTTGGAAACCCTGTCTCAAACTCCAATTGATTAATTTGAGTTTTGAGGTTCGTCTTAGGTGGTTTAGATCTTAGATATGATCTTCTACGTTTTATAACTATAACTTATAAATATGTATACATATTTAAGAAATTAATGCCGAAATTTAGACCTTTTCAATTATTTTCAATGAGTTCCATTTTTGAAATTCCTCTCTTTTATAACCAAGCTTTTAATTATTAAACTATTTTACAAGAAATCACAGGATTAAAAAATGTTCTGAGTATAAATAAATATTTTTTTGTTCATCTGGACAAAAAGGAGGTTCCCATTTAATTCTTAAATGACCTTTCGCCGTGGCAATGGCACAGAAACACCTTTACACACATTTTTATTGCGTGGAACAACACTTATATTGCTATACACCCGCCAGATTAGTTTAATCTGCTTTAAACACCAAGTTGGTGGTTAAGATATAATCACAGAGCAGTAATATATTACTAGGAGCTTTGTGAGTCTATGTACAGCACTTTGTAGATCTCATTTTCGCAAAAGAAATGTAGCAAAGAGAAATTTTAACATAACGCAGGCCTTTAATATTTGGTCAAAGTGTGATAAACACTACATTGATTTGTAGTTAATAAAAAAGGTTAACCGACAATTTTTAATTTGTTTTTTACACTTACTCAAAAGTCTTCTGTGAATAATTGAAAAAAAAGAAATATGTTTAATCCACTTTCAATAACAGTATTTGCTCGCATAATACAAAGTGTTTTATAACTAAGATTTAAGCTACACGGAGGTTTCATAAGGTCACAGTCAAATAATATATGTCCTTGATATTATGAATTGACTGTCTATATCGAAACGGGAACAAAGAGTTGCTGGACATTTATAGCAAATAAACATTTTATATGTTTGTTCAATCTCCATATCTGTCCATGTCGCAATGCGTGTATAACAAAGCATTGTTGGACAGTTATTGCAAATTAATAGTTTAATGTTTGTAATCTCCTTATTATCTATCCATGTCGCAATGCGACATAGGCCTATAATAGCTGGTAAGCCTTGAATATGTCCAGTGATTGCTTTGCCGTGTCATATTGTTGGCAACCTGTGTAATCTTTTGAGTGGATAGGAAGTTATGTGCAAATAAAAATATGTCGTATTAAATCAACATCATTACATCCTTTATTATAAAATGTTTCCATCGGTCTTCGATATAGGGTTTATTTATATGTGAGCTATAGAATCGAACTTGAAAGAGTTAATGATTTGTAAAAGTACCGTCGTTAAATGTTTAATTCCTAATGAATTCACCTGTATGATTTTATTTCAGATATATTTTGGAAGTCAGTAAATTCATTTGCTTTACAGTAAAAGATCAAATCGCTCTTCTTAATTCCATTATTAAGATTAAATCATGATATGAAACGTTGTACCATGGTAATGGATTTATAGAGTATCTCATGCAAGTTGCTAAGACGCCTATTTCAAACTGTTCACAAAATATAACTAAAGTAACTTTCTAAAAAAAACTCCATTACCTATTTTCTCGGGAACTTAAAGGCACTAATTCAAATAAAATTCTTTTAAAGTACATTCCCTAAATAGTTTTACTCTCGCAACCCAAAAAGCCGGACAACAACAAACTTGTAAACATAAATAGTGGAAACAACTGGTGTAGCCGATTGACTATTCATGATCCATTTTCATATATAATTTTTCTCTCGGAACTGTGTAAATTTCCGTAGCCCATTACGCTGATCGACCGGTAAGCGACCGGAGACCGGTAGAGTGAGTGAGTGAGTGAGTGAGTTTCGCCCACAGGTGGGCTAGGCTAGCGAGCGCGAGGTGTGAGGGGAGGGGCGGTGGGGGAGGGGGGGTTACCTCCAATAAACAAATCAGTCCTTCGTCAGCTTCGCCGGTGAGATGAGGCACTTTTGGCTTGTAAGTTGCAAATTTTTAAAATTTAAAAAATCATCTTTACTTTTAATACAATTATTTTAGTATCGTCCTCTCTAGATTTGTTTAAGATTTTAATTAATAGTTTATTTGAGGTTTATGCATTTCTATGAATCTGGAAACACTTTATTAACTTTGAAGACAATTTAGAAACAAACTGGGAACACACATTCAAACGTAGACCATAATACAGGAATTAGTTGCACTCCTATGGTTTTAGGCTTGTCTCATTTTATTAAAACGCAGTATTGTCATGACAGATATATAAGGGACCAATTTATAAAATATTTATTTCCATCACCTCTTTAGCAGGATTGTACTTTAAGGTAAACAACAATCAAATACACACAACATAAAACAAAATAAATAGTTCTAGACCCGTATAGTCAAACATCATAGTAAATATTTACATAACTCATCATTATTAGATTATTATTATTAAAATGTGTTCAATGTAATATTTTTCCACCTAAACACTTACTTGATTTTTAATATCGCCTAAAGGCAAACATTTTCCCAATGAAAAAAAAATAATTAAAGAGCCATTAAAATTCAAATTAAATAAATAAAAATAAATCATTAAAAAATAATGAACCAAACATGGTCTTAATTTATTTATTAAAAATTAGCTGACCGTCGAAAAATAAGACCAATGTTTTTTTACAGAGAAGGGATAAAAGTAAGAATTTTCCCTCACAGGCTCAAGTTTGGAAGCTCATTAATTAATTACATTTTCAAATATCTGATGAGTATAAAAATTACCTATGAGAGAGGATATATGCAACCAAGAGAATTACAGACTCCTAATTAAGAACTCCTTTAAGACTCCTAATTAAGAATGTGACTTTAAGGAGAAATAAATTCTATATAAAAATCCAAGTTCATAATCTACAATTGCGGATAACCCTCCCGGTACCGTATAAATTTAGAGGATTTTCTAGTTTCCTTCCTAAACCACGAGAAATCAGCCGAAGTAATCTCTTTTGTCCACAAACAATCAAGCTATGTATATTTCCACGCTTCATCTCCTCTAATTGTGTTTCTCGTTACATTTCACGTAACACCGTTTAATAATTTGAGCTTTGTATCCTAGTATCAAGACATGTTTTGGTAGTATTTTGTTAAATATTTCAGCATACCAAGAAGCAACTTTATTGTAATTGCAACAAAAAGTATAAAAAAATACAAATATAAGTTTTAAGTATCCTAGGCGCTATCTCATAATGAATTGTTAATTACCTATTATTATTAGTAAGTCAACCATTAAACCTTTCAACAGCATGAGCAATATTATCATTGACAATACACCTGTAGTAGACTGCTAGCCCAATGTATAAGAACAGACGCAAAGTTTTGACGTAGTTATGACAGTCCTCAAAAGATAGCGCCACCAGAAAACAATGTATTCAGCCAGGGTGTAGTTGAAATATAACAATAGGTAGTTACTGAGAGTCAAACATTTAACTGTACCACATCTAAGTTACTACCACGGGTTTTTAAAATAAACCGCGTATCCATCTTCTGTTTATAAGTAGAAATAATTTAGTTGAATCAAGTACATTATTTTTGGCGACAAGTGTATTATTTATTCTGTCTAATTCAACAATCGCTCACTGGCGACAAGCTGCACAATACTGTTTACCGACCACGATTTTCTGACCGCTCTCGCCAGGTAGCTCTAGCGTCTTTGCTCACATGAATCGCCATTAGGTTTTGCATCTATTTAGAATATATATAATCAATGATATTATTAATTGGTAATTAATAACAAAATTGTTAGGCCCCGGAGCGAAATTACCAACGTTAACGATACTGTCTCCTTCTTCCAAATACGTTTCTTAATTCTAACTTTCTCACTTATTTACCTAGCTACATTATCTTAAAGTTGAATTATGTACATTAGAGCAGTTCATGCACGTTTCATGCACGTAAAAGACGATTAAGGCCAAATAACTCCGCCAATTTCGAATTTGGCCAAATAACTTTATTGGTAAACTATTGATGTAATTTATAAATCGTCGTAAAACGAATACTAAATGTTTTTCCAGGGTTGTCTTAATAAATAAAGAAATAACTTAAATGAACACCCTCTATCAGATATTGTATTCGTGAAAATGAGGGTTTTTTAACAAATAAAAACCTATCCTATCATCAAAGTTGATTGGATTTACTGTTAACGATTGATTTTAGTTTTACCATTATCTCGTTTGAATGTAAAATCTCATCCAATCGTTTCTAATATTCACCAATCATGAGTCGGCAACCTTTCCGGCCTACTTAATATTCGTGTACAAATTATCACTTCTCCTTGTCAACCGTGGTGTTCCGTGGACTTGCCAATTCGGAGAGCTGTTCTAAATCGTCCTTAAACATCCGCCAATATATCTTCTTGCAGTTGCTTTAACTTCAAACGTTTCACAGTGTGAGTAAACTTAACGTAAAAACGTAATTATTTAGCAAGCTTTACCTATAAAAGCAGCTTTCATAACCTTATATAGTTGACTTACTGTAACGTAAAAACTATCAATCGATGATGATATTTTTTAATTTTTAACTGATTTTATTATTAATTTTCAATAGTCAGTTTTTTAACCTAACTCACTTCACTTAAGGTCGTTTCTGTGTCCCCAAAGAGTGTTTCACTTAAGGTCGTTTCTGTGTTCCCAAAGAGTGTTTCACTCAAGGTCGTTTCTGTGTCCCCAAAAAGTGTTTCACTTAAAGTCGTTTCTGTGTCCCCCAAAGAGTGTTTCACTTAAGGTCGTTTCTGTGTCCCCAAAGAGTGTTTCACTCAAGGTCGTTTCTGTGTCCCCGAAGAGTATTTCACTTAAGGTCGTTTCTGTCTCCCCAAAGAGTGTTTCACTTAAGGTCGTTTCTGTGCCCCCAAAGAGTATTTCACTTAAGGTCGTTTCTGTCTCCCCAAAGAGTGTTTCACTTAAGGTCGTTTCTGTGTCCCCAAAGAGTGTTTCACTTAAGGTCATTTCTGTGTCCCGAACGAGAGTTTCACTTAAGGTCGTTTCTGTGTCCCGAAAGTGTGTTTCACTTAAGGTCGTTTCTGTGCCCCCGAAGACCGTTCGGCCCCTAATTGTCTACTGATTAACTTTAAGAATCTTTTAAAATGTTATTGTTATGTTTAAAACCTGTTTTAGAGTGTGTTGCTTGAGAATATTTT
Source organism: Flexamia atlantica (assembly GCA_035578135.1). Lineage (NCBI taxonomy): Eukaryota > Metazoa > Arthropoda > Insecta > Hemiptera > Cicadellidae > Flexamia > Flexamia atlantica. Next base: position 3,656,869 of record JAQJVK010000036.1, read on the forward strand.
CTCTAATGTTGTAAGACTATATTACATACTGTAAATACGTCAACAGCTCAAAATGTGATTTAACATTCTCAGTACATGTTTCGGCGCGAGAGCACCATCATCAGCTGGGCACAAGAGGTGAAGTTTATACCATAAGGCTTCATCATCGAATTAAAAACACAGAAACAAAAATTACATTAAAATCACGAACATACATTAATATTTTAACACACAAACAGGCCTGTTGTACTGAGTCTTTCCATCACCGCCGGCGTGTTTAGACCGTGGTATCATTAGTACAACAGGCCTGTTTGCGTGTTAAAATATTAATTTATGTTCGTGATTTCAACTAAATTATTGTTTCTGTCTTTTTAATTCAATGACGAAGCCTTATGGTATAAACATCACTTCTTGTACTCAGCTGAGGATGGTGCTCTCGCGCCGAAACATGTATTGAGCAAGTTAAATCACATTTTGAGCTGTTGACGTATTTACAGAAAGCAATATAGTCTTAGATTGTTCGCACAGTTCAGGGGCTCAAACATGGATAATATCACAGTAACTAGAACATCTATACGGTAAGTATCATAAACAATATGCGCAGTAGACCAGCCAATCAGAAAGCGTTCTGCTGGTCGATGGTGCGCACCCGAGCGACAGGACTTTTGCACTAATTATTGCGCCAAGTTCTTTTGCAAGTCGACGCACCGGCAAGCCTCGCTGCAAGCCAAATTAACACCAACCACAGACAGCTGATTTATTATTATAACATGTTTCATTAATTTTGATTAGGATTTTTGCGGACATTTGCCATCACTGATTAGTAAAAAACAAACAACAAGTTGTTTTTTACTAATCAGTGATGGCAAATGTCCGCAAAAATCCTAATCAAAATATAAAATCACCATCACCAACAATGAATTTCAAACAAAGAAACAAGGAATGTTTCTTAAGCTTCTAACTTACCTTTTATTTCAAGGTTAAGTATTTATTTGTCAACAAATGAAGACTATGTTTCATTCTAGTAATGAAAAATCTCACGAGATTTGGCTGTTTCACGAAATTTGCACGTGAAATTGCTGAACCTTCTTTCAAGTGTTAGACTACCATGACGTCACATCTTTTTCTTACTCTCACCTGCGCAAGATACCTGCCGTATAAAGATATTCTAGGTACTGTGGATAATATCCTCTGCTGTTGTGTTTCACTGAGGTTGTTTCTGTCCCCAGGGGAAGACCATCCGGCCCGTGATCACCGAGTACGACCCCAAGAAGCGGACCGTCCGCACCGAGCTCGGCGACCTGGTCCTCGTCAAGTGAGTTTTATTCAGCTTTATTTTTAACCTTCTTTAGCCATGTAAACGATAAATATTTGCAGAAATCCTCTAATCTAAAAATTTCACAATGTGATTTTTTAAATGAATTGCCTATTACCTTTATAATTCTTGACAGTTTATTTATGAAGATTTTTAATAATTTATATATTTTTTGTATGGTGGAAACTAATTTTTTCCTAAAACAATGTTATAAACCAGTTAAAAATCAATTATTTCACGGACAATCGCCTCCAGCCTTTATAGATTTTCCCTGAGTTATATGTGTAAAGAAATTATCACTTAGAATGGTAAAGAATAAATATTTATAATAAAACTTGAAAGTTCTCACGAGAGAGCACGTCTCGCCGACAAACAATAGCGAGCATTACGTTTCAACGTGTTCTCAGGAAGGAGGTGTGTCGTTGATGGTGGATTATTTAAATTTTTCCAATTCAATTTCACCTGATTGAAAAACTAGGACAGAAATATAACACTGATATTGTTTATATTGATATTTGTCTGGTTATTTCGTTTCCAATTTTTCAATCGTGTTGTTCGTTTCCTTTGTGTTTGTTGTGCTCAATTATGGTCCCTGTTAAAAAATTTAACTTTAAAAATTATTTTTTATTAGGTATTGTACAGTAATTAGATTTTACGGGCGATATAGTCTACTTAGAACCCGTTTTTAAGCCAGAAATGAGTTATTTCTACCCCTTAAAGGGAATCCTTGGAGCCTTTTTGAGATAGTTATGCAAGCAAGTATACAAGCAAGTCCCTACACAAACATCACCCGTTTCAGGGTATAGGGTATATTTCTGTGCTGTATATTTGAATAATAAAATGTATTTATAATTATACTACAATATGCATATGAATCGTAATTCAGGGTTCAGTTGTCAATATCAACTCTAGACCAATTCAACAGTCTGTGTACTAACATCTAAGTCACTGTGTGACATAGACTACTTGTGTCAACAATTTTATATGTATTATCAACAACCTCCAATAAGTCGCGTCGTTGTAAATTTTGATTATTTTCTTGAAAGTAAAAAAAAGTAAAAGGAAATTAGCTATACAGTTCATGGACTTTTGGCTGCACATAATAAAGTTTAGCGACGTTTCGGGATATAAAATCCAATCTCACCTTCAGGTAAAAAGTGACAAGAGCACAACATAGTTTGTGTAATTTCACAAAATAAATTTAGTTACACGTTGTTATATGAGAAATATCAAGGCCTAGTCCGCCCGTAATGTTAAATCCAGTCATTGGGCACGCTGGGGGCCTGATTAAATACATTTGACGCGTCCAATCTATGCTATACTAGGGTTCTAGAACCATTTCTTCTTGGAAAAGGAATCAGATTGCAGTTCCAGAAAAGTTACATAAACTGTCGCAAAAATCTCAATTCAAACAATAACGCTTTACCAGATAAATTTCCACATCATTCCTCTTCTAAACAACTCTTCAAAACAGAAACGCCGGCTCCAAAAATTCGCCGGTGATTTCGTCAGCCAGCCTTGCAGCCTTGACTCACCAGATAGTTTCGTCCCCCGCCGCGAAGCCAGTGTTTGTGACCCACACAGCTGATTGATCAACTATTACGTCATCGACAGCTGATCCTGTAGACATAGAGTATGTGGGACACCGCCATAGAGACTAGCCCAACTGCTGGCTGCTGCTGTGGTGTTTTGCTCAGGAGTTATGTATAACTTAATGACCGGTACCGGGCGACCTTCGGAAGCTCGCACTTCCCAGGTTCTTGCCGATAAAACCCCGTTACCGGCGCTACCGGCTCCGCGCCGATACTCTTGCTTTTACGATGTTTTGGTTCAGCTCACTTTGTTTCGTGAAGCAGACACAAAGAATGTAAGGGAAAGAGACCTTCACACAGCTTGTAGGGTGGAAGCCCGACTAAGGGGGGTTAGGTGATCAAGTTTGTGGTTTGATCTTTTGAATTAAATTGTGTTTGTATGAAAAATCTAAATAAATTCGAACACTTTCTTCGACACCTTACTGTATGTTTTCAACAACAGCATTGAGTTTATTTCGAATTTTCTCATTCAATTCAATTCAATTCAATTCATTTATTCCCAAAAAATTTTACAATTATGGCCCTGTAAGTCAAAAATTGACTTATCAACAGGGACCTATTAACTAGAAAAAAATTAATACATATAATAATAAATATTCCAAGTTTGTACTCCATGTATGGCACAGTCTGGGCATTAAACCATAAAAAAAACATACAATGTTCTGGAAAGAATTAACAACCACAATTTTAATTATTATGTGTATGAAGAGCAGCCCCTGATGGTGGGATATTTGTCTTTCCGTCTAGGTTATGGTAACCCTGCAACTACAAAGTTATTGAAACTTCAACTACATGACGTGACATGACATTGACAAAAAGATGAAAAGGAGAAAGTTATGTGGAAATCTAATCAATAAAAAATTCTCAGTTTAGACTTTCTTTTTTCAATATAACAGTTCAGAGCAAATAAATATTATTTTCGTTATACTGCTTCAAAAACAGATGTTTTTAATGCATGTTTTCCGGACCTAAATACACTCGTTTTATTCCTAGGAATTAAAAGCTGATGTACTCGATACCAGCTGACTCTTTATAGTCCTAGGACTATAAAAATCAAAAAGTGCCGAGTACGTCGTAATAATCGAATAATATTCATTCGATTACAAATAATCGAAACATTCATCGTTATTGTCGAAACATTGATTGTTGTCAGTTTAATCAATTTGTGAAACTCGCTCATTTCACCAATCGATTTTACATGCGTTCGATACGTCGATAGTTGTTCATTGTTGTCAGTCTACCCTAACACAAATGAAACAGACAATCAGCTGATCGCTTCAAATAGTAAGAACAAGACGATGGCATCTTTTGAAGGCATCTTTAAAGATAAACAAGCTGTAACTTTTTGGTTTTCTTAAGTAATTTACGTATTGTATTGAGCAATATAACGAAAAATATAGTTCATCACACGGACCTAAAGCTGCTTTTCGTTACTCGGTCATTTTTCAACCTCGGCTTACAGCCTCGGTTGTAAAACTTGACCTTGTACGAAAAGCGTCACTTTAGGTCCTTGTAATGAAATATACTATTAATTCATCCCAAATATCCCTGTGTCAGTAACAGCAGGTGTATGTACTAACCATGAATGTGATAACAAAACTACTAACCAGTTTTCTGTGGGTCTATTGAGTTTCTAAATTTCATGTGAAAATGTGCTATTTATGTTTTCCTAAAACTTATGTGGATGTCTTCACAGGTATTTGCTTTTAACAATAACGCATATTTACCAGTTTTCTTGTCATATGTTTGTAGGCTAGGCCTCCCATTTCTGTATTGGCTAATCTCTAAGCCAGCTGATAGGCCTACTTATCAGATCACAGAACTGCCTCTAAAAAGACAAAAAAGGCCTAGGCTATAAGATAGTTATATCTTATCATATCCGACATAATTTAACGATGCATTGACTTAAACTAAATGAACGAGTAAGAAAACATCATCTGAAGGACTTAGTTACTCTTCCGACTTTTGACGGTTTTTTTAAAACATAACCAAGTTCACTCGATTGGACTCACCTAATGAACCTTCGAGTAAATATTGCAATTCTTCAACTTATCACACGTTTGAATTGCAAGTTGGTATTCCGTATGAAGTCCGAATGAAGTTGTGAAGATATATAACTGGCGCCAATTCTTGGGGCCCACGCCGTCCATAAGCCCAATGCTAAAATTAACATTAGTCTTATGGACGGCGTGGGCCCCAAGAATTGGCGCCAGTTATAATTCCTTTTTTTAACTTAGGTGAAATATTTTGAGCTATAAAATATTTTTAATTTTTAATTAATTAAATTAATTAAATAATATTGATAGTTGAATTAAATTAATATTAATTACTTATTTTTATTTTGAACAGTAATAATTTTATTTTACTGTGAAAAAAATACTCATCAAACAACTTTAAATAAATGCTGTCAGTCTGATTGACTGCAAATATAAAATGCTAAGTCACAGATCGACCTACTTCGCAACAAAATTCTCCCCGTCTTACCATATTAAGAACTTAAACCGCTATAATCATAAACACGATGATGTCCTAAATTAATTCGCAACATTTCAAACCTACCCGAACTTCCTGACAGTGTATTATTACTGAGATCGAATGTCATTCGCCAATATCATGCGATAATGCGGCTTTCTCTTATTCGAATGTGACGATAATTTGGCGCGATGACTGGCAGAGGTGTCTAGCGGCGAGTTGTCGAACTATCAGCGCTGTCGGCGACAGCTCCTGTCCACGTGATAGAGAAGGTCGCATCAGCTGTTGCAGTCTGCATTGTTGGCGCGGTGGGGAACTGCATTTCAACAGCTGATTGCAGTTGGCTTCGTATCCGGTTCAATTTGGAATGTTCTGTGTTCCGTTGTCATTAATCTAAATAGTTTTTCATTGTTGTAACCTCGTGGAACCTTGGACGGAAACAAGTAGTAGCTGGCTTAAAAAAATTCCCCATTCCAAAGTTACACATAGATATTTGTAGCTAGACTATTGATTTGTAAACGTAAAACACATAAAGTAAGATTTCAGAAAAAAATAAATTAGAATTATCCAGACCAATAAATTACTTAAGAATGTTTAAAAAAATGTAATTAAAATACTCCAGAACTTTTAATTTGAACATTTACCAATTACGTTATCCGAAAATAGGGGGGAGGGGACCAGATTAAAAATGACGATAGGATTATTTTCTTGAGGGGGGGGGGGGGGGTAACCATAGAGATGACGTAATTTTTAAAATGTGTTTTATAACTAATTTAGATTAGAAAATTTCATACGACATTTGATGAAAAATAATTAATATAAAGATAATCAGCTTCAAAAACTCATCAGGAAGCATGTAATTGTGTTTACAAGTTCTAAATTAAAAATGACGTAATTTATGGCTGCCCCTTAAAAAAATTGTATTATACAACAAATTGCAACATTTTCAAGATTCTGTTCTTTTTCTCTTGTTTACTTCCTTTCTCTAATAAATAAAATAAAAACAAAGCTTTAAATTTAGAATTAGAATTTACTAGTATTTTGTACAAAATGGAATCAGGGGATGTGTACAGAGTCAGTGTTAGGCAGGGGCTCATAAAGTTTTTTCCCTCTCCAATATTCTTTCATATGAATAACGGTTCCTTGCTTTCGTGCACGCATATGTACTTGATGCACAATCATCTCAAAAACGGCTCCAAGGATTTCCTTCAAAGTCTGGAAATATCTAATTTCTGGTACAAAAATGTTAATATACAGGTTACTTGGCTTGACAAAATCTAATACCTTTTGATATTAATTTTAAATTTAAAAACAATTAGTATTGGCCTATATGGGTTTCCATGATAGTAAGAAAATTAACAAGGAAGATCAAAGTATAATCATAGCAGTAGATTATAAATTAAATTGAGTATAAAGAAACAAAGTGAATTGAATGTTGCATGGAGTTAGAAATATCAGCGAGCAAGGCTCGGTTCTCCAGGTCTACATAATGTCAATAATCGATAAATACATATTTTCCTACATGCAATCGTTGGCGAATCGTCTGAAGCTGCAAACTGGAACGGCCGGCTGATGTTGAGGATAAAAGGACACAAAGTGTTGACCTTGGCGCAGATGCCTTGACCTTGCTCCTGCATCTCTTCATTGTTGAGTATTTTTATTGACCGGTCCTATCGCTGTTTCCTCTCTTCCACTTCTGGAGTGGAGGCTGCATCTGAGGCAACCGATTTCCTAACTACAAACCATCAAAGAAGCTAGAAAAAAGTACTGTTTTCCTAATCCAAGGGAAAATGAATAAATGTAATAATCCTAAAGAAAACTCTTGCCCATGACAAAGTGTAATAATGCAGGCTAGAAGGATTGTCCAAAAATACAGTAAAACGAAGATTTAAGAATGAGAAATGAAAAAATAAGATAAGAGGAGTTATAAAGGAATTTTAATCTAAACATTATTAGGAGTGAAATGTTTTTACATCTCTAGCTAGGTACCCAAGATAAAATATCAGTAATAAAATAACATATTAGCAATACAATATGTAAAAATATAAAACAAACATATGTCAAAATCTGGTATATTTTATGGGTGCCTGACATCCCCCTCCCCCCACTGCATTTTGGTCCATTTTTTGGCAGGGAAGGGGACAATCAATTTTGTCAACATAACTTTGAATGATCATCAGGGTCAAATCCAAGCAGTCAAAAAATTAGTATTGTTAAATAATTTTCCCCCACCTGCTATGTTTAGACACTTTTCACTCCTTATAATGCGAGAGTGAAATAATGATTTGTTTCCCAGAGGGAGTAAAGTGATTTTTTTCTCTCTCAGCAGGAGACAAAGTGAACCCATAAAAATAAGATTGAAATTAATAATTAGAGCGCCTCCAAATTTTCACGCACACAAGCATATATGTTGCAAGTCAACAAATACAGGCGCTGACAGCAGATTTAGTGGCAGGAATAATAAAATAAGATTAACATTGAGAACAATCAGCTCTAAGACCATCTGCTAATGAAGCATGTAAGAATGTTGCAACAATCAGCTGATCGCTGGTGCATGATTGGTTGCAGATACTCCGATGGAAGCTCTATAATTGCTGATCAAAACAAAATGGATATCGTTTGTTAATTACCAAGTTAATTAAATCAATGTTTAAAGATTGGGTATTTGCAGGTGGGGAAAAATAATTGCTGGTTGCATTTTGAGAGTAAAGCACATTGCCTCCCTCGAGAAAATCTTCGCCCTCATAAGCTCGGGCACCAACATTTTCACTTGTGAGACAATATTGTACTTTACTCACTCAACAAACAAAAAACTATTTTTTATCTTCTAAACAAACTAACTAGGTACTTCTTAATGAGATAATTTTTAAAGCCGCTACTAGTTTTAGTTCCTGGTTGAATAAAATAAGTAAGTGCTTCAAACTTACCATTTGAATAGGAGTTTGATGTTTGAATAAGAATTACTTCATACATTAGGTTATCTGGCACGCCTAAAGAGTATGACCTAAATCTGTCCAAGGCGAAAAATGCTGAGAGGTTTAAAAACATCTGCTTTATTTGCATTCAGGCAAAAGGCAACAATTATGTTTTATCTACAAATTCAGCCAGATCTTAATGCCAGCCAAGTACCCTAATGTGAATAGAATTATATATTATTTTTATATTTTAATTCCTAGGGGCCATCTTATACATGCCACTGCTATAAATACAAATTTGAAGTAAGCAATATTAAAAATGATGTATTTATTTTTAGCATTTTAAAATCAGTTAATCAAATACATTTCAGCACTTATTATTATAAAATAGCACGTAACGTTGAAAATAAAATCAAAATAATTTTCCTTCCAGGTACAAATGTGCGTCCAACCATGTGCCGGTGACCATGACCAATGGCTCTACGCTCCCATTGGTCGACACTACCAGCAAGGATGCCGAGGCGGGCGGATACAACCCCTTCGAGCACCGCCGCGTCACCCACCCCACCACGTGAGTACAACGATATCCACTGCCACACTCACCAGAAACACTCACATGTCATCATAACTGAGCGCTGGATTTACAGACAATGATGCCCTCTTAATAGGCCACGGCATGTCTGTGATCATTCTCAACCACCAAGAAATTACGTTCCCGTAAAAGTGGTGGCCCTTTTTCTAAGGAAGTATGGCCAATCTAAACCCTCTAGGTTTCCATCACCTCGAAGGTACCCCAAGAAATGGGATACCCATCATTATCCTTTGTCCCAATTTGAACCCCTGGAAAACAACAACCCCTTGGTCTCAGGACCGTATTTCCCTAACGGCGCACACAGCGGGTGTCGAGGGGGCCTCCTTTTAGCTTTATTCCTACTATTATTTACTGCAGGTACTATTATCCGGTAGAGGTATATCCGCCACTCGCACAATTATATTTTTTTCTGCAGGGTACAAGTTTAACACTTGGCTCTCACACTAATAACATTATCATGTCAGAAAAAAAACTGTTCAAGGCTAATGTGGTTAGAGCCTCGACCCTAATTCTGGGGGCAACTGGCAGTATTTGTAGCTGGTGGAAGAAATATATAGTTAGTTAGGATGTTAGACTTGAGCTACAGCTTGCAACTGGAAACAGCACCAGTCAATTATGAGCATTTCTTCCTCTCAGGCTGTGTCCCACTAGACTGGTGCTCATCGGACCAACTTGATCGTCCCTTCTTTACACAACATATAAGTTTTCTTTTTCTTTTACAAATGCTTCTGATTAAACTTTAATATTAATGTTACTGCTAAACGTTTGCATAGTGAAGTTTTACAGTGGTTGATGATTTACATTGTTTCTCGGTCATAATTGTCATACCACATGTTAGAAACCGCAACTCCTCCCCTAAGATGAATTTAAAAGTATGCTTTACTATTTTCAGCGACACCGAGACCCTGATTCACCTGCTGAAGGGCAGTCTGGGCACGGGGATCCTAGCGATGCCGGCTGCTTTCAAGAACGCCGGCCTCTTCTTTGGACTCTTCGCTACGTTTTTCATCGGCATCGTCTGTACATACTGCATACATATTTTGGTAGGACATTCAATCCTAATGTGTTTTATTAGAAAAATTATAGAAATTTCAGTTCAAAATGTAGAGTATATTTATATAATTGTGAAGTGATTTAGGTAGAGGAAACCGGTCCCGTATAATAGATAAAAAATTATGTACAGTAGATAAGCTGGAGAGATAAAGAGAGCTGACCTGGAGAAGTCAGTGGTACAGTCATTAGCAGTTAGCACACCAAACTTTGGGGCCGCGGTAGCAATGTCTTGCTTCTGAGTCCCCGCTCCACTAGTATTGCAGTAGAACTGATTATTCTCAATAGTACTGATTATTTAGTACAGTGGTACTGTTTATTTGCATATTTAAAACCCTTTCAGATCCAGCCAGCTGGTTTAAGCAAACAAAAGACAGTGCAGTGTGATAAGAGAGTAAGGGTAAACTAATCAACAGAACCCTTACCTAACAACCGCACCTGCGATATCAACATTTACTACAGGATGGCTACGGTATTAGTCATTCATTATATTCTGAATAATGCTTCTTCTTCAGATATCATAGTTTGTATTTTTTCCAGAGAAGTATTTATAGATATTAAAGAACTTATAACTTTTCTTATAGGTTAAATGTGCCCACAAGCTATGCAGGAGAATGAAAGTTCCTTCTCTCGGTTTCGCTGACGTCGCGGAAGTAGCGTTCCTAGCCGGTCCTCCCAGCGTACAGAAGTTTGCGACCCTCTCAAGGTTAGTGCTATAGGTCAAGACAAATCATTTGTTCCAGGCCATCTGTAAGTGTAATGGGCCAAAATTATCATTAGTGTAATGGGCGGACTGGGCTATTTTACTTGGATTGTACATCACATAATATTTGCCTTAAGCATCAGTCATCAAGTGCAAAAAAACATACTACATCTATTTAGCCAAAAAAATTACAGTTTCATATGTTTCATGGCATTTTTTTGAGTTCCTGTAAGAGAGCTTTACGCACACAATTTACTGATTATCTTGTAAAAAATTGCAAAGAGTTGTTAGAAACTAATCGCACTCTTGGAACAAACAATGGGACAGAGGGAATGTCTTCAAAGTATCATTATCGGAAAAAGGTCACTGATATTTAATTTGCGCTCAAGAGCTCTTTCTTTTTTCAGGAGGTCACTTTGAATTTGCCAAAAAGATTAGTAAAGACCATACTGAAAGTACTTTGCTAAACCAGTAGACTGCCAAGAGCTCTTAAGTCCGTATATAAACTGTTCTGTCACTTATTACATAATACATTTCTTATTCTGTTTTCAGGTTTCTTGTTAATTTATTCCTGGTGGTCGACCTTCTTGGATGTTGCTGTGTCTACATTGTTTTCGTTGCGAAAAATGCTAAACAGGTAAGATTAAATTCTTCACCTTTAAAAACCTCCATAGTGAAATATCGTAATTCTACAAGAGCTTTGATTCTTTAGACTCATTTATTTTCTATCTATCATCTTAGTATAGTGATCAAAAAGATAGCCAACTAATAATTCATCTTTAACATTGTAAAACCATTCATTCTAGTTAGACTTTAGACTTACATACTTATATATGGCTTCCTGACTGGCTATTTTTAGAGAAGTCAACATTAAGGTCACTAAATATAAGCTGACATTATATTGGTAAAAACTGAGTGGCAATCCACTAATCCAGAATGACTAGCTTTCTGAAACCTTGGTTCCTCTTTGTCTCCCCCGGGAACTTAGATTCCCGGCAGAGCTTGGACACCTAGTCGTGTCTGAGCTCTGGAGGGAGTAGTGGTTCCTGGCTTGTCCATATGGCCATATGGCTCCTGCAAGTCGACTCTCCACTGCAATATGGAGGGTTTCTGGGAAGTGATCCTTGTCTTGGAGTTCTGGGGATCATTACCCTAATAGCAAAAACCGTTGGCAAATCGATGGCCCAACGTTACCATCCACGGTTGGCCAACGGTATGGATTGGCACTCTGTCTTACGGTTGACCAACATTCCAGTTTATTGTTGGGCCAACGGTATATCTTACGGTTGGCCAACCCACAATTTGCCAACCATTTGCCAACCGACATTTTTTGCAAAAAAACCCGTCAAAATTATTAAAAAAATTTAATAAACTGATACATAAACAAATAAAAGTTGTTTTTATCAGGTTTTTATGTACAAAAAATCTCAAGCATCCATCAAGGATTGAACCCGGGACCCTCGCTTTACTAACCACACGCTATAACCCACACGGCCAAGATGCTTCTTGGAAGAAAATGTGTAGCTTAGGGTGTAATTGATCAGGAGCGCTTTTTACATTTGTACTTAGAGTTTCAAAACTTTTAAGTTGCAGCACTCTGGTTATTTTATAATGGGCAGCATTTAGTAATTAAATAATTGCTGTTGTATCTTAAATAACTTTGATCTTTTATTTTCTTTTTATTCTTTATTTTAAAATCTGATGGACGACCATAAAACACTGTTGGCCCAACGTTGGAAAATCGTTAACATTTTCACTAACCGGAAAACACGATGGATATTTTAAAATGCTGTATAGTTAATATATTTAACACTTAAATACCCAACGATATCTTACTTTGTTGGGCTGACGACCATGAAACACCGTTGGCCCAACGTTGGCAAATCGTTAACATTTTCACCAACAGACCAGAAAACAATTCGGATATTTTAAATTAACATCGTTACATATTTAATATTTAAATAAAACAAAGGCCCAACAATGTCGTAGTTTTGTTGGGCCGACGACTATAAAACACCGTTGGCACAATGTTGGCCCAATGTTGGCATATCGTTGACACTTTTACCAACCGGAAAACATGTTGGATATTTTAATATTACTATATAGTTGTACATTTAATACTTAAATACAACAAAGGCCCAACAATGTTTTACTTTGTTAGGCCAACGAACTTAAAAACCGTTGGCCCAACGTTGGCAAATCGTTAAAATTGTCACCCACCATTCCCCAACCATGCCGACCATTCTCCAAAGTAGGGCCAACGGTGTGTGCTATTGGGGTAGGTTAGTTCCCTATTGACAGCCCTGAGGATACGTCTGAAATGTTTATCTCTTCCTTCATTAACAAGGCAACAAGGCTGACTTACAATGTCATACTTTTCCCGTCCCTGCAAATCCCTTCATTCCATAAACAGCACAATATCCCATAGCGAGACATACCCAGCTGGCTGTGCTGGTGCTTCAATCCATCACAATCTAACAATCTGACTGGGACAGTGGCTTGCTTGTAATCTAGCAACTTGGAGAGGTCAAGAATTGTGGATTTTATAAGCGATGGCTTATGGATGTGGTATTCGTTAGTGGGAATTTTTAATGTCTACACTGGTGAAATCTATGTCCATCCATAAGACCATCCTCATAACTAAACCAGTTTGTAATTAATTGGTGAAATTTTGGTTCAGATCCCACATTAAACTGTAGGTCCATTAGTTACTATTTGTTGTTGGACTACTTATTGACATGTTCTGTTTATAGGGAATAAGTCAGCCACACAAAAGTGCACTACACTCAACCTATACACTCATCTTTCACTCATGTTCGCCTTACAATGCCCCTTACTGGTGGTCAGTGTCTTATGTGATAGTGTAATGTGATATAAAAATTTACACGTAGTCAAAGCCTTAGCCAGGAAATTTTTTCAGGGGGGGGGTTGGACAGGACCGGCGAATTTCTGGGCTCGTCAAAAGTGGTGACCTTTTTTTTGCTCACGCGTGTGCTTTTCGGCCCCTTTATTGTCATTTCGGGCCCTTTTTGTCTGTTTCCGGACCCCTATGCATTTGTCCGGGGACATTTTACCTATTTCGGGGGGAGGAGGGTCCTAGCTATTTCGGGGGGGGGGGGGGGGGTTCTGACCCCCTAACCCCCCCCCATTGGCTACGGCCTTGCACATAGTTAATAAATTAAGTGTATCTGCGAACACTTTTCAACATCCAGTCTTTAGTTGGAATTTCCCCCTGAACTGACATTCTGCTACTCTTCCCAGGTGATAGACGTCAACTTGGACACAGACATCGACCTGAGGCTGTACATGGTGGCGTTGCTGCCGTTGCTTATCTGCATGAACCTGATCCGCAACCTCAAGTACCTGGCTCCGTTCTCCATGGTCGCCAACATCCTGATCGGCACGGGGATGGGCATCACGTTCTACTACATCTTCCAGGACCTGCCTCCCGTCACGTCACAGCCCAAGTTCTCGTCCATGGCTCAGCTTCCGATCTTCTTCGGGACGGCGATCTTCGCTCTTGAAGGCATCGGGGTGGTGAGTATTATCACGTGGCATCAACACAACTACTGATCGTAAAGAATATCTGTTATCAATCTATGGTTTTACGATAGCCTTTGAAGGCCGAAGTTGTTGACTCGTACATCACCCATTATGAGGCCAACCCGTATCATGTGGATGTAACGGCCAGTAGGCAACTTTATTAGTGAACACTAATCTTTTTACCTTGAATTTTGAATAACATTTGTTCATGTATTATTGAAACTTTCGTCAATAAAATATTGGAGTGTCTCCGCAAATTTAAAGATGAACAAAAGTGAGAGTCCCAAAAAATGCAGAAGAACTTTCAAAACAGTAAAAAAAAGAATACCTTTTTATATACCACGTTTGCAATAAACACAATACTAACATTACAAGTAACATCATAAAGAGTTACCGTTACATTACAAACCAGCTGCATGAAGAAAACTTTATGATACAGGAGTCACAGGTTCTAGACCACAGAGAGCTTGGAATTCAAATTTGATGAAAGTAGTTCCATGACAGAAATTACTTAATTCAGACACATCAGCTGATAATTTGACTATGACTATGACTTAAAAACCTGAAATATGACTTATTCCATCATAAATGAAAGTGATGAGTTTTGTTTGACTCCGAAGGAAATTTTCTTGTACATTGTCAGTTTTAGATAAAGTTGTATATGCACAGATTGTATTCTGTGCTGGATTGATACCCCTGCTGCAGCCCTATGCACAGATTTTTGTGCGGCCCCCCTGAGACCTAACCAAGCAACCTTGCCAAAGATGGAGACTGGTTTTTTAAGAAAATTGTGTTTTGGATCTTTATAACTTTCTTTAATTCACTCCTTTTTTTGCCCCTATGTGGCTCCCTATTAGCGTGCAGCCTAAGCCACTCGTGAGTCGGTCAGAACTCTCGCTCGCATAACTTCTAACATCACTCACTTGTGTGTTCTAACTTAAATCTCACATATGGCTTGAACGCATTCATAATTAGGGTTACCAGACGTCCTGGTTTTCGATGGACAGTCCAGGTTTTGAGGGCTTTGTCCGGTGTCCGGTCCGGGGCTGCTTCTTGTCTAGGGTTTTCATGATTTTTTGCCAAAAATAAACTTTTTCTCAAGTTTTACATGAAATCATGCAACATTTCAATGGAAGATGTGACAAATTTACAGGTTTTAGAGTTACCAGGAGATTGACAAGATAAATCTAGCATAAAACCTAAAGTTGGCAACCCTGTGGGAGTGTGACAACAGCAAACGTACTTAACCCCAAATACACTGACCCTCGTTGTCTGTCAATGAGAATCGTGTTGTGATTTAGGTTGGAACTGGCTTATCTGATACCGGTTCAAATTTAAGATAAACAATAAGTAAAAAACTTCATAATACTTTAACAATCTTATTTTACTACCTTCGGCTTGTTATTGAGGGACAGAGGCTGTGTTTGATCACCGTACCTCAAACTGCCCTAGGTTAGCCTTCAAAATATCTGGTAACCTTATTCATAATACAATTGTTGCATAAAGGCGGTGACATACTATCACACATTTGCCCGAACAAGACATCACACCACACATCAGACCGCAAAGGGAGATACATTTTTCGTTCCACACATTCCCCCGAACAAGACATCGGATCACACATTCCTCCGAGCGCGGTAACGCGACGGCGTACGGAAAGACGTTCGGGGCAGAATAGACCCTGACACACTATCACACATCATACAAGACACCGTACCAGACATTTCTTTGATCTTTCGCCAAAAAACCGCCTCCAGAGCGCTCGCGACGATGTGTGGTGTGATGTCTTGTGTGATGCGCGGACCCCTGACACACCATCACACATCCTCCCTTTTGTCCTGTCTGATGTGTGGTGTGATGTCTTGTTCGGGGAAATGTGTGATAGTGTGTCACCGTCTTAAACTACTGTTTAAAATGACTGCCACTCGCTGAGGAGAGTGGAGGCGATGGATTCATTTGAGCGGTGTAGTGCGGGTGTGCAGGTGATGCCGCTGGAGAATAACATGAAGACGCCGACCCACTTCATCGGCTGCCCGGGCGTGCTCAACACCGGGATGTTCTTCGTGGTCCTGCTCTACTCCAGCGTCGGCTTCTTCGGCTTCCTCAAGTACGGCGACGCCACCGAGCCCAGTATCACCCTCAACCTGCCTGATAACATGTGAGTCAAATAACACATGACCTGTTACCTGTGTTTTTAGTTTATCATAAAACTAACAAAAAAGCTGAGTAATTAACTAACTAGCTAACTAACTAGCTAGGTAACTAAATATTTGGTGCGAACAAAATATGAAAATAACTTTGATTTGAAATAAAAAGAATAAGCGGAAGTGAAAAAAAGAAATATATTTTCCACTTGAAAATGGTGGAAAATATAATAAGTGAAGAAATTAAACATTTTAACAGCTTTTATTTGTTAGAAACTTAAAACGGTTTACCTTTCAGTCCCAAGCTCTTATTTTCAAAGTAAAATTATAAATAGTACCGTTCTGCATGAAGGTTCCTATTTGGTCATAAATATGGTCACTGAGAAAAAGTTTTAAACATCCTTAAGGTCCAGTACACTCTAGTCTGGAACCTTAGAACACTGGAACTGGAAATGGACACTTTGACATTGTTTGACATTGTGTCAGTTGGTTATTCCGACATCTGACTTTTGTCGGAACAACAAAAATCGCATAATGTGAAACTGGCCTATGAAGGACAAGTCAAGTGGGGAGCTGATATTCATAAGGACATCTGTAGTAAATTTATTCATGTGAAGGTTTCAAAATTATTGAATTAATTTTAAATAGATAACGCTGATTTCTATGCATGGCAAGTATAGAAGTAAATTTAATAAAGAACCACCTCTCTAACACACTCTGAACTTTTAATTAACAACATCAAAAACTCTTTGATCCTATTAACATCTTAAAGTAATAAAACAACTCCCTCATTACACTTTATGAATGACACAAAGCCAATAATCTTGTGTGTTTACGTGGTTGCAGCCTGGCTCAGTCGGTTAAAGTGATGATCGCAGTGGCCATATTCCTGACGTACTCGCTGCAGTTCTACGTACCCATGGAGATCATCTGGAAAGCCGTGAAGCACAGGTTCACCAAGCACCCAGCACTGGTCGAGTATTCCATCAGGATCGCTCTTGTCATCATGACAGGTAAAACTAGGTTTTATTTGGGGGGGGGGGAAGGACCACTTTGTGGAAAATCCTGTGAGAGTACCTCGCCATTGATTATTTGTTATTTGATTTTTTTGATTTGTTATTTGATTTTTTTGTATGCTTCCATTTCTATTGAGAAGCTAATATCAAGCTTTGAGAACGTAAGGAGTCATATGAATATTAAGGTTTCATAACTCTATAAATTATTTGATTTGATATTATTTTCCAATGCAGAATGAGGACACAGTATGAGTGCATTATATCTTGAGCTATAGGAACCATTTATATCTTTGAAGTCGTACTAACCTAGTATAATTCTAACATCTGTCTATTTATAAATATACCGGGTGTTTATAAATGAATATCGGGGTTTTAACGCCTTGCAGTATCTATTCTATTCAAAATATTTTAACAAATAAGACATCATTTGAAAGAATAACTCAAAGTTTTTTCTACGAGCATTCACTGTGATCGTCATTAGTTTCACGACACACATTGAACCGATATTAAAAAACTTCTAAATCATTAATAATTGCTGCTAGGTTAATTGGTGCAACTTAACTTTCGTTGTTATTCTAATTCGGTTACATCAGTTTAGTAAAGAAATGTAGTTATTTTAATTTTTTATACCCTCAAATGAAGAAAATGTGTAGTAAGGATCTAGAACGAGGATTCGTACTAAAAGCTAATCACAGCGCCAAATCAGCGATCGGTACGAGTCATAGGCCGCATAGCGAGCGGCAAATAATAAATTATGTTTGCATAACATTTTCTTCACTAGATCTCACATTATGCATTTTATTAGGATTCAAACATCTAAAATAAAGTGTGTGCTATTAGTTGATGAAACTAATATAAGAACAGTATTGAAAGGAGTGTTGCATCAATTAACCTAACGGTACTTTTTGAAGTTTTCGAAGTTTTCTTTTATCGGCTCGATACATGTCATGTGGCAATTGACAAGGATATTGAATGCATGTAGAAAAACTGTTTGAGTTGCTCTTTTAAATGATGTATTATTTGTAAAGATAGGTTTGATAGAATATATTCTGCAAAGCTTTGAAACCCCGATATTAATTTTTAAACACACTGTATATTGTAATTTTTAAACTAACACAGTTGCTGTTTGATGAAATTAATTTTTAGGTTTTTGTGGTAGGCCTAAATTCATTGAGAGTATTGAGGATAGACAATGTCTGACAGCTCCGGCAAAGGAGTACGTTAGCTCAAGTGTATCACTTTCAATTTTAAAATGTTAAAAACATTTTTTTGTACCAAATAAACCGTTCTCACATCCTCCCAGTTATGAAAATACCTATGGATAGCGACCACTACTTTATCATATCTCAACACCCGATCCCCGGTTGCAGTGGCGATTGCAGTGATGGTCCCCAACCTGGGGCCGTTCATCTCGCTGGTGGGGGCCGTGTGTCTCTCCTTCCTCGGGCTCATGTTCCCCTCCATCGTGGAGATCATCGTCTGCTGGGGCTCGGAGGAAGGGCTCGGCCGGGGCAACTGGATCCTCTGGAAGAACCTGGCAGTCATCCTATTCGGTGTCGTAGGCTTTTTCACCGGATCCTATACCAGTATTTTGGAGATCATCGAGGAACACTACAAGTCATCCTAGGGTGATGTACAAGTCCTGGGGGGATGTACAAGTCCTGGGGGGATGTACAAGTCCTGGGGGGATGTACAAATCCTGGGGGGATGTCAGGTCCTTGGGGAATGTACAAGTCCTAGAGGGATGTACAAGTCCTAGAGGGATGTACAAGTCCTTGGGAGATGTTCAAGTCCTAGGGAGATGTAAAAGCCCTCCTAGGGCTAAGTACAAGTCCTTCTAGGTCATGTACAAGTCCTCCTAGGACGATGTACAATTCCTAGGACTGTGTGAATAGTTGTAGAACTGTCCTTTAGATCTGCTGCAACAGTGACACTTAAAGGATGAAACAAATATGTAAATTATAGTGATTGAGATTGAAATGGAATAATTGACTAAATTATTAGTCAGGAATTATCTTTGCTACCGTTTTGATATAGCACATCATAGTACAAAAAAGTATACTACAATACAGTAAAGAGTATTTGTACAAAATCTTGCAGGAAGTATTTTCATCAGTAGTAGAGCTAATAATGGAGTAAAAATGTTCCTTTAATTGAACCGGTGATTCATTAGCATGTTTTATAAGCTTTAATAAGCTTAAGGAAGGGGAATAAATTGTTCAACAGTATTTATTACTTTCAAGTATTATATAATAGCACACTTCTGGTTAAATGTTACTGTTATAAGTAGTTCTAAAGGAACAAGGTAAACATTTGTGATATTCAGTAGGTTAAGATAAGTTTACCACTCTCAGAGAGTGAGAAACAAATATTTTATATGTTGACCAACGTAACGTTGTAGCGTTGTAGTTTCACCAGGCTTGAAGGGTACAGAAGTACAAAGCTCTTGAAACTACAAATAGCAAGACATTGTGTAGATTATTAGATAGAGTAGAATAAGAATATGTATGAAGCCAATGTTTTTACGGTGCTTCAAAAAGTAATTTAAAGTTCCCTTATTTTATTTATATTGTATAATAATAAGAATATGCAATAAATTTATTTTCACATAAAATGTGTATTCTCTTTTAATTTATAAATGTTAGATTAGTGTAGCTATATTTTTGGATTTTTGTAGTATGGGATTTTGGTTCGGTTTCATCCGGTTTGTATTAATGAAGACTGATTGCCAAAGTTAATGGTTCCTTTGATGAGGGTTATGTTCAATTTAATGTTTCCTACTTTTAAGTAAGCTTTCATCTGCAAGCTCATGCCACCAATTCAATAAAAAAAAATCGTACAATTTCTTCTTCTTAGAGGAAAACAGTTTTAATTTCTAAAAAGTATGTCGCTTATAATCTTTCATAAATAATGAAATAATAAAGAATTTTTTAAATGTATCAATTGCCTCTTGATCTTCTCATCTGCTTCCAGTTATATAACTAATACAAAATTTTATTGGAGGAAAACTAAAAGCATTTTATACTACTTACAGCTCCTGATACTGATTAGAAAACTTACTAAATACTCAGGAATGTTATATGTTTTAATGCCTTTGTAGTGTTCAATACAGGTATTTCAAGTATATCCCGAAAAAGTGTCTACGTTAAAAACTTCCTTAACAAAAAACAGTATTGGGGTTATGGATACTGCTTAAAATTATGATTCAATAAGAAGTCAATTTGCCAATTAATTTTCATGACAAAAAAAGTGTCTTCAAACAAATTTTGCCATTGGAAACAAGAGGTTCTTAAAATATTGTTGAAAGAAATAGATAAATGAAATATAGAAACAAATGTATACAATATGTCTTTTCAGTTACCGATATGAATTAATTGTAAGATTGAAGGAAGTTTTGTGCCATTCTTTAACAAGGTATGTTTCATACACATTATCACGTCAATTACAAATAAATTGTTAACAGTAAATTTTGTTGTTCAATGCTTTTTATTTTACTACATCAATATTTTCGAATGCCTGTGATCACAAAAGTGCCATGGTAATCTATTCTTATGTTTCATTAATTAGTTGATTTATTCTAATAATTACCTTTGCACTTTAAACGTATATTGTTTGTTCAATAACGGCACAATTGTAGCACAAAAATGTACTCTTGTTTGATTCTAAAAACGGGCTTAGATAATATCGAACTGTTTTCAATTACAGGAAAACCTCCTCTTCTGCACACTCATTTTTACAAGTGATTTAATTACTTTAAGTAGAATATTTTCTACATTGCCAAGTCTATTTTCAAGAATTATTCCTAATGGCTAGTGTTAGTAATTACACAAATGCTGTGATAAGAGTTTAGTTTTGGTTTCACTAGATTAAGTTTTAAATGAAATAATTTAGAGTCCAAATAAATACCAATATATTTTTACCAGAAACCTTCAAATAGTGTAACTATTCATATTTTTGGAGGAAACACATTTGTTTACGAATTGCTCTAATAATCGTTGGGTAACTGTAATATTGGACTTCTTCCATGGTCGTGAGTTTGGCACAAGTGATAGATAAGATGAGAAGATATGTACCAACACTGTTGACGTTGAAAGATTAAAATATATTTCTTGTTGTGGGGTTCCTCATTTTTGGAGAGCCATTTTCCTATTCCTTCCTTCCCTTCTGACTAATCAAAACATATAAACTTTCCAAACATATTTTGGTTAGCTTTTTGGTGTCCCCAAAACTTTTATTTCAGTTAAAGAGTAAAAATGTTTTGATAAATTAAATAAATTGGCGTCTGAAAAACTTTTAAGATGTGCTTCCTGAATAAAAAAGGTTTTTCCAGAAGGAAGTGTGTTCTTGAGACTTCAAACTGAAATCTCAGTCATCAGGTTGTCTACTTTAGAAAATAATACCTCCATGTAATAGAGAAATTCACAAAATTAGGAAAGTTAACTGTAAACTTCAAAAGAACTTTAAAAGTCCCACTGAAAAACTGTATACCAATAACTAAATAAAATTTCAAAATCCAAATGAACAAGTAAATAAAAAATGTAAACTGAACAGAAATTAACAAGACAAGTACAGTAGTGGTTGTGAGAAACATATATATTTTCAAACAAAACAAAGTTTTCAAAGGTATATGGGGGATATATGTTCTTGGCAAGAAATCATTCGGAGTTGAAGGCCCTGTGAAGGGGCTAGAAAGAGGTACAGGATGAGTACTTTCATCCTTCATTCTAGTTCATGTTAATTTTACCTGCCATTTTTATACCCGTTAAAATACACTACCAATGCTCAACAACAAGCCACGTTTATATCCAAATTTTGAACTTGGGTATCAAGGGATTAAAGTTAATTAAGAGAGAAGTTACCTAAACAAAGATACTGTTGTCTGGTGCTCTCCTTCCTTCAGGCCAAGCAGTGGGGTAGAATTTGAGGTGGACATCATTTGGCTATAAGCTATCATATATCTTCCTTTCAATTGATTGACAAAAGGACATGTTGTCTGTCAACATTCCTGTCAACTAATTGAGAAAAAGGGCATGTTGTTCTTTCTCTCAACTGATTTTACGAAACGTCATTCTTTTAGTTTTGTTCTTTGTGCCAGTGATTCTATTACATCCTCCAGATGAGTAAAGTTATATAACTTTACTTACGTCTTCAATCCATTTAGTGTGTTATTACACGCGTTTCGGCACTAGGCCATCCTCAGTATCTCAACACTTGCAGGTTCACTTAGTTTCATATTATCTTGGCTTCTTTGGTGTTGTTCCAAAGCTGCGTCAGTTTGTTTGAAATAATATCTGATTTACGACACATGACACATACACAAAACAAGTAATACGAAAATATGAAAAACATTAAAAACTGGACTTGCGCCTCGTTTGGGAGCAGGCTCGGAACACCACTGAAGTTATACCACTGAAGTTGCCGTCAAAACTTAGGTTTGGGAAAATATGTGTGAGTAAAGTAGTAGATAAGCGATGTGCGGACAGCGATCCGTCTAAGTTTGACATGAAATATAAAAGAAAAACGAAATTGTGGCAACATGACGTATACATAGGGTGATAGAAAAGGACCAGAACTTTAGTATTATACCACTCAAGTTACCGTCAAAACTTATGTTTGGGAAATATGGGTGATTAAAATAATCGATAAGCAATGTGCGGAATGCGATCCATTTAAGTTTGACATGAAAAATAAAAGAAAACCGGGCGCGTGGCAACATAACTTATACATAGGGTGATAGAAAAGGACCAGAACTTTAGTATTATACCGCTCATGTTACCGTCAAAACTTAGGTTTCGGAAATATGGGAGATTAAAGTAGTATATATGCGATGTGCGGGCAGCGATCCGTCTAAGTTTGACATGAAATATAAAAGACTTATAGGTTTAAGAAATATGGGTGATTAAAGTAGTAGATAAGCGATGTGCGGACAGCGATCAGTCTAAGTTTGACATGAAATATAAAAAAAAACGGAAGTGTGGCAACATGACATAGGTAGATAAAATAGGACCAAAACTTTAGTATCATACCACTGAAGTTGCCATCAAAACTTAGGTTTGAGAAATAGGGGTGATTAAAGTAGTAGATAAGCGATGTGCGGACAGCGATCCGTCTAAGTTTGACATGAAATATAAAAAAAATCGAGCGCGTGGCATCATAATTTATACATAGGGTGATAGAATAGGACCAG
Organism: Flexamia atlantica; assembly: GCA_035578135.1. Taxonomy (NCBI): domain Eukaryota; kingdom Metazoa; phylum Arthropoda; class Insecta; order Hemiptera; family Cicadellidae; genus Flexamia; species Flexamia atlantica. The sequence goes on from JAQJVK010000036.1 coordinate 3,680,377, forward strand.
AACCGTCAAAACTAAGGTTTTGGTAATATGGGAGATTAAAGTAGTACATAAGCGATGTGCGGACAGCGATCTGTCTGCGTTTGATATGAAATATAAAAAACGGAAGTGTGCCAACATAACTTATACATTGGGTGATAGAATAGGATGAGAACTTTAGTATTATACCACTCATGTTACCGTCAAAACTTACGTTTGGGAAATATGGGTCATTAAAAATAGTTGATAATCGATATGCGGACAGCGATCCGTCTCTAAGTTTGACATGAAAAATAAAAGACAACCGGACCCATGGCAACATAGCTTATACATAGGGTGATAGAATAGGACCAGAACTTTAGTATTATACCACTGAAGTTGCCGTCAAAACTTAGGTTTGGGAAATATGGGTGATTAAAATAGCCGACAAGCGATGTGCGGACAGCGATCCGTCTAAGTTTGACATGAAATACAAAAGACAACCGGGCACGTGGCAACATACTTCGATTCGATTTGAAAATTGTGAATAAAAATTTAAAATAAAATTAAGACGCTTTTTAGTGTCGAATGTGTTCTACTCGGTGGACGAGTTCATGGACCACTCACCAGGGGTAGCATTGGCGTGAGCTTCTAAATTTCTAGTAAATAAGCTATGGCTGATACTTTTCAATACTTTTCCATTTTTTAGCTGTTCAATTTGAAGATTAATTCTAATTTTACGTTTTTGATTGTTTAATGTAATTTTGTACTGTAAAAATATATTACATATTAAGATTTGACGCATGTTATACAATACTTGTATTGTCAAACAGCAATAAAGGAATATTATTATTATTATTATTATTATTATTATTATTATTATTATTATTATTACATAGGGTGATAGAATAGGACCAGAACATTAGTATTATAGCACTCATGTACCGTCAAAACTTACGTTTGGGAAATATGGGTGATTAAAGTAGTAAATAAGCGATGTCCGGACAGCGATCCGTCTAAGTTTGACATGAAAAATATAAAAAAACCGGGCGCGTGGCAACATAACTTATACATAGGGTGATGGAATAGGACCAGAAATTTAGTATTATACCACTGAAGTTGCCATCAAAACTTAGAATTGAGAAATATAGGTGATTGAAGTAGTAGATAAGCGATGTGCGGACAGCGATCCGTCTAAGTTTGAAATGAAATATAAAAGAAAAACGGAAGTGTGGCAACATGACGTATACATAGGGTGATAGAAAAGGACCAGAACTGAAGTATTATACCACTGAAGTTGCCATTAAAAATTAGGTTTGAGAAATATGGGTGATTAAAGCAGTAGATAAGCGATGTGCGGACAGCGCTTCATCTACGTTTGCCATGAAATATAAAAGAAAACCGAGCGCGTGGCAACATAATTTATACATAGGATGATAGAATAGGACCAGAACCTTAGTATTATACCACTGACGTTGCCATCAAAACTTACGTTTGGGAAATATGGGTGATTAAAATGGTCGATAAGCGATGTGCGGACAGCTATCGGTCTATGTTTGACATGAAATATAAAAGAAAAACGGAACTGTGGCAACAATACGTATACATTGGGTAGAAAAGGACCAGAAGTTTAGTACTATACCACTCATGTTACCGTCAAAACTTACGTTTGGGAAATATGGATGATTAAAGTAGTAGTTAAGCGATGTGCGGACAGCAATCCGTCAAGTTCGACATAAAATATATAAGAAAAACGGAAGTGTGGCAAGATGACGTATACATAGGGTGATAGAAAAGGACCAGAACTTTAGTATTATATCACTCATGTTACCGTCAAAACTTACGTTTGGGAAATATGGGTCATTAAAATAGTCGATAAACGATGTGCGGACAGCAATCCGTCTAATTTTTACATGAAATATAAAAGTAAACTGGGCGCGTGGCAACATAACTTATACATTATACTGTGCCCGACATAATTGAGGAAAATATGAAACTGAAGGACAATATTAAAGTTTTAGAAAAACGAGTTGAAGTCATATTAAATCACTCGATTGAGTCGGATACTCGTCTACTGGAATTCACAAACGAATTATTTCCGGAAAACAGCTCTTCAGTAGTGAAAGCTGATCACAAATCCAATTCCAGAGACTGTGGAGTACAATGTGATCCACCGACAGCGACAGACTGCAGGAACCCACTGTGTGTTCAGAATCTAGACCTCATCTCTAGCTTAAAAACGTCAATTGAGGTGCTTGAGACGGAAATCAGGTGTCTGAAAACTAAAAATACATCATCAGAGAATTGCTTACATAATTCAAATACAGAATGGACTGTTGTGGGCAAGAAAAGTCAGCCCGTAAATACTAAAAACAGATTTCAATGCCTTACGCCTAGGGAAACAAATGTGGAGGCTAAAACAAATACAAGAACAAATATTGAAACAAAGACAAATCTTTCAACGCAGCCTCAAGCTAGGAAACGAAAATTAAATAGGCATAGAAATAAACAAACAATAAACAAGTCCGATAATAAAAAAGTAGGGTCAAAACCTCATTCCGCTGCCCCTGCTAGTTTATGCATCCTTCTATCTACATAGAAAGCGACAGCCACGGCCGTCACGTAGCAGGGCTTCTTCAGCACATCGTTCCCTCTACCACGAAAGTGACCGGAGTGTGCAAGCCCGGAGCCAAGTTGCTGGATATCACGTCTGGAAGCCCACCACCACCTGGAAGCTGCTGTATTATTATAGCCGGCACAAACGATGTTGCCGCTGGAGAGCAGAGCAATATATTTCAGTGCTTAGAACAACAAGTAATCCAACGACTAAATACATCTAAAGTAATTTTATCAACACTTCCCTACCGGCACGACCTTCAACCAGGCCATTCTGTCAACAAGCAGGTTATCTTCGTCAATCACTACATACGTGAGCTGTGTAGGCGGTATGACGGTCTACATGTTTTTGAATTTAATGAAATTGGTAGGAGGTTTTTCACTCGCCATGGGATAATAATAATAATAATAATAATAATAATAATAATATCTTTATTGTTTCGACAATATATATATATTGCATACACTGCGTCAAGTTTGTTAATAATTTAATATGTTAAGTAATTTTGTAAGTTAATATGTTAAGATTTCTTTGCAATCACTCTCACATTCATACATACATTTGTTGCTCATTCATACACACATACATACGGGACAACGTTGCCTGAAGATCGCGATTTATCATACTGCCCGGCGGCTCCTCATGAATTCTTCAACCGAATAAAATACCCCAAACACCAGGAACCGTTTCAAAAGGGTTTTGAATTGATTTTGATTCGCTGACATTTTGATCTCATCAGGAAGCACGTTGAACACTCTGAGGCCGACTTGTGTCGGAAGGTGCTCAAAAGCAGTCGTTCGGTGTTGTGGAATCCGAAAACTATCCCTGCCTCTTGTCTCGTATCCGTGGACGTCTCGACCGCGAATCGCAGGTCGCGATCGGTTATATACACAGACCTCGAGCATAAAAAGACAGGGCAGAGTGAGTAAATCGAGCTCCCTGAATGAATCCCTGCACGACTCTCTGAAATTTAATTTTGCCATAATTCGAACTGCCTTTTTCTGCAGTCGGAATACACGATCGAATCTGTACTTTGCGCACCCACCCCATAGCCTGATGCATCTCTCAATGAATGGCAAAAAATTATTAACGGTACTATTACGCAAAGCTGTCGTTACAGTTGGCGGAGCAGAAAGCACTACACCAGCTCATTCTCCGCCGACACCGACACCAGCACCCGCTGCCCAGACGCCAATGGATGCACCCGCTGCCCAGACGCCAATTGATGCGCCCGCTGCCCAGACGCCAATGGATGCGCCCGCTGCCCAGACGCCAATGGATGCGCCCGCTGCCCAGACGCCAATGGATGCGCCCGCTGCCCAGACGCCAATGGATGCGCCCGCTGCCCAGACGCCAATGGATGCGCCCGCTGCCCAGACGCCAGTGGATGCACCCGCTGCCCAGGCGCCAGTGGATGCACCCTCTGAACCTCTAGTCCTTCCCTATGACAGTTTCGCAGACGCAGTCAAAGCGACACCAGCCGACAACGGGGTACTTTTGGATTTCAACCGGATGAACAAAAACAATTAAGTTTTTTTAGACGGAGCCATATAGAGTGTAAAAGTATCAGCCAGACCGCAAATAAAAATAATCAGATTAAGATCTTGCACCAAAATATACAGATTGCCACAAATAAATCTTTAGAATTAGAAATACTTTGTGAGGAGCTCACACCTGATGTTTTAATTTTGACAGAATTTGGATTCAATGAAACAAATGTGCAATTTTCAAAAATTCAAAATTACAACCTGGGGAGTTACTTTATTCGGACTAACATTAAGTGGGGGGGAGTCGCTCTTTTTATAAAAAACAACATAAAATTTGAATCTTTACAAATCAAACTATCAACTGAAAAACATTTTGAAATTGCGGGTGTCAAGACTTATATAGTGGGAGGAGAAGCGCTTTTTATTTATGGTTTGTACCGCTCCCCCGACGGAAACGAAAATGTTTTTTTCACAAAATTAGAGCAGTTTTTGCAGCACGTCACCGCTAAAAAACAGAAATTTCTTCTAGCTGGTGACTTTAATATTGACGTCTTAGACACCCAAGACAAGAAAACAAAATCGCTTCGGGAAACTTTAAAGGGTTTTGGGTTGAAGTGGTCTGTGAACTCGCCCACTAGGGTGACACAAACTTCGCAAACGGCCATAGACAACATTGTCTCCAACATCGTCGATTTGCCAATTTCGGTCGTATCCACCGTCATGTCTGACCACTATGCTCAGGTGGCTATTGTCGAAGGTCGTACACCACTTCATCTCCAGTGCAGATCAAATGAAAACAGAGATATTAGGCCCGCAAATGTTTTTCTATTACAAAAGAAACTTCAAACTGAAAATTGGAATTGCCTTGCAGGAACGGAATGTGCCAACAGTTTTTTTGACTCCTTAAACGATTGTTTAAATTTTCACCTTGACTGTTTTTGCCCCCGAAAAACAAAAAAAATTAACAAAAGACGCAAGCAAAATACCTGGATAAATAAAGGCATTTTAGTATCTAGAGAAAATTTAAAAAAGTATTGGAATCAGTTGCAAACAACAAACAACCCCGAATTTAAAGTATTTTATAATTCTTACAAGAAAATATACAGGAAAGTCTTAAAAACCGCAAAAAGTTATAAAATAAATAAAAAATTAAAAAGTTCAGAAAATTTTTCAAAAGAAGCATGGTCTATTATTAATAACACTAAGGAGACCGTTCCAAAAACACAAGACATCCAACTGGAGGTGGAGGGCATGACTGTCCGGGAGCCGCTGGAGGTAGCGAATGTTTTAAATACATTTTTTGCGAATACCGGTGACACTGGACTCACACTCGCACCTTCGACTGCCCCTGGTCAGTTGAGTCCGGCCGAATCGATGTTTCTCAGCGAAGTCACCGAGCACGAAGTGTTAAAGGCGATTAAAGGCGATTTACGAACTGAAGGCAAAAAAATCGGCAGACTTGAATGGCATGTCTACATGGCTTTTGAAAAAATATCAAAATGGCATCGTGGCCCCCCTGACTGAAGCAATCAACATTTCTTTCAAAACAGGCGTTTTTCCAAATTCTCTCAAGGTTGCAAAAGTGATTCCTATTTTCAAAAAAGGAGATTCACAACAACCAAACAATTACAGACCAATCTCAATCCTGCCGGTGCTAAGTAAAGTTTTCGAAAAACATTTCATGCGCAGGATGCTAAATTTCTTTGATGAACACAAAATTTTGGCAAACGTACAGTTTGGTTTCCAAAAAGGCAAATCAACTGTTGATGCAATTATCCACCTAGTGGAAATGATTGTAAGTGATCTGGATAAGCATAACATGACATTAAGTGTCTTTCTCGACTTATCCAAAGCATTCGATTGTGTTGAGCATACCATCCTCCTTGACACGTTGTGGAACTACGGGGTTCGTGGCTTACCACACCAGTGGTTGAAGTCGTACCTCTCCGGAAGGTCACAGCGAGTTCAAGTCAACGGAGTGATTTCACATACAGCCAAATTGAGATATGTGTCCCTCAGGGATCGATTCTCGGCCCCCTCTTATTCCTGGTGTATGTGAACAATTTGAACTCTGTCATTGAAATTGGGCAAATTGTCCAGTACGCGGACGACACGACTCTCTGTTTCAGATCAAACAAAATTGAGCAAATTGAAATTTCTTCCTTTGTAGGAATAAATTCATGCATGCAATACTTTGAGAACAAAAATCTCAAAGTAAATCCTTCAAAATCAAACTGCATGGTGTTTGGAGGCAGCACCGCTCTAAACACATGCCGCCCGACTGCAATGATAGACAATACTATCATTGAGGAAGTGAGGCACACAAAATTCCTCGGAATGCTCATTGATGATGAGCTGACGTGGACTGATCATGTCGACAGTGTTTGCAGGAAGGTCTCTTCGGGAATTTTCCTGCTCAGAAGGCTTTCTGAACACTGTCCCAAGGAGTGTTGCTCATGGCTTATTACGGTTTGATTCAATGCCATTTGCAATATGGTATTGCTCTGTGGGGAGGATGCTCACAGATAAACTTCAACCGTATCTTTTTTCTTCAGAAAAAAGCCATAAGAATCATAGCAAAACTCAATTTTAGAGAGTCGTGCCGAAATGCCTTTCGTGAACTGGGATTGCTAACACTGGCTGAACTGTACATTCTGGAAACTGCACTCTTTTGCAAGTTCAAAAGCCACCCGATCCAGGGCAGGGATGTGCATGAGTACGATACCAGATCCAGAAATGTTTTCAGACCAGCACAGCAAAGGTTGGCAGCAATGGCGCGCCTACCCTCTCAGAGGGGGGTGAACATTCTGAACCAAGTCCCAGAAGGCATTCGATTTGAAAATTGTGAATCAAAATTTAAAATAAAATTAAGACGCTTTTTAGTGTCGAATGTGTTCTACTCGGTGGACGAGCTCATGGACCACTCACCAGGGGTAGCATTGGCGTGAGCTTCTAAATTTCTACTAAATAAGCTATGGCTGATACTTTTCAATACTTTTCCATTTTTTTTAGCTGTTCAATTTGAAGATTAATTCTAATTTTACGTTTTTGATTGATTAATGTAATTTTGTACTGTAAAAATATATTACATATTAAGATTTGACGCATGCTATACAATACTTGTATTGTCAAACAGCAATAAAGGAATATTATTATTATTATTATTATTATTACATAGGATGATAGTTTAGGACCAGAACTTTAGTATTATACCACTGAAGTTGCCGTCAAAACTTAGGTTTGAGAAATATGGGTGGTTAAATTAGTAGATAAGCGATGTGCGGACAGCGATCCGTCTAAGTTTGACATGAAATATAAAAGACAAACGGAAGTGTGGCAACAATACGTATACATAGGGTGATTGAAAAGGACCAGAACTTTAGCATTATACCACTCATGTTACCGTCAAAACTTACGTTTGGGAAATATGGGTCATTAAAAATAGTCGATAAGCGATGTGCGGACAGCGATCCGTCTTTAAGTATGACTTGAAATATAAAAGAAAACCGGGCGCGTGGCAACATAGCTTATACATAGGGTGATAGAATAGGACCAGAACTTTAGTATTATGCCACTGAAGTTGCCGACAAAACTTACGTTTGGGAAATATGGGTGATTAAAATAGTCAATAAGTGTTGTGCGGACAGCGATCCGTCTAAGTTTGACATGAAATATAAAAGACAACCGGGCACGTGGCAACATAACTTATACATAGGGTGATAGTTTAGGACCAGAACCTTAGTATTATACCATTGAAGTTGCCGTTAAAACTTACGTTTGGGAAATATATGTGATTTAATCAGTCGATAAGCGATGTGTGGACCGCGATCCGTCTAAGTTTGACAAGAAATATAAAAGACAACCGGTCACGTGGCAACATAACTTATACATAGGGTGATAGCATAGGATCAGAAGTTTAGTATTATAGCACTCATGTACCGTCAAAACTTACGTTTGGGAAATATGGATGATTAAAGTAGTAGTTAAGCGATGAGCGGACAGCAATCCGTCTAAGTTCGACATAAAATATATAAATAAAAACGGAAGTGTGGCAAGACGACGTATACATAGGGTGATAGAAAAGGACCAGAACTTTAGTATTATATCACTTATGTTACCGTCAAAATTTAAGTTCGGGAAATATGGGTGATTAAAGGAGGAGATAAGCGATGTGAGGACAGCGATCCGTCTAAGTTCGACATGAAATATAAAAGACAACCGGGCACGTGGCAACATAACTTATACATAGGGTGATAGTTTAGGACCAGAACTTTAGTATTATACCACTCATGTTACCGTCAAAACTTACGTTTGGGAAATATGGGTCAATGAAATAGTCGATAAGCGATGTGCGGACAGCGATCCGTCTAATTTTTACATGAAATATAAAAGTTAACTGGGCGCGTGGCAACATAACCTATACATAAGGTGATAGTTTAGGACCAGAACTTTAGTATTATACCACTGAAGTTGCCGTAAAAACTTAGGTTTGAGGTGTATGGGTGGTTAAAGTAGTAGATAAGCGATGTGCGGACAGCGATCCGTCTAAGTTTGACATGAAATATAAAAGAAAAACGGGCGCTTGGCAACATAACTTATACATAGGGTGATTGAAAAGGACCAGACCTTTAGAATTATACCACTCATGTTACCGTCAAAACTTACGTTTGGGAAATATGGGTCATTAAAAATAATCGATAAGCGATGTGCGGACAACGATCCGGCTAATTTTGACATGAAATACAAAAGACAACCGGGCACGTGGCAACATAACTTATACAGAGCGTGATAGAAAAGGACCAGAACTTTAGTATTATACCACTGAAGTTGCCGTCAAAACTTAGATTTGGGAAATATGAGTGATTAAAGTAGTAGATAAGCGATGTGCGGACAGCGATCAGTCTAAGTTCGACATGAAATATATAAGAAAAACGGGCACTTGGCAACATAACTTATACATAGGGTGATTGAAAAGGACCAGAACTTTAGAATTATACCACTCATGTTACCGTCAAAACTTACGTTTGGGAAATATGGGTCATTAAAAATAGTCGATAAGCGATGTGCGGACAGCGATCCGTCTGTAAGTATGACTTAAAATATAAAAGAAAACCGGGCGCTTGGCAACATAGCTTATACATAAGGTGATAGAATAGGACCAGAACTTTAGTATTATACCACTGATGTTGCCGTCAAAACTTAGGTTTGGGAAATATTGGTGATTAAAATAGCCGACAAGCGATGTGCGGACAGCGATCCGTCTAAGTTTGACATGAAATACAAAAGACAACCGGGCTCGTGGCAACATAATTTATAAATAGGTTGATAGAATAGGACCAGAACTTTAGTATTATACCACTGAAGTTGCCGTCAAAACTTACGTTTGGGAAATATGGGTGATTAAATTAGTCGATAAGTGTTGTATGGACAGCGATCCGTCTAAGATTGACATGAAATACAAAAGACAACCGGGCACGTGGCAACATAACTTATACATAGGGTGATAGAATAGGACCAGAACATCAGTATTATAGCACTCATGTACCGTCAAAACTTACTTTGGGAAATATGGGTGATTAAAGTAGTAAATAAGAGATGTGCGGACAGCGATCCGTCTAAGTTTGACATGAAATACAAAAGACAACCGGGCACGTGGCAACATAACTTATACATAGGGTGATAGAATAGGACCAGAACATCAGTATTATAGCACTCATGTACCGTCAAAACTTACTTTGGGAAATATGGGTGATTAAAGTAGTAAATAAGAGATGTGCGGACAGCGATCCGTCTAAGTTTGACATGAAAAATATAAAAAAACCGGGCGCGTGGCTACATAACTTATACATAGGGTGATAGAATAGGACCAGAAATTTAGTATTATACCACTGAAGTTGCCATAAAAACTTAGGTTTGAGAAATATGGGTGATTAAAATAGTAAATAAGCGATGTGCGGACAGCGATCCGTCTAAGTTTGACATAAAATATAAAAGAAAACCGGGCGCGTGGCAACATAGCTTATACATAGGGTGATAGAATAGGACCAGAACTTTAGTATTATACCACTGAAGTTGCCGTCAAAACTTACGTTTGGGAAATATGGGTGATTAAATTAGTCGATAAGTGTTGTATGGACAGCGATCCGTCTAAGATTGATATGAAATATAAAATAAAACCGGGCACGTGGCAACATAACTTATACATAGGGTGATAGTTTAGGACCAGAACGTTAGTATTATACCACCCATGTTCCCGTCAAAACTTACGTTTGGGAAATATTGGTCATTAAAAATAGTCGATAAGCGATGTGCAGACCGCGATCCGGCTAATTTTGACATGAAATACAAAAGACAACCGGGCACTCGGCAACATAACTTATACACAGGGTGATAGAAAAGGACCAGAACTTTAGTATTATACCACTGATGTTGCCGTCAAAACTTACGTTTGTTTAAATATGGGTGATTAAAATAGTCGATAAGCGATGTGCGGACAGCGATCCGTCTACGTTTGACATGATATACAAAAGACAACCGGGCACGTGGCAACATAATTTATACATAGGTTGATAGAATAGGACCAGAACTTTACTATTATACCACTAAAGATGCCATCAAAACTTACGTTTGGGAAATATGGGTGATTAAAATAGTAAATAAGCGATGTGCGGACAGCGATCCGTCTAAGTTTGACATGAAATATAAAAGAAAACCGAGCGCATGGCAACATAATTTATACCTAGGTTGATAGAATAGTACCAGAACTTTAATATTATACCACTGAAGTTGCCATCAAAACTTACGTTTATGAAATATGGGTAATTAAAATAGTAGATAAGCGATGTGCGGACAGCCATCCGTCTAAGTTTGACATGAAAAATAAAAGAAAAACGGAAGTGTGGCAACATGAAGTATACATTGTGTGATAAAGAAGGACCACAACTTTAGTGATATACCACTCATGTTACCGTCAAAACTAACGTTTGGGAAATATGTATGATTAAAGTAGTAGTTAAGCGATGTGCGGACAGCGATCCGTCTACGTTTGACATGAAATATAAAAGAAAAACGGAAGTGTGGAAACATTACGTATACATAGGGGGATAGAATAGGACCAGAAATTTAGCATTATGCCAGTGAAGTTGCCGTCAAAACGTAGGTTTGGGAAATATGGGTGTTTAAAGAAGTAGATAAGCGATGTGCAGACAGAGATCCGTCTACGTATTCATGAAAAATAAAAGAAAACCTGAAGTGTAGCAACATGAAGTATACATAGGGTGATAGAAAAGGACCAGAACTATAGTTTTATACCACTCATGTTACCGTCAAAACTTACGTTTGGGAAATATGGGTGTATAAAATAGTCAATAAGCGATAAGCGGACATGAAAAGTTTGACATGAAAAATAAAAGAAAAACGGAAGTGTGGCAACATGAAGTATACATTGTGTGATAAAGAAGGACCACAACTTTAGTATTATACCACTCATGTTACCGTCAAAACTTACGTTTGGGAAATATGTATGACTAAAGTAGTAGTTAAGCGATGTGCGGACAGCAATCCTTCTAAGTTTGACATGAAATATAAATGAAAAACGGAAGTGTGGCAACATTACGTATACATAGGGGGATAGAATAGGACCAGAACTTAATATTATACCACTGGAGTTGCCGTCAAAACTTAGGTTTGGGGAAAATCGGTGATTAAAGTAGTAGATAAGCGATGTGCGGACAGCGACCCGTCTAAGTTTGACATGAAATATAAAAGAAAACCGGATGCGTGGCAACACAACTTATACATGGGGTGATAGAATAGGACCAGAACTTTATTATTATACTACTGAAGTTACCATCAAAACTTAGGTTTGAGAAATATGGTTGATTTAAGTACTAGATAAGCGATGTGAGGACAGCGATCCGTCTAAGTTTGACATGAAATACAAAAGAAAAACGGAATTTTGGCAACATGAAGTATACATAGGGTGATAGAAAATGACCAGAACTTTAGTATTATACCACTCATGTTACCGTCAAAACGTACGTTTGAGAAATATGGATGATTAAAGTAGTAGTTAAACGATGTGCGGACAGCGATACGTCGAAGTTTGACATGAAATAAAAAAGAAAACGGAAGTGTGGCAACATAAAGTATACATAGGGTAATAGAATAGGACCAGAAATTTATTATAGTACCACTTAAGTTGCTGTCGAAATATAGGTCTGGGAAATATGGGTGTTTAAAGTAGTAGATAAGCGATGTGCGGACAGCGATCCATCTAAGTTTGACATGAAATATAAAAGAAATACGGAAGTGTGGCAACATGACGTATACATATGGTGATAGAATAGGACCAAAACTTTAGTTTTACACCACTCATGTTACCGTCAAAACTTACGTTTGGGAAATATGGGTGTTTAAAATAGTCGATAAGTGATGTGCCGACAACAATCCGTCTAAGTTTGACATGAAATATAAAAGAAAAACTGAAGTGTGGCAACATGAAGTATACATAGGCTGATAGAATAGGACCAGAACTTTATTATTATACCACTGACGTTGCCATCAAAACTTAGGTTTGAGAAATATGGTCGATTAAAGTAGTAGATAAGCGATGTGAGGACACCGATCCATCTAAGTTTGACATGAAATATAAAAGAAAAACGGAAGTGTGGCAACATGAGGTATACATAGGGTGAAAGAATAGGACCAGAACTTTATTATTATACCACTGACGTTGCCATCAAAACTTAGGTTTGAGAAATATGGGTGATTAAAGTAGTAGATAAGCGATGTGAGGACAGCGATCCGTCAAAGTTTGAAATAAAATATAAAAGAAAAACGTTAGAATGGCAACATGAGGTATACATAGGGCGATAGAAAAGAACCAGAACTTTAGTACTATACCACTCATGTTACCGTCAAAACTTACGTTTGGGAAATATGGATGAATAAAGTAGTAGTTAAGCGACGTGCGGACAGCGATCCGTCTAAGTTTGGCATGAAATATAAAAGAAAAACGGAAGTGTGGCAACATGACGTATACATAGGGTGATAGAAAAGGACCATAACTTTAGTATTATACCACTCATGTTACCGTAAAAACTTACGTTTGGGAAATATGGATGATTAAAGTAGTAGATAAGCGATGTGCCGACAGCGATCCGTTTAAGTTTGACATGAAATATAAAAGAAAACCGGATGCTTGGCAACATAACTTATACATAGGGTGATAGAATAGGACCAAAACATTAGTATTATACTACTGAAGTTACCATCAATACTTAAGTTTGAGTAATATGGGTGATTAAAGTAGTAGATAAGCGATGTGCGGACAGCGATTCGTCTAAGTTTGATATGAAATATAAAAGAAAACGGAAGTGTGGCAACATGACGTATACATAGGGGGATAGAATTGGACCAGAACTTTCGTATTATACCGGTGAAGTTTCCGTCAAAACGTAGGTTTGGGAAATATGGATGATTAAAGTAGTAGTTAAGCGATGTGTGGACAGCGATCCGTCTAAGTTTGACATGAAATATTAAAGAAAAACGGAAGTGTGGCAACATGAAGTATACATAGGGTGATAGAAAAGGGCCAGAACTTTAGTATTATACCACTCATGTTACCGTCAAAACTTGCGTTTGGAAAATATGGATGATTAAAGTAGTAGTTAAGCGATGAGCCGACAGCAATCCGTTTAAGTTTGACATGAAATATAAAAGAAAACCGGATGCGTGGCAACATAACTTATACATAGGGTGATAGAATAGGACCAGAACTTTAGTATTATACTACTGAAGTTACCATCAAAACTTAGGTTTGAGAAATATGGGTGATTAAAGTAGTAGATAAGCGATGTGCGGACAACGATCCGTCTAAGTTTGACATGAAACATAAAAGAAAAACGGAAGTGTGGCAACATTACGTAAACATAGGGGGATAGAATAGGACCAGAACTTTAGTATTATACCAGTGAAGTTGCCGTCAAAACTTAGGTTTGGGAATTATGGGTGTTTAAAGTAGTAGATAAGCGATGTGCAGACAGAGATCCGTCTAAGTTTACATGAAATATAAAAAAAAGTATGGCAACATGAAGTATACATAGAGTGATAGAAAAGGACCAGAACGATAGTGTTATACCACTCATGTTACCGTCAAAACTTACGTTTGGGAAATATGGGTGTATAAAATAGTCAATAAGCGATGTGCGGACAGCGATCCGTCTACGTTTTACATGAAATATAAAAGAAGAAGGGTAGTTTGGCAACATATATTATGCAAAGGGTGATAGAATAGGACCAGAACTTAATATTATACCACTGGAGTTGCCGTCAAAACTTAGGTTTGGGGAAAATCGGTGATTAAAGTAGTAGATAAGCGATGTGCGGACAGCGATCCGTCTAAGTTTGACATGAAATATAAAAGAAAACGGAGGTGTGGCAACATGACGTATACATAGGGTAATAGAATAGGACCAAAACTTTAGTATAGTACCACTTAAGTTGCTGTCGAAATATAGGTTTGGGAAATATGGGTGTTTAAAGTAGTAGATAAGCGATGCGCGGACAGCGATCCATCTAAGTTTGACATGAAATATAAAAGAAATACAGAAGTGTGGCAACATGACGTATACATATGGTGATAGAATAGGACCAGAACTTTAGTTTTACACCACTCATGTTACCGTCAAAACATAGGTTTGGGAAATATGGGTGTTTAAAGTAGTAGATAAGGGATGTGCGGGCAGCGATCCGTCTAGGTTTGACATGAAAAATAAAAGAAAAACGGAAGTGTGGCAACATGACGTATACCTAGGGGGATAGAATAGGACCAGAACTTTAGTGTTATACCAATCATGTTACCGTCAAAACTTACGTTTGGGAAATATGGGTGTTTAAAGTAGTAGATAAGGGATGTGCGGGCAGCGATCCGTCTAGGTTTGACATGAAATATAAAAGAAAAACGGAAGTGTAGCAACATGAAGTATACATAGGGTAATAGAATAGGACCAGAACTTAATATTTTACCACTGGAGGTGACGTCAAAACTTAGGTTTTAGGGAATACCGGTGAATAAAGTAGTAGATAAGCGATGTGCGGACAGCGATCCGTCTAAGTTTGACATGAAATATAAAAGAAAACCGGATGCGTGGCAACATAACTTATACATATGGCGATAGAAAAGAACCAGAACTTTAGTATTATACCACTCATGTTACCGTAAAAACTTACGTTTGGGAAATATGGATGATTAAAGTAGTAGTTAAGCGATGTGCCGACAGCGATCCGTATAAGTTTGACATGAAATATAAAAGAAAACCGGATGCGTGGCAACATAACTTATACATAGGGTGATAGAATAGGACCAGAACCTTAGTATTATACTACTGAAGTTACCATCAAAACTTAAGTTTGAGTAATATGGGTGATTAAAGTAGTAGATAAGCGATGTGCGGACAGCGATTCGTCTAAGTTTGACATGAAATATAAAAGAAAACGGAAGTGTGGCAACATGACGTATACATAGGGGGATAGAATAGGACCAGAACTTTCGTATTATACCAGTGAAGTTTCCGTCAAAACGTAGGTTTAGGAAATATGGATGATTAAAGTAGTAGTTAAGCGATGTGCGGACAGCGATCCGTCTAAGTTTGACATGAAATATAAAGGAAAAACGGAAGTGTGGCAACATGAAGTATACATAGGGTGATAGAAAAGGACCAGAACTTTAGTATTATACCACTCATGTTACCGTCAAAACTTGCGTTTGGAAAATATGGATGATTAAAGTAGTAGTTAAGCGATGAGCCGACAGCGATCCGTTTAAGTTTGACATGAAATATAAAAGAAAACGGAGGTGTGGCAACATGACGTATACATAGGGTGATAGAATCGGACCAGAACTATAGTATTATAGCACTCATACACCGTCAAAACTTACGTTTGGAAAATATGGGTGAATAAAATAGTCGATAAGCAATGTGCAGACAGCGATCGGTCTATTTTAACATGAAAAATAAAAGAACACCGGGTGCATGGCAATATAACTTATACATAGGGTGATAGAATAGGACCAGAAGTTTAGTATTTTACCACTTAAGTTGCTATCAAAACTTAGGTTTGAGAAATATGGGTGATTAAAGTAGTAGATAAGCGATGTGCAGACAGCGATCCGTCTAGGTTTACATGAAACATAAAAGAAAAACGGAAGTGTGGCAACATTACGGAAACATAGGGGGATAGAATAGAACCAGAACTTTAGTATAATACCAGTGAAGTTGCCGTCAAAACTTAGGTTTGGGAATTATGGGTGTTTATAGTAGTAGATAAGCGATGTGCGGACGGCGATCCGTCTAAGTTTGACATGAAATATAAAAGAAAACCGGATGCGTGGCAACATAACTAATACATAGGGTGATAGAATAGGACCAGAACTTTATTATTATACTACTGAAGTTACCATCAAAACTTAGGTTTGAGAAATATGGGTGATTTAAGTATAGATAAGCGATGTGAGGACAGCGATCCGTCTAAGTTTGACATGAAATACAAAAGAAAATCGGAAGTGTGGAAACATTACGTATACATAGGGTAATAGAATAGGACCAAAACTTTAGTATAGTACCACTTAATTTGCTGTCGAAATATAGGTTTGGGAAATATGGGTGTTTAAAGTAGTAGATAATGCGCGGACAGCGATCCATCTAAGTTTGACATGAAATATAAAAGAAATACGGAAGTGTGGCAACATGACGTATACATATGGTGATAGAATAGGACCAGAACTTTAGTTTTACACCACTCATGTTACCGTCAAAACTGACGTTTGGGAAATATGAGTGTTTAAAATAGTCAATAAGCGATGTGCGGTCAGCGATCCGTCTAAGTTTGACATGAAATATAAAAGAAAAACGGAAGTGTGGCAACATGAAGTATACATAGGGTAATAGAATAGGACCAGAACTTAATATTATGCCACTGGAGTTGCCGTCAAAACTTAGGTTTGGGAAATATGGGTGTTTAAAGTAGTAGATAAGCGATGTGCGGACAGCGATCCGTTTAAGTTTGACATGAAATATAAAAGAAAACCGGATGCGTGCCAACATAACTTATAAATAGGGTGATAGAATAGGACCAGAACTTTAGTATTATACTACTGAAGTTACCATCAAAACTTAAGTTTGAGAAATATGGGTGATTAAAGTAGTAGATAAGCGATGTGTGGACAGCGCTCCATCTAAGTTTGCCATGAAATATAAAAGAAAACCGAGCGCATGGCAACATAATTTATACATAGGTTGATAGAATAGGACCAGAACTTTAATATTATACCACTGAAGTTACCATCAAAACTTACGTTTAGGAAATATGGGTGATTAAAGTAGAAGATAAGCGATGTGCGGACAGCGATCCGTCTAATTTTGACATGAAACATAAAAGAAAAACGGAAGTGTGGCAACATTACGTAAACATAGGGTGATAGAATAGGAACAGAACTTTAGTATTATACCACTGACGTTGCCGTCAAAACTTAGGTTTGGGAAATATGGGTTTTTAAAGTAGTAGGTAAGCGATGTGCGGACAGCGATCCGTCTAGTTTTGACATGAAATATAAAAGAAACTCGGAAGTGTGGCAACATGACGTATACCTAGGGGGATAGAATAGGACCAGAACTTTAGTGTTATACCAATCATGTTACCGTCAAAACTTACGTTTGGGAAATATGGGTGTTTAAAATAGTCAATAAGCGATGTGCGGACAGCGATCCGTCTACGTTTTACATGAAATATAAAAGAAAAACGGAAGTGTGGCAACATTACGTATACATAGGGTGATAGAATAGGAACAGAACTTTAGTATCATACCACTGGAGTTGCCGTCAAAACTTAGGTTTAGGGAATATCGGTGATTAAAGTAGTAGATAAGCGATGTGCGGACAGCGATCCGTCTAAGTTTGACATGAAATATAAAAGAAAACCGGATGCGTGGCAACATAACTTATACATAGGGTGATAGAATAGGACCAGAACTTTATTATTATACTACTGAAGTTACTATAAAATCTTAGGTTTGAGAAATATGGGTGATTTAAGTAGTAGATAAGCGATGTGAGGACAGCGATCCATCTAAGTTTGACATGAAATATAAAAGAAAAACGGAAGTGTGGCAACATGAGGTATACATAGGGTGAAAGAATAGGACCAGAACTTTATTATTATACCACTGACGTCGCCATCAAAACTTAGGTTTGAGAAATATAGGTGATTAAAGTAGTAGATAAGCGATGTGCGGACAGCCATTCGTCAAAGTTTGAAATGAAATATAAAAGAAAAACGGAAGAATGGCAACATGACGTATACATAGGGCGATAGAAAAGAACCAGATCTTTAGTACTATACAACTCATGTTACCGTCAAAACTTACGTTTGGGAAATATGGATGAATAAAGTAGTAGTTAAGCGACGTGCGGACAGCGATCCGTCTAAGTTTGACATGAAATATAAAAGAAAAACGGAAATGTGGCAACATGAAGTATACATAGGGTGATAGAAAAGGACCATAACTTTAGTATTGTACCACTTATGTTACCGTAAAAACTTCCGTTTGGGAAATATGGATGATTAAAGTAGTAGTTAAGCGATGTGCCGACAGCGATCCGTTTAAGTTTGACATGAAATATAAAAGAAAACCGGATGCGTGGCAACATAACTTATAAGTTATACATAACTTATAGAATAGGACCAGAACTTTAGTATTGTACTACTGAAGTTACCATCAAAACTTAAGTTTGAGAAATATGGGTGATTAAGGTAGTAGATAAGCGATGTGCTAACAGCGATTCGTCTAAGTTTGACATGAAATATAAAAGAAAACCGGGCGCTTGGCAACATAGCTTATACATAGGGTGATAGTTTAGGACCAGAACGTTAGTATTATACCACCCATGTTCCCGTCAAAACTTACGTTTGGGAAATATTGGTCATTAAAAATAGTCGATAAGCGATGTGCAGACCGCGATCCGGCTAATTTTGACATGAAATACAAAAGACAACCGGGCACGTGGCAACATAACTCATACACAGGGTGATAGAAAAGGACCAGAACTTTAGAATTTTACCACTGAAGTTGCCGTCAAAACTTAGATTTGGGAAAAATGGGTGATTAAAGTAGTAGATAAGCGATGTGCGGACAGCGATCAGTCTAAGTTCGACATAAAATATATAAGAAAAACGGAAGTGTGGCAAGACGACGTATACATAGGGTGATAGAAAAGGACCAGAACTTTAGTATTATATCACATATGTTACCGTCAAAACTTACGTTCGGGAAATATGGTTGAGTAAAGGAGGAGATAAGCGATGTTAAGACAGCGATCCGTCTACGTTCCACATGAAATAAGAAAATATATAAGAAAACCGGGCGCTTGGCAACATAACTTATACATAGGGTGATTGGAAAGGAACAGAACTTTAGAATTATACCACTCATGTTACCGTCAAAACCTACGTTTGGGAAATATGGGTCATTAAAAATAGTCGATAAGCGATGTGCGGACAGCGATCCGTCTCTAAGTATGACTTGAAATATAAAAGAAAACCGGGCGCTTGGCAACATAGCTTATACATAGGATGATAGAATAGGACCAGAACTTTAGTATTATACCACTGATGTTGCCGTCAAAACTTACGTTTGTTTAAATATGGGTGATTAAAATAGTCGATAAGCGATGTGCGGACAGCGATCCGTCTAAGTTTGACATGATATACAAAAGACAACCGGGCACGTGGCAACATAATTTATACATAGGTTGATAGAATAGGATCAGACCTTTACTATTATACCACTAAAGATGCCATCAAAACTTACGTTTGGGAAATATGGGTGATTAAAATAGTACATAAGCGATGTGCGGACAGCGATCCGTCTAATTTGACATGAAATACAAAAGACAACCGGACACGTGGCAACTTAACTTATACATAGGGTGATAGAATCGGACCAGAAATTTAGTATTATACCACTGAAGTTGCCATCAAAACTTAGAATTGAGAAATATGGGTGATTGAAGTAGTAGTTAAGCGATGTGCGGACAGCGATCCGTCTAAGTTTGACATGAAATATAAAAGAAAAACGGAAGTGTGGAAACATTACGTATACATAGGGGGATAGAAAAGGACCAGAACTTTAGTATTATACCACTCATGTTACCGTCAAAACTTACGTTTGGGAAATATGTATGATTAAAGTAGTAGTTAAGCGATGTGCGGACAGCGATCCGTCTAAGTTTGACATGAAATATAAAAGAAAAACGGAAGTGTGGAAACATTACGTATACATAGGGGGATAGAATAGGACCAGAACTTTAGTATTATACCAGTGAAGTTGCCGTTAAAACTTAGGTTTGGGAAATATGGGTGTTTAAAGTAGTAGATAAGCGATGTGCGGAGAGCGATCCGTCTAGGCTTGACATGAAATATAAAAGAAAAACGGAAGTGTGGCAACATGACGTATACCTAGGGGGATAGAATAGGACCAGAACTTTAGTGTTATACCAATCATGTTACCGTCAAAACTTACGTTTGGGAAATATGGGTGTTTAAAATAGTCAATAAGCGATGTGCGGACAGCAATCCGTCTAAGTTTGACATGAAATATAAAAGAAAAACGGAAGTGTAGCAACATGAAGTATACATAGGGTAATAGAATAGGACCAGAACTTAATATTTTACCACTGGAGGTGACGTCAAAACTTAGGATTAGGGAATATCGGTGATTAAAGTAGTAGATAAGCGATGTGCGGACAGCGATCCGTCTAAGTTTGACATGAAATATAAAAGAAAACCGGATGCGTGGCAACATAACTTATACATATGGCGATAGAATAGGAACAGAACTTTATTATTATACTACTGAAGTTACCATCAAAACTTAGGTTTGAGAAATATGGGTAATTTAAGTAGTAGATAAGCGATGTGAGGACAGCGATCAGTCTAAGTTTGACATGTAATACAAAAGAAAAACGGAAGTGTGGCAACATTACGTATACATAGGGTAATAGAATAGGACGAAAACTTTAGTATAGTACCACTTAAGTTGCTGTCGAAATATAGGTTTGGGAAATATGGGTGTTTAAAGTAGTAGATAAGTGATGCGCGGACAGCGATCCATCTAAGTTTGACATGAAATATAAAAGAAATACGGAAGTGTGGCAACATGACGTATACATATGGTGATAGAATAGGACCAGAACTTTAGTTTTACACCACTCATGTTACCGTCTAAACTTACGTTTGGGAAATATGGGTGTTTAAAATAGTCGATAAGCCATGTGCGGACAGCGATCCGTCTAAGTTTGACATGAAAAATAAAAGAAAAACGGAAGTGTGGCAACATTACGTATACATAGGGTGATAGAATAGGAACAGAACTTTAGTATTATACCACTGGAGTTGCCGTCAAAACATAGATTTAGGGAATATCGGTGATTAAAGTAGTAGATAAGCGATGTGCGGACAGCGATCCGTCTAAGTTTGACATGAAATATAAAAGAAAACCGGATGCGTGGCAACATAACTTATACATAGGGTGATAGAATAGGACCAGAACTTTATTATTATACTACTGAAGTTACCATCAAAACTTAGGTTTGAGAAATATGGGTGATTTAAGTAGTAGATAAGCGATGTGCGGACAGCGATCCGTCTAGGTTTGACATGAAATATAAAAGAAAAACGGAAGTGTGGCAACATGACGTATACCTAGGGGGATAGAATAGGACCAGAACTTTATTATTATACCACTGACGTCGCCATCAAAACTTAGGTTTAAGAAATATAGGTGATTAAAGTAGTAGATAAGCGATGTGCGGACAGCGATTCGTCAAAGTTTGAAATGAAATATAAAAGAAAAACGGTAGAATGGCAACATGACGTATACATAGGGCGATAGAGAAGAACCAGAACTTTAGTACCATACCACTTATGTTACCGTAAAAACTTACGTTTGGGAAATATGGATGATTAAAGTAGTAGTTAAGCGATGTGCCGACAGCGATCCATTTAAGTTTGACATGAAATATAAAAGAAAACCGGATGCGTGGTAACATAACTTATACATAGGGTGATAGAATAGGACTAGAACTTTAGTATTATACTACTGAAGTTACCATCAATACTTAAGTTTGAGTAATATGGGTGATTAAAGTAGTAGATAAGCGATGTGCGGACAGCGATTCGTATAAGTTTGACATGAAATATAAAAGAAAACGGAAGTGTGGCAACATGACGTATACATAGGGGGATGGAATAGGACCAGAACTTTCGTATTATACCAGTAAAGTTTCCGTCAATACGTAGGTTTGGGAAATATGGATGATTAAAGTAGTAGTTAAGCGATGTGCGGACAGCGATCCGTCTAAGTTTGACATGAAATATAAAAGAAAAACGGAAGTGTGGCAACATGAAGTATACATAGGGTGATAGAAAAGGACCAGAACTTTAGTATTATACCACTCATGTTACCGTCAAAACTTGCGTTTAGAAAATATGGATGATTAAAGTAGTAGTTAAGCGATGAGCCGACATCGATCCGTTTAAGTTTGACATGAAATATAAAAGAAAACCGGATGCGTGGCAACATAACTTATACATAGGGTGATAGAATAGGACCAGAACTTTAGTATTATACTACTGAAGTTACCATCATAACTTAGGTTTGAGAAATATGGGTGATTAAAGTAGTAGATAAGCGATGTGCGGACAGCGATCCGTCGAAGTTTGACATGAAATATAAAAGAAAACGGAGGTGTGGCAACATGAAGTATACATAGGGTGATAGAAAAGGACCAGAACGATAGTGTTATACCACTCATGTTACCGTCAAAACTTACGTTTGGGAAAAAGGGGTGTTTAAAATAGTCAATAAGCGATGGGCGGATTGAGATCCGTCTAAGTTTGACATGAAATATAAAAGAAAAACGGAAGTGTGGCAACATGTATTATGCAAAGGATGATAGAATAGGACCAGAACTTAATATTATACCACTGGAGTTGCCGTCAAAACTTAGGTTTGGGGGAAATCGGTGATTAAAGTAGTTGATAAGCGATGTGCGGACAGCGATCCGTCTAAGTTTGACATGAAATACAAAAGAAAAACGGAAGTGTGGCAACATTACGTATACATAGGGTAATAGAATAGGACATAAACTTTAGTATAGTACCACTTAAAGTGCTGTCGAAATATAGGTTTGGGAAATATGAGTGTTTAAAGTAGTAGATAAGCGATGCGCGGACAGCGATCCATCCAAGTTTGACATGAAATATAAAAGAAATACGGAAGTGTGGCAACATGACGTATACATATGGTGATAAAATTGGACCACAACTTTAGTTTTACACCACTCATGTTACCGTCAAAACTTACGTTTGGGAAATATGGGTGTTTAAAATAGTCGATAAGCCATGTGCGGACAGCGATCCGTCTAAGTTTGACATAAAAAATAAAAGAAAAACGGAAGTGTGGCAACATTACGTATACATAGGGTGATAGAATAGGAACAGAACTTTAGTATTATACCACTGACGTTGCCGTCAAAACTTAGGTTTGGGAAATATGGGTGTTTAAAGTAGTAGATAAGCGATGTGCGGACAGCGATCCGTCTAGGTTTGACATGAAAAATAAAAGAAAAACGGAAGTGTAGCAACATGACGTATACCTAGGGGGATAGAATTTGACCAGAACTTTAGTGTTATACCAATCATGTTACCGTCAAAACTTACGTTTGGGATATATGGGTGTTTAAAATAGTCGATAAGCGATGTGCGGACAGCGATCCGTCTAAGTTTGACATGAAAAATAAAAGAAAAACGGAAGTGTGGCAACATTACGTATACATAGGGTGATAGAATAGGAACAGAACTTTAGTATTACACCACTGACGTTGCTGTCAAAACTTAGGTTTGGGAATTATGGGTGTTTAAAGTAGTAGATAAGCGATGTGCGGACAGCGATCCGTCTAAGTTTGACATGAAATATAAAAGAAAACGGAGGTGTGGCAACATGACGTATACATAGGGTGATAGAATCGGACCAGAACTATAGTATTATAGCACTCATATACCGTCAAAACTTACGTTTGGGAAATATGGGTGAATAAAATAGTCCATAAGCAATGTGCAGACAGCGATCGGTCTATTTTGACATGAAAAATAAAAGAACACCGGGCGCATGGCAACATAACTTATACATAGGGTGATAGAATATGACCAGAAGTTTAGTGTTATACCACTTAAGTTGCTATCAAAACTTAGGTTTGAGAAATATGGGTGATTAAAGTAGTAGATAAGCGATGTGCGGACAGCGATCCGTCTAAGTTTGACATGAAACATAAAAGAAAAACGGAAGTGTGGCAACATTATGTAAACATAGGGGGATAGAATAGGACCAGAACTTTAGTATTATACCAGTGAATTTGCCGTCAAAACTTAGGTTTGGGAATTATGGGTGTTTAAAGTAGTAGATAAGCGATGTGCAGACAGAGATCCGTCTAAGTTTACATGAAATATAAAAAAAAACTGAAGTGTGGCAACATGAAGTATACATAGGGTGATAGAAAAGGACCAGAACGATAGTGTTATACCACTCATGTTACCGTCAAAACTTACGTTTGGGAAATAGGGGTGTTTAAAATAGTCAATAAGCGATGTGCGGATTGAGATCCGTCTAAGTTTGACATGAAATATAAAAGAAAAACGGAAGTGTGGCAACATGTATTATGCAAAGGGTGATAGAATAGGACCAGAACTTAATATTATACCACTGGAGTTGCCGTCAAAACTTAGGTTTGGGGAAAATCGGTGATTAAAGTAGTTGATAAGCGATGTGCGGAGATTGATCCGTCTAAGTTTGACATGAAATATAAAAGAAAAACGGAAGTGTGGCAACATGACGTATACATATGGTGATAAAATAGGACCAGAACTTTATTATTATACTACTGAAGTTACCATCAAAACTTAGGTTTGAGAAATATGGGTCATTAAAGTAGTAGATAAGCGATGTGAGGACAGCGATCCATCTAAGTTTGACATGAAAATTAAAAGAAAAACGGAAGTGTGGCAACATGAAGTATACATAGGGTGATAGAAAAGGACCATAACTTTAGTATTGTACCACTTATGTTACCGTAAAAACTTCCGTTTGGGAAATATGGATGATTAAAGTAGTAGTTAAGCGATGTGCCGACAGCGATCCGTTTAAGTTTGATATAAAATATAAAAGAAAACCGG
The DNA here is from genome assembly GCA_035578135.1 of Flexamia atlantica. Classification (NCBI taxonomy): domain Eukaryota; kingdom Metazoa; phylum Arthropoda; class Insecta; order Hemiptera; family Cicadellidae; genus Flexamia; species Flexamia atlantica. The sequence goes on from JAQJVK010000036.1 coordinate 3,705,724, forward strand.
ATGCGTGGCAACATAACTTATACATAGGGTGATAGAATAGGACCAGAACTTTAGTATTATACTACTGAAGTTACCATCAAAACTTAAGTTTGAGAAATATGGGTGATTAAGGTAGTAGATAAGCGATGTGCGGACAGCGATTCGTCTAAGTTTGACATGAAATATAAAAGAAAACGGAGGTGTGGCAACATGAAGTATACATAGGGTGATAGAAAAGGACCAGAACGATAGTGTTATACCACTCATGTTACCGTCAAAACTTACGTTTGGGAAAAAGGGGTGTTTAAAATAGTCAATAAGCGATGGGCGGATTGAGATCCGTCTAAGTTTGACATGAAATATAAAAGAAAAACGGAAGTGTGGCAACATGTATTATGCAAAGGATGATAGAATAGGACCAGAACTTAATATTATACCACTGGAGTTGCCGTCAAAACTTAGGTTTGGGGGAAATCGGTGATTAAAGTAGTTGATAAGCGATGTGCGGACAGCGATCCGTCTAAGTTTGACATGAAATACAAAAGAAAAACGGAAGTGTGGCAACATTACGTATACATAGGGTAATAGAATAGGACATAAACTTTAGTATAGTACCACTTAAAGTGCTGTCGAAATATAGGTTTGGGAAATATGAGTGTTTAAAGTAGTAGATAAGCGATGCGCGGACAGCGATCCATCCAAGTTTGACATGAAATATAAAAGAAATACGGAAGTGTGGCAACATGACGTATACATATGGTGATAAAATTGGACCACAACTTTAGTTTTACACCACTCATGTTACCGTCAAAACTTACGTTTGGGAAATATGGGTGTTTAAAATAGTCGATAAGCCATGTGCGGACAGCGATCCGTCTAAGTTTGACATAAAAAATAAAAGAAAAACGGAAGTGTGGCAACATTACGTATACATAGGGTGATAGAATAGGAACAGAACTTTAGTATTATACCACTGACGTTGCCGTCAAAACTTAGGTTTGGGAAATATGGGTGTTTAAAGTAGTAGATAAGCGATGTGCGGACAGCGATCCGTCTAGGTTTGACATGAAAAATAAAAGAAAAACGGAAGTGTAGCAACATGACGTATACCTAGGGGGATAGAATTTGACCAGAACTTTAGTGTTATACCAATCATGTTACCGTCAAAACTTACGTTTGGGATATATGGGTGTTTAAAACAGTCGATAAGCGATGTGCGGACAGCGATCCGTCTAAGTTTGACATGAAATATAAAAGAAAACGGAGGTGTGGCAACATGACGTATACATAGGGTGATAGAATCGGACCAGAACTATAGTATTATAGCACTCATATACCGTCAAAACTTACGTTTGGGAAATATGGGTGAATAAAATAGTCCATAAGCAATGTGCAGACAGCGATCGGTCTATTTTGACATGAAAAATAAAAGAACACCGGGCGCATGGCAACATAACTTATACATAGGGTGATAGAATATGACCAGAAGTTTAGTGTTATACCACTTAAGTTGCTATCAAAACTTAGGTTTGAGAAATATGGGTGATTAAAGTAGTAGATAAGCGATGTGCGGACAGCGATCCGTCTAAGTTTGACATGAAACATAAAAGAAAAACGGAAGTGTGGCAACATTATGTAAACATAGGGGGATAGAATAGGACCAGAACTTTAGTATTATACCAGTGAATTTGCCGTCAAAACTTAGGTTTGGGAATTATGGGTGTTTAAAGTAGTAGATAAGCGATGTGCAGACAGAGATCCGTCTAAGTTTACATGAAATATAAAAAAAACTGAAGTGTGGCAACATGAAGTATACATAGGGTGATAGAAAAGGACCAGAACGATAGTGTTATACCACTCATGTTACCGTCAAAACTTACGTTTGGGAAATAGGGGTGTTTAAAATAGTCAATAAGCGATGTGCGGATTGAGATCCGTCTAAGTTTGACATGAAATATAAAAGAAAAACGGAAGTGTGGCAACATGTATTATGCAAAGGGTGATAGAATAGGACCAGAACTTAATATTATACCACTGGAGTTGCCGTCAAAACTTAGGTTTGGGGAAAATCGGTGATTAAAGTAGTTGATAAGCGATGTGCGGAGATTGATCCGTCTAAGTTTGACATGAAATATAAAAGAAAAACGGAAGTGTGGCAACATGACGTATACATATGGTGATAAAATAGGACCAGAACTTTATTATTATACTACTGAAGTTACCATCAAAACTTAGGTTTGAGAAATATGGGTCATTAAAGTAGTAGATAAGCGATGCGCGGACAGCGATCCATCCAAGTTTGACATGAAATATAAAAGAAATACGGAAGTGTGGCAACATGACGTATACATATGGTGATAAAATTGGACCACAACTTTAGTTTTACACCACTCATGTTACCGTCAAAACTTACGTTTGGGAAATATGGGTGTTTAAAATAGTCGATAAGCCATGTGCGGACAGCGATCCGTCTAAGTTTGACATAAAAAATAAAAGAAAAACGGAAGTGTGGCAACATTACGTATACATAGGGTGATAGAATAGGAACAGAACTTTAGTACTATACCACTGACGTTGCCGTCAAAACTTAGGTTTGGGAAATATGGGTGTTTAAAGTAGTAGATAAGCGATGTGCGGACAGCGATCCGTCTAGGTTTGACATGAAAAATAAAAGAAAAACGGAAGTGTAGCAACATGACGTATACCTAGGGGGATAGAATAGGACCAGAACTTTAGTGTTATACCAATCATGTTACCGTCAAAACTTACGTTTGGGATATATGGGTGTTTAAAATAGTCGATAAGCGATGTGCGGACAGCGATCCGTCTAAGTTTGACATGAAAAATAAAAGAAAAACGGAAGTGTGGCAACATTACGTATACATAGGGTGATAGAATAGGAACAGAACTTTAGTAATACACCACTGACGTTGCTGTCAAAACTTAGGTTTGGGAATTATGGGTGTTTAAAGTAGTAGATAAGCGATGTGCGGACAGCGATCCGTCTAAGTTTGACATGAAATATAAAAGAAAACGGAGGTGTGGCAACATGACGTATACATAGGGTGATAGAATCGGACCAGAACTATAGTATTATAGCACTCATATACCGTCAAAACTTACGTTTGGGAAATATGGGTGAATAAAATAGTCCATAAGCAATGTGCAGACAGCGATCGGTCTATTTTGACATGAAAAATAAAAGAACACCGGGCGCATGGCAACATAACTTATACATAGGGTGATAGAATAGGACCAGAAGTTTAGTGTTATACCACTTAAGTTGCTATCAAAACTTAGGTTTGAGAAATATGGGTGATTAAAGTAGTAGATAAGCGATGTGCGGACAGCGATCCGTCTAAGTTTGACATGAAACATAAAAGAAAAACGGAAGTGTGGCAACATTATGTAAACATAGGGGGATAGAATAGGACCAGAACTTTAGTATTATACCAGTGAATTTGCCGTCAAAACGTAGGTTTGGGAATTATGGGTGTTTAAAGTAGTAGATAAGCGATGTGCAGACAGAGATCCGTCTAAGTTTACATGAAATATAAAAAAAACTGAAGTGTGGCAACATGAAGTATACATAGGGTGATAGAAAAGGACCAGAACGATAGTGTTATACCACTCATGTTACCGTCAAAACTTACGTTTGGGAAATAGGGGTGTTTAAAATAGTCAATAAGCGATGTGCGGATTGAGATCCGTCTAAGTTTGACATGAAATATAAAAGAAAAACGGAAGTGTGGCAACATGTATTATGCAAAGGGTGATAGAATAGGACCAGAACTTAATATTATACCACTGGAGTTGCCGTCAAAACTTAGGTTTGGGGAAAATCGGTGATTAAAGTAGTTGATAAGCGATGTGCGGAGATTGATCCGTCTAAGTTTGACATGAAATATAAAAGAAAAACGGAAGTGTGGCAACATGACGTATACATATGGTGATAAAATAGGACCAGAACTTTATTATTATACTACTGAAGTTACCATCAAAACTTAGGTTTGAGAAATATGGGTCATTAAAGTAGTAGATAAGCGATGTGAGGACAGCGATCCATCTAAGTTTGACATGAAAATTAAAAGAAAAACGGAAGTGTGGCAACATGAAGTATACATAGGGTGATAGAAAAGGACCATAACTTTAGTATTGTACCACTTATGTTACCGTAAAAACTTCCGTTTGGGAAATATGGATGATTAAAGTAGTAGTTAAGCGATGTGCCGACAGCGATCCGTTTAAGTTTGACATAAAATATAAAAGAAAACCGGATGCGTGGAAACATAACTTATACATAGGGTGATAGAATAGGACCAGAACTTTAGTATTATACTACTGAAGTTACCATCAAAACTTAAGTTTGAGAAATATGGGTGATTAAGGTAGTAGATAAGCGATGTGCGGACAGCGATTCGTCTAAGTTTGACATGAAATATAAAAGAAAACCGGGCGCGTGGCAACATAATTTATACATAGGTTGATAGAATAGGACCAGAACTTTAATATTATACCAATGAAGTTGCCATCAAAACTTACGTTTAGGAAATATGGGTAATTAAAATAGTAGATAAGCGATGTGCGGACAGCCATCCGTCTAAGTTTGACATGAAAAATAAAAAAAAACGGAAGTGTGGCAACATGAAGTATACATTGTGTGATAAAGAAGGACCACAACTTTAGTGTTATACCACTCATGTTACCGTCAAAACTAACGTTTGGGAAATATGTAAGATTAAAGTAGTAGTTAAGTGATGTGCGGACAGCGATCCGTCTAAGTTTGACATGAAATATAAAAGAAAAACGGAAGTGTGGCAACATATATTATGCAAAGGGTGATAGAATAGGACCAGAACTTAATATTATACCACTGGAGTTGCCGTCAAAACTTAGGTTTGGGGAAAATCGGTGATTAAAGTAGTTGATAAGCGATGTGCGGACAGCGATCCGTCTAAGTTTGACATGAAATATAAAAGAAAACCGGATGCGTGGCAACATAACTTATACATAGGGTGATAGAATAGGACCAGAACTTTAGTATTATACTACTGAAGTTACCATCAAAACTTAAGTTTGAGAAATATGGGTGATTAAGGTAGTAGATAAGCGATGTGCGGACAGCGATTAGTCTAAGTTTGACATGAAATATAAAAGAAAACCGGGCGCGTGGCAACATAGCTTATACATAGGGTGATAGAATAGGACCAGAACTTTAGTATTATACCACTGAAGTTGCCGTCAAAACTTACGTTTGGGAAATATGGGTGATTAAAATAGTCGATAAGCGATGTGCAGACCGCGATCCGGCTAATTTAGACATGAAATACAAAAGACAACCGGGCACGTGGCAACGTAACTTATACACAGGGTGATAGAAAAGGACCAGAACTTTAGTATTATACCACTGAAGTTGCCGTCAAAACTTAGATTTGGGAAATATGGGTGATTAAAATAGTAGATAAGCGATGTGCGGACAGCGATCAGTCTAAGTTTGACATGAAATATAAAAGAAAACCGGATGCGTGGCAACATAACTTATACATAGGGTGATAGAATAGGACCAGAACTTTAGTATTATACTACTGAAGTTACCATCAAAACTTAAGTTTGAGAAATATGGGTGATTAAGGTAGTAGATAAGCGATGTGCGGACAGCGATTAGTCTAAGTTTGACATGAAATATAAAAGAAAACCGGGCGCGTGGCAACATAGCTTATACATAGGGTGATAGAATAGGACCAGAACTTTAGTATTATACGACTGAAGTTGCCGTCAAAACTTACGTTTGGGAAATATGGGTGATTAAAATAGTCGATAAGCGATGTGCAGACCGCGATCCGGCTAATTTAGACATGAAATACAAAAGACAACCGGGCACGTGGCAACGTAACTTATACACAGGGTGATAGAAAAGGACCAGAACTTGAGTATTATACCACTGAAGTTGCCGTCAAAACTTAGATTTGGGAAATATGGGTGATTAAAGTAGTAGATAAGCGATGTGCGGACAGCGATCAGTCTAAGTTCGACATAAAATATATAAGAAAAACGGAAGTGTGGCAAGACGATGTATACATAGGGTGATAGAAAAGGACCAGAACTTTAGTATTATATCACATATGTTACCGTCAAAACTTACGTTCGGGAAATATGGGTGAGTAAAGGAGGAGATAAGCGATGTGCGGGGAGCGATCCGTCTCTAAGTATGACTTGAAATATAAAAGAAAACCGGGCGCTTGGCAACATAGCTTATACATAAGATGACAGAATAGGACCAGAACTTTAGTATTATACCACTGATGTTGCCGTCAAAACTTACGTTTGTTTAAATATGGGTGATTAAAATAGTCGATAAGCGATGTGCGGACAGCGATCCGTCTAAGTTTGACATAATATACAAAAGACAACCGGGCACGTGGCAACATAATTTATACATAGGTTGATAGAATAGGACCAGAACTTTACTATTATACCACTAAAGATGCCATCAAAACTTACGTTTGGGAAATATGGGTGATAAAAATTGTAAATAAGCGATGTGCAGACAGCGATCCGTCTAAGTTTGACATGAAATACAAAAGACAACCGGGCACGTGGCAACTTAACTTATACATAGGGTGATAGAATAGGACCAGAAATTTAGTATTATACCACTGAAGTTGCCATCAAAACTTAGAATTGAGAAATATGGGTGATTGAAGTAGTAGATAAGCGATGTGCGGACAGCGATCCGTCTAAGTTTGACATGAAATATAAAAGAAAAACGGAAGTGTGGCAACAAGACGTATACATAGGATGATAGAAAAGGACCAGAACTGTAGTATTATACCACTGAAGTTGCCATTAAAAATTAGGTTTGAGAAATATGGGTGATTAAAGTAGTAGATAAGCGATGTGCGGACAGCGCTCAATCTAAGTTTGCCATGAAATATAAAAGAAAATCGAGCGCATGGCAACATAATTTATACATAGGTTGATAGAATAGGACCAGAACTTTAATATTATACCAATGAAGTTGCCATCAAAACTTACGTTTAGGAAATATGGGTAATTAAAATAGTAGATAAGCGATGTTCGGACAGCCATCCGTCTAAGTTTGACATGAAAAATAAAAAAAAACGGAAGTGTGGCAACATGAAGTATACATTGTGTGATAAAGAAGGACCACAACTTTAGTGTTATACCACTCATGTTACCGTCAAAACTAACGTTTGGGAAATATGTAAGATTAAAGTAGTAGTTAAGTGATGTGCGGACAGCGATCCGTCTAAGTTTGACATGAAATATAAAAGAAAAACGGAAGTGTGGCAACATATATTATGCAAAGGGTGATAGAATAGGACCAGAACTTAATATTATACCACTGGAGTTGCCGTCAAAACTTAGGTTTGGGGAAAATCGGTGATTAAAGTAGTTGATAAGCGATGTGCGGACAGCGATCCGTCTAAGTTTGACATGAAATATAAAAGAAAACCGGATGCGTGGCAACATAACTTATACATAGGGTGATAGAATAGGACCAGAACTTTAGTATTATACTACTGAAGTTACCATCAAAACTTAAGTTTGAGAAATATGGGTGATTAAGGTAGTAGATAAGCGATGTGCGGACAGCGATTAGTCTAAGTTTGACATGAAATATAAAAGAAAACCGGGCGCGTGGCAACATAGCTTATACATAGGGTGATAGAATAGGACCAGAACTTTAGTATTATACCACTGAAGTTGCCGTCAAAACTTACGTTTGAGAAATATGGGTGATTAAAATAGTCGATAAGCGATGTGCAGACCGCGATCCGGCTAATTTAGACATGAAATACAAAAGACAACCGGGCACGTGGCAACGTAACTTATACACAGGGTGATAGAAAAGGACCAGAACTTTAGTATTATACCACTGAAGTTGCCGTCAAAACTTAGATTTGGGAAATATGGGTGATTAAAATAGTAGATAAGCGATGTGCGGACAGCGATCAGTCTAAGTTTGACATGAAATACAAAAGACAACCGGGCACGTGACAACTTAACTTATACATAGGGTGATAGAATAGGACCAGAAATTTAGTATTATACCACTGAAGTTGCCATCAAAACTTAGAATTGAGAAATATGGGTGATTGAAGTAGTAGATAAGCGATGTGCGGACAGCGATCCGTCTAAGTTTGACATGAAATATAAAAGAAAAACGGAAGTGTGGCAACAAGACGTATACATAGGATGATAGAAAAGGACCAGAACTGTAGTATTATACCACTGAAGTTGCCATTAAAAATTAGGTTTGAGAATTATGGGTGATTAAAGTAGTAGATAAGCGAAATGCGGACAACGCTCCATCTAAGTTTGCCATGAAATATAAAAGAAAACCGAGCGCATGGCAACATAATTTATACATAGGTTGATAGAATAGGTCCAGAACTTTAATATTATACCAATGAAGTTGCCATCATAACTTACGTTTAGGAAATATGGGTAATTAAAATAGTAGATAAGCGATGTGCGGACAGCCATCCGTCTAAGTTTGATATGAAAAATATAAAAAAAACGGAAGTGTGGCAACATGAAGTATACATTGTGTGATAAAGAAGGACCACAACTTTAGTGTTATACCACTCATGTTACCGTCAAAACTAACGTTTGGGAAATATGTATGATTAAAGAAGTAGTTAAGTGATGTGCGGACAGAGATCCGTCTAAGTTTGACATGAAATATAAAAGAAAAACGGAAGTGTGGCAACATATATTATGCAAAGGGTGATAGAATAGGACCAGAACTTAATATTATACCACTGGAGTTGCCGTCAAAACTTAGGTTTTGGGAAAATCGGTGATTAAAGTAGTTGATAAGCGATGTGCGGACAGCGATCCGTCTAAGTTTGACATGAAATATAAAAGAAAACCGGATGCGTGGCAACATAACTTATACATAGGGTGATAGAATAGGACCAGAACTTTATTATTATACTACTGAAGTTACCATCAAAACTTAGGTTTGAGAAATATAGGTGATTTAAGTAGTAGATAAGCGATGTGAGGGCAGCGATCCGTCTAAGTTTGACATGAAATACAAAAGAAAAACGGAAGTGTGGCAACATTACGTATACATAGGGTAATAGAATAGGACAAAAACTTAAGTATAGTACCACTTAAAGTGCTGTCGAAATATAGGTTTGGGAAATATGAGTGTTTAAAGTAGTAGATAAGCGATGTGCGGACAGCGATCCGTCTAGGTTTGACATGAAAAATAAAAGAAAAACGGATGCGTGGCAACATAATTTATACATAGGGTGATAGAATAGGACCAGAACTTTATTATTATACTACTGAAGTTACCATCAAAACTTAGGTTTGAGAAATATGGGTCATTAAAGTAGTAGGTAAGCGATGTGAGGACAGCGATCCGTCTAAGTTTGACATGAAAAATAAAAGAAAAACGGAAGTGTGGCATCATTACGTATACATAGGGTGATAGAATAGGAACAGAACTTTAGTATTATACCACTGACGTTGCCGTCAAAACTTAGGTTTGGGAAATATGGGTGTTTAAAGTAGTAGATAAGCGATGCGCGGACAGCGATCCATCTAAGTTTGACATGAAATATAAAAGAAATACGGAAGTGTGGCAACATGACGTATACATATGGTGATAAAATAGGACCATAACTTTAGTTTTACACCACTCATGTTACCGTCAAAACTTACGTTTGGGAAATATGGGTGTTTAAAATAGTCGATAGGCCATGTGCGGACAGCGATCCGTCTACGTTTGACATGAAAAATAAAAGAAAAACGGAAGTGTGGCAACATTACGTATACATAGGGTGATAGAATAGGACCAGAACTTTATATTATGCCACTGGAGTTGCCGTCAAAACTTAGGTTTAGGGAATATCGGTGATTAAAGTAGTAGATAAGCGATGTGCGGACCGCGATCCGGCTAATTTTGACATGAAATACAAAAGACAACCGGGCACGTGGCAGCGTAACTCATACACAGGGTGATAGAAAAGGACCAGAACTTTAGTATTATACCACTGAAAATGCCGTCAAAACTTAGATTTGGGAAATATGGGTGATTAAAGTATTAGATAAGCGATGTGCGGACAGCGATCAGTCTAAGTTCGACATAAAATATATAAGAAAAACGGAAGTGTGGCAAGACGATGTATACATAGGGTGATAGAAAAGGACCAGAACTTTAGTATTATATCACATATGTTACCGTCAAAACTTACGTTCGGGAAATATGGGTGAGTAAAGGAGGAGATAAGCGATGTGCGGACAGCGATCCGTCTCTAAGTATGACTTGAAATATAAAAGAAAACCGGGCACGTGGCAACATAATTTATACATAGGTTGATAGAATGGGACCAGAACTTTACTATTATACCACTAAAGATGCCATCAAAACTTACGTTTGGGAAATATGGGTGATAAAAATAGTAAATAAGCGATGTGCAGACAGCGATCCGTCTAAGTTTGACATGAAATACAAAAGACAACCGGGCACGTGGCAACTTAACTTATATATAGGGTGATAGAATAGGACCAGAAATTTAGTATTATACCACTGAAGTTGCCATCAAAACTTAGAATTGAGAAATATGGGTGATTGAAGTAGTAGATAAGCGATGTGCGGACAGCGATCCGTCTAAGTTTGACATGAAATATAAAAGAAAAACGTAAGTGTGGCAACAAGACGTATACATAGGATGATAGAAAAGGACCAGAACTGTAGTATTATACCACTGAAGTTGCCATTAAAAATTAGGTTTTGAGAAATATGGGTGATTAAAGTAGTAGATAAGCAATGTGCGGACAGCGCTCCATCTAAGTTTGCCATGAAATATAAAAGAAAACCGAGCGCATGGCAACATAATTTATACATAGGTTGATAGAATAGGACCAGAACTTTAATATTATACCAATGAAGTTGCCAATAAAACTTACGTTTAGGAAATATGGGTAATTAAAATAGTAGATAAGCGATGTGCGGACAGCCATCCGTCTAAGTTTGACATGAAAAATAAAAAAAACGGAAGTGTGGCAACATGAAGTATACATTGTGTGATAAAGAAGGACCACAACTTTAGTGTTATACCACTCATGTTACCGTCAAAACTAACGTTTGGGAAATATGTATGATTAAAGTAGTAGTTAAGTGATGTGCGGACAGCGAACCGTCTAAGTTTGACATGAAATATAAAAGAAAAACGGAAGTGTGGCAACATATATTATGCAAAGGGTGATAGAATAGGACCAGAACTTAATATTATACAACTGGAGTTGCCGTCAAAACTTAGGTTTTGGGAAAATCGGTGATTAAAGTAGTTGATAAGCGATGTGCGGACAGCGATCCGTCTAAGTTTGACATGAAATATAAAAGAAAACCGGATGCGTGGCAACATAACTTATACATAGGGTGATAGAATAGGACCAGAACTTTAGTATTATACTACTGAAGTTACCATCAAAACTTAAGTTTGAGAAATATGGGTGATTAAGGTAGTAGATAAGCGATGTGCGGACAGCGATTCGTCTAAGTTTGACATGAAATATAAAAGAAAACCGGGCACGTGGCAACATAGCTTATACATAGGGTGATAGAATAGGACCAGAACTTTAGTATTATACCACTGAAGTTGCCGTCAAAACTTACGTTTGAGAAATATGGGTGATTAAAATAGTCGATAAGCGATGTGCAGACCGCGATCCGGCTAATTTAGACATGAAATACAAAAGACAACCGGGCACGTGGCAACGTAACTTATACACAGGGTGATAGAAAAGGACCAGAACTTTAGTATTATACCACTGAAGTTGCCGTCAAAACTTAGATTTGGGAAATATGGGTGATTAAAATAGTAGATAAGCGATGTGCGGACAGCGATCAGTCTAAGTTTGACATGAAATACAAAAGACAACCGGGCACGTGACAACTTAACTTATACATAGGGTGATAGAATAGGACCAGAAATTTAGTATTATACCACTGAAGTTGCCATCAAAACTTAGAATTGAGAAATATGGGTGATTGAAGTAGTAGATAAGCGATGTGCGGACAGCGATCCGTCTAAGTTTGACATGAAATATAAAAGAAAAACGGAAGTGTGGCAACAAGACGTATACATAGGATGATAGAAAAGGACCAGAACTGTAGTATTATACCACTGAAGTTGCCATTAAAAATTAGGTTTGAGAATTATGGGTGATTAAAGTAGTAGATAAGCGAAATGCGGACAACGCTCCATCTAAGTTTGCCATGAAATATAAAAGAAAACCGAGCGCATGGCAACATAATTTATACATAGGTTGATAGAATAGGTCCAGAACTTTAATATTATACCAATGAAGTTGCCATCATAACTTACGTTTAGGAAATATGGGTAATTAAAATAGTAGATAAGCGATGTGCGGACAGCCATCCGTCTAAGTTTGATATGAAAAATATAAAAAAAACGGAAGTGTGGCAACATGAAGTATACATTGTGTGATAAAGAAGGACCACAACTTTAGTGTTATACCACTCATGTTACCGTCAAAACTAACGTTTGGGAAATATGTATGATTAAAGAAGTAGTTAAGTGATGTGCGGACAGAGATCCGTCTAAGTTTGACATGAAATATAAAAGAAAAACGGAAGTGTGGCAACATATATTATGCAAAGGGTGATAGAATAGGACCAGAACTTAATATTATACCACTGGAGTTGCCGTCAAAACTTAGGTTTTGGGAAAATCGGTGATTAAAGTAGTTGATAAGCGATGTGCGGACAGCGATCCGTCTAAGTTTGACATGAAATATAAAAGAAAACCGGATGCGTGGCAACATAACTTATACATAGGGTGATAGAATAGGACCAGAACTTTATTATTATACTACTGAAGTTACCATCAAAACTTAGGTTTGAGAAATATAGGTGATTTAAGTAGTAGATAAGCGATGTGAGGGCAGCGATCCGTCTAAGTTTGACATGAAATACAAAAGAAAAACGGAAGTGTGGCAACATTACGTATACATAGGGTAATAGAATAGGACAAAAACTTAAGTATAGTACCACTTAAAGTGCTGTCGAAATATAGGTTTGGGAAATATGAGTGTTTAAAGTAGTAGATAAGCGATGTGCGGACAGCGATCCGTCTAGGTTTGACATGAAAAATAAAAGAAAAACGGATGCGTGGCAACATAATTTATACATAGGGTGATAGAATAGGACCAGAACTTTATTATTATACTACTGAAGTTACCATCAAAACTTAGGTTTGAGAAATATGGGTCATTAAAGTAGTAGGTAAGCGATGTGAGGACAGCGATCCGTCTAAGTTTGACATGAAAAATAAAAGAAAAACGGAAGTGTGGCATCATTACGTATACATAGGGTGATAGAATAGGAACAGAACTTTAGTATTATACCACTGACGTTGCCGTCAAAACTTAGGTTTGGGAAATATGGGTGTTTAAAGTAGTAGATAAGCGATGCGCGGACAGCGATCCATCTAAGTTTGACATGAAATATAAAAGAAATACGGAAGTGTGGCAACATGACGTATACATATGGTGATAAAATAGGACCATAACTTTAGTTTTACACCACTCATGTTACCGTCAAAACTTACGTTTGGGAAATATGGGTGTTTAAAATAGTCGATAGGCCATGTGCGGACAGCGATCCGTCTACGTTTGACATGAAAAATAAAAGAAAAACGGAAGTGTGGCAACATTACGTATACATAGGGTGATAGAATAGGACCAGAACTTTATATTATGCCACTGGAGTTGCCGTCAAAACTTAGGTTTAGGGAATATCGGTGATTAAAGTAGTAGATAAGCGATGTGCGGACCGCGATCCGGCTAATTTTGACATGAAATACAAAAGACAACCGGGCACGTGGCAGCGTAACTCATACACAGGGTGATAGAAAAGGACCAGAACTTTAGTATTATACCACTGAAAATGCCGTCAAAACTTAGATTTGGGAAATATGGGTGATTAAATTATTAGATAAGCGATATGCGGACAGCGATCAGTCTAAGTTCGACATAAAATATATAAGAAAAACGGAAGTGTGGCAAGACGATGTATACATAGGGTGATAGAAAAGGACCAGAACTTTAGTATTATATCACATATGTTACCGTCAAAACTTACGTTCGGGAAATATGGGTGAGTAAAGGAGGAGATAAGCGATGTGCGGACAGCGATCCGTCTCTAAGTATGACTTGAAATATAAAAGAAAACCGGGCACGTGGCAACATAATTTATACATAGGTTGATAGAATGGGACCAGAACTTTACTATTATACCACTAAAGATGCCATCAAAACTTACGTTTGGGAAATATGGGTGATAAAAAGAGTAAATAAGCGATGTGCAGACAGCGATCCGTCTAAGTTTGACATGAAATACAAAAGACAACCGGGCACGTGGCAACTTAACTTATACATAGGGTGATAGAATAGGACCAGAAATTTAGTATTATACCACTGAAGTTGCCATCAAAACTTAGAATTGAGAAATATGGGTGATTGAAGTAGTAGATAAGCGATGTGCGGACAGCGATCCGTCTAAGTTTGACATGAAATATAAAAGAAAAACGTAAGTGTCGCAACAAGACGTATACATAGGATGATAGAAAAGGACCAGAACTGTAGTATTATACCACTGAAGTTGCCATTAAAAATTAGGTTTTGAGAAATATGGGTGATTAAAGTAGTAGATAAGCAATGTGCGGACAGCGCTCCATCTAAGTTTGCCATGAAATATAAAAGAAAACCGAGCGCATGGCAACATAATTTATACATAGGTTGATAGAATAGGACCAGAACTTTAATATTATACCAATGAAGTTGCCAATAAAACTTACGTTTAGGAAATATGGGTAATTAAAATAGTAGATAAGCGATGTGCGGACAGCCATCCGTCTAAGTTTGACATGAAAAATAAAAAAAACGGAAGTGTGGCAACATGAAGTATACATTGTGTGATTAAGAAGGACCACAACTTTAGTGTTATACCACTCATGTTACCGTCAAAACTAACGTTTGGGAAATATGTATGATTAAAGTAGTAGTTAAGTGATGTGCGGACAGCGAACCGTCTAAGTTTGACATGAAATATAAAAGAAAAACGGAAGTGTGGCAACATATATTATGCAAAGGGTGATAGAATAGGACCAGAACTTAATATTATACAACTGGAGTTGCCGTCAAAACTTAGGTTTTGGGAAAATCGGTGATTAAAGTAGTTGATAAGCGATGTGCGGACAGCGATCCGTCTAAGTTTGACATGAAATATAAAAGAAAACCGGATGCGTGGCAACATAACTTATACATAGGGTGATAGAATAGGACCAGAACTTTAGTATTATACTACTGAAGTTACCATCAAAACTTAAGTTTGAGAAATATGGGTGATTAAGGTAGTAGATAAGCGATGTGCGGACAGCGATTCGTCTAAGTTTGACATGAAATATAAAAGAAAACCGGGCGCGTGGCAACATAGCTTATACATAGGGTGATAGAATAGGACCAGAACTTGAGTATTATACCACTGAAGTTGCCGTCACAACTTACGTTTGGGAAATATGGGTGATTAAAATAGTCGATAAGCGATGTGCAGACCGCGATCCGGCTAATTTAGACATGAAATACAAAAGACAACCGGGCACGTGGCAACGTAACTTATACACAGGGTGATAGAAAAGGACCAGAACTTTAGTATTATACCACTGAAGTTGCCGTCAAAACTTAGATTTGGGAAATATAGGTGATTAAAGTAGTAGATAAGCGATGTGCGGACAGCGATCAGTCTAAGTTCGACATAAAATATATAAGAAAAACGGAAGTGTGGCAAGACGATGTATACATAGGGTGATAGAAAAGGACCAGAACTTTAGTATTATATCACATATGTTACCGTCAAAACTTACGTTCGGGAAATATGGGTGAGTAAAGGAGGAGATAAGCGTTGTGCGGACAGCGATCCGTCTCTAAGTATGACTTGAAATATAAAAGAAAACCGGGTGCTTGGCAACATACCTTATACATAAGATGACAGAATAGGACCAGAACTTTAGTATTATACCACTGATGTTGCCGTCAAAACTTACGTTTGTTTAAATATGGGTGATTAAAATAGTCGATAAGCGATGTGCGGACAGCGATCCGTCTAAGTTTGACATGATATACAAAAGACAACCGGGCACGTGGCAACATAATTTATACATAGGTTGATAGAATAGGACCAGAACTTTACTATTATACCACTAAAGATGCCATCAAAACTTACGTTTGGGAAATATGGGTGATAAAAATAGTAAATAAGCGATGTGCAGACAGCGATCTGTCTAAGTTTGACATGAAATACAAAAGACAACCGGGCACGTGGCAACTTAACTTATACATAGGGTGATAGAATAGGACCAGAAATTTAGTATTATACCACTGAAGTTGCCATCAAAACTTAGAATTGAGAAATATGGGTGATTGAAGTAGTAGATAAGCGATGTGCGGACAGCGATCCGTCTAAGTTTGACATGAAATATAAAAGAAAAACGGAAGTGTGGCAACAAGACGTATACATAGGATGATAGAAAAGGACCAGAACTGTAGTATTATACCACTGAAGTTGCCATTAAAAATTAGGTTTGAGAAATATGGGTGATTAAAGTAGTAGATAAGCGATGTGCGGACAGTGCTCCATCTAAGTTTGCCATGAAATATAAAAGAAAACCGAGCGCATGGCAACATAATTTTTACATAGGTTGATAGAATAGGACCAGAACTTTAATATTATACCAATGAAGTTGCCATCAAAACTTACATTTAGGAAATATAGGTAATTAAAATAGTAGATAAGCGATGTGCGGACAGCCATCCGTCTAAGTTTGACATGAAAAATAAAAAAAAACGGAAGTGTGGCAACATGAAGTATACATTGTGTGATAAAGAAGGACCACAACGTTAGTGTTATACCACTCATGTTACCGTCAAAACTAACGTTTGGAAAATATGTATGATTAAAGAAGTAGTTAAGTGATGTGCGGACAGCGATCCGTCTAAGTTTGACATGAAATATAAAAGAAAAACGGAAGTGTGGCAACATATATTATGCAAAGGGTGATAGAATAGGACCAGAACTTAATATTATACCACTGGAGTTGCCGTCAAAACTTAGGTTTGGGGAAAATCGGTGATTAAAGTAGTTGATAAGCGATGTGCGGACAGCGATCCGTCTAAGTTTGACATGAAATATAAAAGAAAAACGGAAGTGTGGCAACATGAAGTATACATAGGGTAATAGTATAGGACCAGAACTTAATATTATGCCACTGGAGTTGCCGTCAAACCTTAGGTTTAGGGAATATCGGTGATTAAAGTAGTAGATAAGCGATGTGCGGACAGCGATCCGTCTAAGTTTGACATGAAATATAAAAGAAAACCGGATGCGTGGCAACATAACTTATACATAGGGTGATAGAATAGGACCAGAACTTTATTATTATACTACTGAAGTTACCATCAAAACTTAGGTTTGAGAAATATGGGTCATTAAAGTAGTAGATAAGCGATGTGAGGACAGCGATCCATCTAAGTTTGACATGAAATATAAAAGAAAAACGGAAGTGTGGCATCATGAGGTATACATAGGGTGAAAGAATAGGACCAGAACTTTATTATTATACCACTGACGTTGCCATCAAAACTTAGGTTTGAGAAATATGGGTGATTAAAGTAGTAGATAAGCGATGTGCGGACTGCGATCCGTCAAAGTTTGAAATTAAATATAAAAGAAAAACGGATTAATGGCAACATGACGTATACATAGGGCGATAGAAAAGAACCAGAACTTTAGTACTATACCACTCATGTTACCGTCAAAACCTACGTTTGGGAAATATGGATGAATAAAGTAGTAGTTAAGCGACGTGCGGACAGCGATCCGTCTAAGTTTGACATGAAATATTATAGAAAAACGGAAGTGTGGCAACATGAAGTATACATAGGGTGATAGAAAAGGACCATAACTTTAGTATTATACTACTGAAGTTACCATCAAAACTTAAGTTTGAGAAATATGGGTGATTAAGGTAGTAGATAAGCGATGTGCGGACAGCGATCCGCCTAAGTTTGACACGAAATATAAAAGAAAACCGGATGCGTGGCAACATAACTTATACATAGGGTGATAGAATAGGACCAGAACTTTATTATTATACTACGGAAGTTACCATCAAAACTTAGGTTTGAGAAATATGGGTGATTTAATTAGTAGATAAGCGATGTGAGGACAGCGATCCGTCTAAGTTTGACATGAAATACAAAACAAAAACGGAAGTGTGGCAACATTACGTATACATAGGGTAATAGAATAGGACAAAAACTTTAGTATAGTACCACTTAAAGTGCTGTCGAAATATAGGTTTGGGAAATATGAGTGTTTAAAGTAGTAGATAAGCGATGCGTGGACAGCGATCCATCTAAGTTTGACATGAAATATAAAAGAAATACGGAAGTGTGGCAACATGACGTACACATATGGTGATAAAATAGGACCATAACTTTAGTTTTACACCACTCATGTTACCGTCAAAACTTACGTTTGGGAAATATGGGTGTTTAAAATAGTCGATAAGCCATGTGCGGACAGCGATCCGTCTAAGTTTGACATGAAAAATAAAAGAAAAACGGAAGTGTGGCAACATTACGTATACATAGGGTGATAGAATAGGAACAGAACTTTAGTATTATACCACTGACGTTGCCGTCAAAACTTAGGTTTGAGAAATATGGGTGATTAAAATAGTCGATAAGCGATGTGCAGACCGCGATCCGGCTAATTTTGACATGAAATACAAAAGACAACCGGGCACGTGGCAACGTAACTTATACACAGGGTGATAGAAAAGGACCAGAACTTTAGTATTATACCACTGAAAATGCCGTCAAACTTAGATTTGGGAAATATGGGTGATTAAAGTATTAGATAAGCGATGTGCGGACAGCGATCCGTCTAAGTTCGACATTAAATATATAAGAAAAACGGAAGTGTGGCAAGACGATGTATACATAGGGTGATAGAAAAGGACCAGAACTTTAGTATTATATCCCATATGTTACCGTCAAAACTTACGTTCGGGAAATATGGGTGAGTAAAGGAGGAGATAAGCGATGTGCGGACAGCGATCCGTCTCTAAGTATGACTTGAAATATAAAAGAAAACCGGGCGCTTGGCAACATAGCTTATACATAAGATGACAGAATAGGACCAGAACTTTAGTATTATACCACTGATGTTGCCGTCAAAACTTACGTTTGTTTAAATATGGGTGATTAATATAGTCGATAAGCGATGTGCGGACAGCGATCCGTCTAAGTTTGACATGATATACAAAAGACAA
This sequence comes from Flexamia atlantica, assembly GCA_035578135.1. NCBI lineage: Eukaryota > Metazoa > Arthropoda > Insecta > Hemiptera > Cicadellidae > Flexamia > Flexamia atlantica. Next base: position 3,725,103 of record JAQJVK010000036.1, read on the forward strand.
CCGGGCACGTGGCAACATAATTTATACATAGGTTGATAGAATAGGACCAGAACTTTACTATTATACGACTAAAGATGCCATCAAAACTTACGTTTGGGAAATATGGGTGATAAAAATAGTAAATAAGCGATGTGCAGACAGCGATCCGTCTAAGTTTGACATGAAATACAAAAGACAACCGGGCACGTGGCAACTTAACTTATACATAGGCTGATATAATAGGACCAGAAATTTAGTATTATACCACTGAAGTTGCCATCAAAACTTAGAATTGAGAAATATGGGTGATTGAAGTAGTAGATAAGCGATGTGCGGACAGCGATCCGTCTAAGTTTGACATGAAATATAAAAGAAAAACGGAAGTGTGGCAACAAGACGTATACATAGGATGATAGAAAAGGACCAGAACTGTAGTATTATACCACTGAAGTTGCCATTAAAAATTAGGTTTGAGAAATATGGGTGATTAAAGTAGTAGATAAGCGATGTGCGGACAGCGCTCCATCTAAGTTTGCCATGAAATATAAAAGAAAACCGAGCGCATGGCAACATAATTTATACATAGGTTGATAGAATAGGACCAGAACTTTAATATTATACCAATGAAGTTGCCATCAAAACTTACGTTTAGGAAATATGGGTAATTAAAATAGTAGATAAGCGATGTGCGGACAGCCATCCGTCTAAGTTTGACATGAAAAATAAAAAAAAACGGAAGTGTGGCAACATGAAGTATACATTGTGTGATAAATAAGGACCACAACTTTATTGTTATACCACTCATGTTACCGTCAAAACTAACGTTTGGGAAATATGTATGATTAAAGAAGTAGTTAAGTGATGTGCGGACAGCGATCCGTCTAAGTTTGACATGAAATATAAAAGAAAAACGGAAGTGTGGCAACATATATTATGCAAAGGGTGATAGAATAGGACCAGAACTTAATATTATACCACTGGAGTTTCCGTCAAAACTTAGGTTTGGGGAAAATCGGTGATTAAAGTAGTTGATAAGCGATGTGCGGACAGCGATCCGTCTAAGTTTGACATGAAATACAAAAGAAAAACGGAAGTGTGGCAACATTACGTATACATAGGGTAATAGAATAGGACAAAAACTTTAGTATAGTACCACTTAAAGTGCTGTCGAAATATAGGTTTGGGAAGTATGAGTGTTTAAAGTAGTAGATAAGCGATGCGCGGACAGCGATCCATCTAAGTTTGACATGAAATATAAAAGAAATACGGAAGTGTGGCAACATGACGTATACATATGGTGATAAAATAGGACAACAACTTTAGTTTTACACCACTCATGTTACCGTCAAAACTTACGTTTGGGAAATTTGGGTGTTTAAAATAGTCGATAAGCCATGTGCGGACAGCGATCCGTCTAAGTTTGACATGAAAAATAAAAGAAAAACGGAAGTGTGGCAACATTACGTATACATAGGGTGATAGAATAGGAACAGAACTTTAGTATTATACCACTGACGTTGCCGTCAAAACTTAGGTTTGGGAAATATGGGTGTTTAAAGTAGTAGATAAGCGATGTGCGGACAGCGATCCGTCTAGGTTTGACATGAAATATAAAAGAAAAACGGAAGTGTGGCAACATGACGTATACCTAGGGGGATAGAATAGGACCAGAACTTTAGTGTTATACCAATCATGTTACCGTCAAAACTTACGTTTGGGAAATATGGGTGTTTAAAATAGTCAATAAGCGATGTGCGGACAGCGATCCGTCTAAGTTTGACATGAAATATAAAAGAAAAACGGAAGTGTGGCAACATGAAGTATACATAGGGTAATAGAATAGGACCAGAACTTAATATTATGCCACTGGAGTTGCCGTCAAAACTTAGGTTTAGGGAATATCGGTGATTAAAGTAGTAGATAAGCGATGTGCGGACTGCGATCCGTCAAAGTTTGAAATTAAATATAAAAGAAAAACGGAAGAATGGCAACATGACGTATACATAGGGCGATAGAAAAGAACCAGAACTTTAGTACTATACCACTCATGTTACCGTCAAAACTTACGTTTGGGAAATATGGATGAATAAAGTAGTAGTTAAGCGACGTGCGGACAGCGATCCGTCTAAGTTTGACATGAAATATTATAGAAAAACGGAAGTGTGGCAACATGAAGTATACATAGGGTGATAGAAAAGGACCAGAACTTTAGTATTATACTACTGAAGTTACCATCAAAACTTAAGTTTTAGAAATATGGGTGATTAAGGTAGTAGATAAGCGATGTGCGGAGAGCGATTCGTCTAAGTTTGACATGAAATATAAAAGAAAACCGGGCGCGTGGCAACATAGCTTATACATAGGGTGATAGAATAGGACCAGAACTTTAGTATTATACCACTGAAGTTGCCGTCAAAACTTAAGTTTGGGAAATATGGGTGATTAAAATAGTCGATAAGCGATGTGCAGACCGCGATCCGGCTAATTTTGACATGAAATACAAAAGACAACCGGGCACGTGGCAACGTAACTTATACATAGGGTGATAGAAAAGGACCAGAACTTTAGTATTATATCACATATGTTACCGTCAAAACTTACGTTCGGGAAATATGGGTGAGTAAAGGAGGAGATAAGCGATGTGCGGACAGCGATCCGTCTCTAAGTATGACTTGAAATATAAAAGAAAACCGGGCGCTTGGCAACATAGCTTATACATAAGATGACAGAATAGGACCAGAACTTTAGTATTATACCACTGATGTTGCCGTCAAAACTTACGTTTGTTTAAATATGGGTGATTAAAATAGTCGATAAGCGATGTGCGGACAGCGATCCGTCTAAGTTTGACATGATATACAAAAGACAACCGGGCACGTGGCAACATAATTTATACATAGGTTGATAGAATAGGACCAGAATTTTACTATTATACCACTAAAGATGCCATCAAAACTTTTGTTTGGGAAATATGGGTGATTAAAATAGTAAATTAGCGATGTGCGGACAGCGATCCGTCTAAGTTTGACATGAAATATAAAAGAAAAACGGAAGTGTGGCAACAAGACGTATACATAGGATGATAGAAAAGGACCAGAACTGTAGTATTATACCACTGAAGTTGCCATTAAAAATTAGGTTTGAGAAATATGGGTGATTAAAGTAGTAGATAAGCGATGAGCGGACAGCGCTCCATCTAAGTTTGCCATGAAATATAAAAGAAAACCGAGCGCATGGCAACATAATTTATACATAGGTTGATAGAATAGGACCAGAACTTTAATATTATACCAATGAAGTTGCCATCAAAACTTACGTTTAGGAAATATGGGTAATTAAAATAGTAGATAAGCGATGTGCGGACAGCCATCCGTCTAAGTTTGACATGAAAAATAAAAAAAAAACGGAAGTGTGGCAACATGAAGTATACATTGTGTGATAAAGAAGGACCACAACTTTAGTGTTATACCACTCATGTTACCGTCAAAACTAACGTTTGGGAAATATCTATGATTAAAGTAGTAGTTAAGCGATGTGCGGACAGCGATCCGTCTAAGTTTGACATGAAATATAAAAGAAAAACGAAAGTGTGGAAACATTACGTATACATAGGGGGATAGAATAAGACCAGAAATTTAGTATTATGCCAGTGAAGTTGGCGTCAAAAATTAGGTTTGGGAAATATGGGTGTTTAAAGAAGTAGATAAGCGATGTGCAGACAGAGATCCGTCTAAGTATACATGAAAAATAAAAGAAAACCTGAAGTGTGGCAACATTACGTATACATAGGGGGATAGAATAGGACCAGAACTTTAGTATTATACCACTGACGTTGCCGTCAAAACTTAGGTTTGGAAAATATGGGTGTTTAAAGTAGTAGATAAGCGATGTGCGGACACCGATCCGTCTAAGTTTGACATGAAATATAAAAGAAATATGGAAGTGTAGCAATATGACGTATACATAGGGGGATAGAATAGGACCAGAACTTTAGTGTTATACCAATCATGTTACCGTCAAAACTCACGTTTTGGAAATATGGGTGTTTAAAATAGTCAATAAGCGATGTGCGGACAGCGATCCGTCTAAGTTTGACATGAATTATAAAAGAAAACCGGATGCGAGGCAACATAACTTATACATAGGGTGATAGAATAGGACCAGAACTTTATTATTATACTACTGAAGTTACCATCAAAACTTAGGTTTGAGAAATATAGGTGATTTAAATAGTAGATAAGCGATGTGAGGACAGCGATCCGTCTAAGTTTGACATGAAATACAAAAGAAAAACGGAATTTTGGCAACATGAAGTATACATAGGGTGATAGAAAAGGACCAGAACTTTAGTATTATACCACTCATGTTACCGTTAAAACGTACGTTTGAGAAATATGGATGATTAAATTAGTAGTTAAACGATGTGCGAACAGCGATCCGTCGAAGTTTGACTTGAAATAAAAAAGAAAACGGAAGTGTGGCAACATGACGTATACATAGGGTAATAGAATAGGACCAGAACTTTAGTATAGTACCACTTAAGTTGCTGTCGAAATATATGTTTGGGAAATATGGGTGTTTAAAGTAGTAGATAAGCGATGTGCGGACAGCGATCCATCTAAGTTTGACATGAAATATAAAAGAAATACGGAAGTGTGGCAACATGACGTATACATATGGTGATAGAATAGGACCAGAACTTTAGTTTTATGCCACTCATGTTACCGTCAAAACTTACGTTTGGGAAATATGGATTATTAAGTAGTAGTTAAGCGATGTGCGGACAGCGATCCGTCTACGTTTGACATGAAATATAAAAGAAATACAGAAGTGTGGCAACATGACGTATACATATGGTGATAGAATAGGACCAGAACTTTAGTTTTACACCACTCATGTTACCGTCAAAACTTACGTTTGGGAAATATGGGTGTTTAAAATAGTCGATAAGTGATGTGCCGACAACGATCCGTCTAAGTTTGACATGAAATATAAAAGAAAACCGGGCGCGTGGCAACATAGCTTATACATAGGGTGATAGAATAGGACCAGAACTTTAGTATTATACCACTGAAGTTGCCGTCAAAACTTACGTTTGGGAAATATGGGTGATTAAAATAGTCGATAAGCGATGTGCAGACCGCGATCCGGCTAATTTTGACATGAAATACAAAAGACAACCGGGCACGTGGCAACGTAACTTATACTCAGGTGATAGAAAAGGACCAGAACTTTAGTATTATACCACTGAAAATGCCGTCAAAACTTAGATTTGGGAAATATGGGTGATTAAAGTATTAGATAAGCGATGTGCGGACAGCGATCAGTCTAAGTTCGACATGAACTATAAAAGAAAAACGGGCGCTTGGCAACATAACTTATACATAGGGTGATAGAAAAGGACCAGAACTTTAGTATTATATCACATATGTTACCGTCAAAACTTACGTTTGTTTAAATATGGGTGATTAAAATAGTCGATAAGCGATGTGCGGACAGCGATCCGTCTAAGTTTGACATGATATACAAAAGACAACCGGGCACGTGGCAACATAATTTATACATAGGGTGATAGAATAGGAACAGAACTTTAGTATTATACCACTGACGTTGCCGTCAAAACTTAGGTTTGGGAAATATGGGTGTTTAAAGTAGTAGATAAGCGATGTGCGGACAGCGATCCGTCTAGGTTTGACATGAAATATAAAAGAAAAACGGAAGTGTGGCAACATGACGTATACCTAGGGGGATAGAATAGGACCAGAACTTTGGTGTTATACCAATCATGTTACCGTCAAAACTTACGTTTGGGAAATATGGGTGTTTAAAATAGTCAATAAGCGATGTGCGGACAGCGATCCGTCTAAGTTTGACATGAAATATAAAAGAAAAACGGAAGTGTGGCAACATGAAGTATACATAGGGTAATAGAATAGGACCAGAACTTAATATTATGCCACTGGAGTTGCCGTCAAAACTTAGGTTTAGGGAATATCGGTGATTAAAGTAGTAGATAAGCGATGTGCGGACTGCGATCCGTCAAAGTTTGAAATTAAATATAAAAGAAAAACGGAAGAATGGCAACATGACGTATACATAGGGCGATAGAAAAGAACCAGAACTTTAGTACTATACCACTCATGTTACCGTCAAAACTTACGTTTGGGAAATATGGATGAATAAAGTAGTAGTTAAGCGACGTGCGGACAGCGATCCGTCTAAGTTTGACACGAAATATTATAGAAAAACGGAAGTGTGGCAACATGAAGTATACATAGGGTGATAGAAAAGGACCAGAACTTTAGTATTATACTACTGAAGTTACCATCAAAACTTAAGTTTTAGAAATATGGGTGATTAAGGTAGTAGATAAGCGATGTGCGGAGAGCGATTCGTCTAAGTTTGACATGAAATATAAAAGAAAACCGGGCGCGTGGCAACATAGCTTATACATAGGGTGATAGAATAGGACCAGAACTTTAGTATTATACCACTGAAGTTGCCGTCAAAACTTAAGTTTGGGAAATATGGGTGATTAAAATAGTCGATAAGCGATGTGCAGACCGCGATCCGGCTAATTTTGACATGAAATACAAAAGACAACCGGGCACGTGGCAACGTAACTTATACATAGGGTGATAGAAAAGGACCAGAACTTTAGTATTATATCACATATGTTACCGTCAAAACTTACGTTCGGGAAATATGGGTGAGTAAAGGAGGAGATAAGCGATGTGCGGACAGCGATCCGTCTCTAAGTATGACTTGAAATATAAAAGAAAACCGGGCGCTTGGCAACATAGCTTATACATAAGATGACAGAATAGGACCTGAACTTTAGTATTATACCACTGATGTTGCCGTCAAAACTTACGTTTGTTTAAATATGGGTGATTAAAATAGTCGATAAGCGATGTGCGGACAGCGATCCGTCTAAGTTTGACATGATATACAAAAGACAACCGGGCAAGTGGCAACATAATTTATACATAGGTTGATAGAATAGGACCAGAATTTTACTATTATACCACTAAAGATGCCATCAAAACTTTTGTTTGGGAAATATGGGTGATTAAAATAGTAAATAAGCGATGTGCGGACAGCGATCCGTCTAAGTTTGACATGAAATATAAAAGAAAAACGGAAGTGTGGCAACAAGACGTATACATAGGATGATAGAAAAGGACCAGAACTGTAGTATTATACCACTGAAGTTGCCATTAAAAATTAGGTTTGAGAAATATGGGTGATTAAAGTAGTAGATAAGCGATGAGCGGACAGCGCTCCATCTAAGTTTGCCATGAAATATAAAAGAAAACCGAGCGCATGGCAACATAATTTATACATAGGTTGATAGAATAGGACCAGAACTTTAATATTATACCAATGAAGTTGCCATCAAAACTTACGTTTAGGAAATATGGGTAATTAAAATAGTAGATAAGCGATGTGCGGACAGCCATCCGTCTAAGTTTGACATGAAAAATAAAAAAAAACGGAAGTGTGGCAACATGAAGTATACATTGTGTGATAAAGAAGGACCACAACTTTAGTGTTATACCACTCATGTTACCGTCAAAACTAACGTTTGGGAAATATCTATGATTAAAGTAGTAGTTAAGCGATGTGCGGACAGCGATCCGTCTAAGTTTGACATGAAATATAAAAGAAAAACGAAAGTGTGGAAACATTACGTATACATAGGGGGATAGAATAAGACCAGAAATTTAGTATTATGCCAGTGAAGTTGGCGTCAAAAATTAGGTTTGGGAAATATGGGTGTTTAAAGAAGTAGATAAGCGATGTGCAGACAGAGATCCGTCTAAGTATACATGAAAAATAAAAGAAAACCTGAAGTGTGGCAACATTACGTATACATAGGGGGATAGAATAGGACCAGAACTTTAGTATTATACCACTGACGTTGCCGTCAAAACTTAGGTTTGGAAAATATGGGTGTTTAAAGTAGTAGATAAGCGATGTGCGGACACCGATCCGTCTAAGTTTGACATGAAATATAAAAGAAATATGGAAGTGTAGCAATATGACGTATACATAGGGGGATAGAATAGGACCAGAACTTTAGTGTTATACCAATCATGTTACCGTCAAAACTCACGTTTTGGAAATATGGGTGTTTAAAATAGTCAATAAGCGATGTGCGTACAGCGATCCGTCTAAGTTTGACATGAATTATAAAAGAAAACCGGATGCGAGGCAACATAACTTATACATAGGGTGATAGAATAGGACCAGAACTTTATTATTATACTACTGAAGTTACCATCAAAACTTAGGTTTGAGAAATATGGGTGATTTAAATAGTAGATAAGCGATGTGAGGACAGCGATCCGTCTAAGTTTGACATGAAATACAAAAGAAAAACGGAATTTTGGCAACATGAAGTATACATAGGGTGATAGAAAAGGACCAGAACTTTAGTATTATACCACTCATGTTACCGTTAAAACGTACGTTTGAGAAATATGGATGATTAAATTAGTAGTTAAACGATGTGCGAACAGCGATCCGTCGAAGTTTGACTTGAAATAAAAAAGAAAACGGAAGTGTGGCAACATGACGTATACATAGGGTAATAGAATAGGACCAGAACTTTAGTATAGTACCACTTAAGTTGCTGTCGAAATATATGTTTGGGAAATATGGGTGTTTAAAGTAGTAGATAAGCGATGTGCGGACAGCGATCCATCTAAGTTTGACATGAAATATAAAAGAAATACGGAAGTGTGGCAACATGACGTATACATATGGTGATAGAATAGGACCAGAACTTTAGTTTTATGCCACTCATGTTACCGTCAAAACTTACGTTTGGGAAATATGGATTATTAAGTAGTAGTTAAGCGATGTGCGGACAGCGATCCGTCTACGTTTGACATGAAATATAAAAGAAATACAGAAGTGTGGCAACATGACGTATACATATGGTGATAGAATAGGACCAGAACTTTAGTTTTACACCACTCATGTTACCGTCAAAACTTACGTTTGGGAAATATGGGTGTTTAAAATAGTCGATAAGTGATGTGCCGACAACGATCCGTCTAAGTTTGACATGAAATATAAAAGAAAACCGGGCGCGTGGCAACATAGCTTATACATAGGGTGATAGAATAGGACCAGAACTTTAGTATTATACCACTGAAGTTGCCGTCAAAACTTACGTTTGGGAAATATGGGTGATTAAAATAGTCGATAAGCGATGTGCAGACCGCGATCCGGCTAATTTTGACATGAAATACAAAAGACAACCGGGCACGTGGCAACGTAACTTATACTCAGGTGATAGAAAAGGACCAGAACTTTAGTATTATACCACTGAAAATGCCGTCAAAACTTAGATTTGGGAAATATGGGTGATTAAAGTATTAGATAAGCGATGTGCGGACAGCGATCAGTCTAAGTTCGACATGAACTATAAAAGAAAAACGGGCGCTTGGCAACATAACTTATACATAGGGTGATAGAAAAGGACCAGAACTTTAGTATTATATCACATATGTTACCGTCAAAACTTACGTTCGGGAAATATGGGTGAGTAAAGGAGGAGATAAGCGATGTGCGGACAGCGATCCGTCTCTAGGTATGACTTGAAATATAAAAGAAAACCGGGCGCTTGGCAACATAGCTTATACATAAGATGACAGAATAGGACCAGAACTTTAGTATTATACCACTGATGTTGCCGTCAAAACTTACGTTCGTTTAAATATGGGTGATTAAAATAGTCGATAAGCGATGTGCGGACAGCGATCCGTCTAAGTTTGACATGATATACAAAAGACAATCGGGCACGTGGCAACATAATTTATACATAGGTTGATATAATAGGACCAGAACTTTACTATTATACCACTAAAAATGCCATCAAAACTTACGTTTGGGAAATATGGGTTATTAAAATAGTAAACAAGCGATGTGCGGACAGCGATCCGTCTAAGTTTGACATGAAATACAAAAGACAACCGGGCACGTGGCAACTTAACTTATACATAGGGTGATAGAATAGGACCAGAAATTTAGTATTATACCACTGAAGTTGCCATGAAAACTTAGAATTGAGAAATATGGGTGATTGAAGTAGTAGATAAGCGATGTGCGGACAGCGATCCGTCTAAGTTTGACATGAAATATAAAAGAAAAACGGAAGTGTGGCAACAAGACGTATACATAGGATGATAGAAAAGGACCAGAACTGTAGTATTATAGCACTGAAGTTGCCATTAAAAATTAGGTTTGAGAAATATGGGTGATTAAAGTAGTAGATAAGCGATGAGCGGACAGCGCTCCATCTAAGTTTGCCATGAAATATAAAAGAAAACCGAGCGCATGGCAACATAATTTATACATAGGTTGATAGAATAGGACCAGAACTTAAATATTATACCAATGAAGTTGCCATCAAAACTTACGTTTAGGAAATATGGGTAATTAAAATTGTAGATAAGCGATGTGCGGACAGCCATCCGTCTAAGTTTGACATGAAAAATAAAAAAAAACGGAAGTGTGGCAACATGAAGTATACATTGTGTGATAAAGAAGGACCACAACTTTAGTGTTATACCACTCATGTTACCGTCAAAACTAACGTTTGGGAAATATCTATGATTAAAGTAGTAGTTAAGCGATGTGCGGACAGCGATCCGTCTAAGTTTGACATGAAATATAAAAGAAAAACGGAAGTGTGGAAACATTACGTATACATAGGGGGATAGAATAGGACCAGAAATTTAGTATTATGCCAGTGAAGTTGGCGTCAAAAATTAGGTTTGGGAAATATGGGTGTTTAAAGAAGTAGATAAGCGATGTGCAGACAGAGATCCGTCTAAGTATACATGAAAAATAAAAGAAAACCTGAAGTGTGGCAACATTACGTATACATAGGGGGATAGAATAGGACCAGAACTTTAGTATTATACCACTGGAGTTGCCGTCAAAACCTAGGTTTGGGGAAAATCGGTGATTAAAGTAGTTGATAAGCGATGTGCGGACAGCGATCCGTCTAAGTTTGACATGAAATATAAAAGAAAAACGGAAGTGTGGCAACATGAAGTATACATAGGGTAATAGTATAGGACCAGAACTTAATATTATGCCACTGGAGTTGCCGTCAAACCTTAGGTTTAGGGAATATCGGTGATTAAAGTAGTAGATAAGCGATGTGCGGACAGCGATCCGTCTAAGTTTGACATGAAATATAAAAGAAAACCGGATGCGTGGCAACATAACTTATACATAGGGTGATAGAATAGGACCAGAACTTTATTATTATACTACTGAAGTTACCATCAAAACTTAGGTTTGAGAAATATGGGTCATTAAAGTAGTAGATAAGCGATGTGAGGACAGCGATCCATCTAAGTTTGACATGAAATATAAAAGAAAAACGGAAGTGTGGCATCATGAGGTATACATAGGGTGAAAGAATAGGACCAGAACTTTATTATTATACCACTGACGTTGCCATCAAAACTTAGGTTTGAGAAATATGGGTGATTAAAGTAGTAGATAAGCGATGTGCGGACTGCGATCCGTCAAAGTTTGACATGAAATAAAAAAGAAAACGGAAGTGTGGCAACATGACGTATACATAGGGTGATAGAATAGGACCAGAACTTTAGTATTATACCACTGAAGTTGCCATAAAAACGTAGGTTTGAGAAATATGGGTGATTAAAGTAGTAGATGAGCGATGTGCGGACAGCGATCCGTCTAAGATTGTCATGAAATATAAAAGGATAAAACGGAAGTGTGGCAACATGAAGTATACATTGTGTGATAGAAAAGGACCAGAACTTTATTATTATACCACTCATGTTACCGTCAAAACTTACGTTTGGGAAATATGTATGATTAAAGTAGTAGTTAAGCGATATGCGGACAGCGATCCGTCTAAGTTTGACATGAAATATAAAAGAAAAACGGAAGTGTGGCAACATTACGTGTACATAGGGGGATAGAATAGGACCAGAACTTTAGTATTATACCGGTGAAGTTGCCGTCAAAACTTAGATTTGGGAAATATGGGTGTTTAAAATAGTCAATAAGCGATGTGCGGACAGCGATCCGTCTAAGTTTGACATGAAATAAAAAAGAAAAACGGAAGTGTGGAAACATGAGGTATACAAAGGGGGATAGAAAAAGACCAGAACTATAGTGTTATACCACTCATGTTACCGTCAAAACTTACGTTTAGGAAATATGGGTGTTTAAAATAGTCAATAAGCGATGTGCGGACAGCGATCCGTCTAAGTTTGACATGAAATAAAAAAGAAAAACGGAAGTGTGGCAACATAGATTATACATAGGGTGATAGAATAGGACTAGAACGTAATATTATACCACTGGAGTTGCCGTCAAAACTTAGGTTTGGGGAATATCGGTGATTAAAGTAGTAGATAAGCGATGTGCGGTCAGCGATCCGTCTAAGTTTGACATGAAATATAAATGAAAACCGGATATGTGGCAACATAACTTATACAAGTGTGATAGATTAGGACAAGAACTTTAGTATTATACCACTTATATTACCGTCAAAACTTACGTTTGGGAAATATGGGTGTTTAAAATAGTCGATAAGCGATGTGCGGAAAGCGATCCGTCTAAGTTTGACATGAAAAATTAAAGAAAAACGGAAGTGTGGACACATGAAGTATACATAGGGTGATAGAAAAGGACCAGAACTTTAGTATTATACTACTGAAGTTACCACCAAAACGTAGGTTTGAGAAATATGGGTGATTAAAGTAGTAGATAAGCGATGTGCGGACAGCGATCCGTCTAAGTTTGACATGAAATACAAATGAAAAACGGAATTGTGGCAACATGAAGTATACATAGGGTGATAGAAAAGGACCAGAACTTTAGTGTTATACCACTCATGTTACCGTAAAAACTTACGTTTGGGAAATATGGATGAATAAATTAGTAGATAAGCGATGTGCGGACAGCGATCCGTCTAAGTTTGACATGAAATATAACAGGAAAAACGGAAGTGTGGCAACATGAAGTATACATAGGGTGATAGAATAGGACAAGAACTTTAGTATTATATTCGTGAAGTTGCCGTCAAAACTTAGGTTTGGGAAATATGGGTGTTTATAGTAGTAGATAAGCGATGTGCGGACAGCGATCCGTCTAAGATTTACATGAAAAAAAAGAGAAACGGAAGTGTGGCAACATGACGTATACATAGGGTGATAGAATAGGACCAGAACATTAGTGTTATACCACTCATGATACCGTCAAAACTTACGTTTGGGAAATATGGGAGATTAAAATAGTCAATAAGCGATGTGCGGACAGCGATCCGGCTAAATTTGACATGAAATATAAAAGAAAAGCGGAAGTGTGGCAACATAGATTATACATAGCGTGATAGAATAGGACCAGAACTTAATATTATACCACTGGAGTGTCCGTCAAAACTTAGGTTTGGGAAATATGTATGATTAAAGTAGTAGATAAGCGATGTGCGGACAGCGATCCGTCTAAGTTTGACATGAAATATAAAAGAAAAACGGAAGTGTGGCAACATGAAGTATACATTGTGTGATAGAAAAGGACCAGAACTTTATTATTATACCGTTGAAGTTGTCGTCAAAAATTAGGTTTGGGAAATATGGGCGTTTAAAGTAGTAGATAAGCGATGTGCAGACAGAGATCCGACTAAGTTTACATGAAATATAAAAGAAAAACTGATGTGTGGCAACATGAAGTATACATAGGGTAATAGAAAAAGACCAGAACTATAGTGTTATACCACTCATGTTACCGTCAAAACTTACGTTTGAGAAATATGGGTGTTTAAAATAGTCAATAAGCGATAAGCGGACAGCGATCCGTCTAAGTTTGACACGAAATATAAAAAAACGGAAGTGTGGCAACATGACGTATTCATAGGGTGATAGACTAGGACCAGAACTTAAGTATTGTACCACTGACGTTGCCGTCAAAACTTAAGTTTGGGAAATATGGGTGTTTAAAGTAGTAGATAAGCGATTTGCGGACAGCGATATATCTAAGTTTGACATGAAACATAAAAGAGAAACGGAAGTGTGGCAACATGACGTATACATAGGGTGATAGAATAGGACCAGAACTTTAGTATTATACCCCTGACGTTGCCGTCAAAACTTAGGTTTGGGAAATATGGGTGTTTAAAGTAGTTAAGTGTTTAAAGCTATGTGCGGACAGCGATCCGTAAAAGTTTGACATGAAATGTAAAAGAAAAACGGAAGTGTGACAACATAGATTATACATAGGGTGATAGAACAGGACCAGAACTTAATATTATACCACTGGAGTTGCCGTCAAACTTAGGTTTGGGGAATATCGGTGATTAAAGTAGTAGATAAGCGATGTGAGGACAGCGATCCGTCGAGGTTTGACATGAAAAATAAAAGAAAAACGGAAGTGTGGCAATATGAAGTATACATAGGGTGATAGAATAGGACCAGAACTTTAGTGTTATACCACTCATGATACCGTCAAAACTTACGTTTGGGAAATATGGGTGTTTAAAATAGTCGATAAGCAATATGCAGACAGCGATCGGTCTATTTTGACATGAAAAATAAAAGAACACCGGGCGCGTGGCAACATACCTTATACATAGGGTGATAATATAGGACCAGAACTTTAGTATTATACCACTCATGTTACCGTCAAAACTTACGTTTGGGAAATATGTATGATTAAAGTAGTAGATAAGCGATGTGCGGACAACGATCCGTCTAAGTTTGACATGAAATATAAAAAAAAACGGAAGTGTTGCAACATGACGTATACATTGGAGGATAGAATAGGACCAGAAATTTAGTATTATATTAGTGAAGTTGCCGTCAAAACTTAGGTTTGGGAAATATGGGTGTTTAAAATAGTAGATAAGCGATGTGCGGACAGCGATCCGTCTAAGTTTGACATGAAAGATAAATGAAAAACGGAAGTGTGGCAACATGACGTATACATAGTGTGATAGAATAGGACCAGAACTTTAGTATTATACCACTGACGTTGCCGTCAAAATTAGGTTTGGGAAATATGGGTGTTTAAAGTAGTAAAGTGTTTAAAGCGATGTGCGGACAGCGATCCGTCTAAGTTTGACATGAAATATAAAAGAAAAACGGAAGTGTGGCAACATGACGTATACATAGGGGGATAGAATAGGACCAGAACTTTAGTGTTATACCAATCATGTTACCGTCAAAACTTACGTTTGGGAAATATTTGTGTTTAAAATAGTCAATTAGCGATGTGCGGACAGCGATCCGTCTAAGTTTGACATGAAATATAAAAGAAAAACGGAAGTGTAGCAACATAGATTATACATAGGGTGATAGAATAGGACCAGAACTTAATATTATACCACTGGAGTTGCCGTCAAAACTTAGGTTTGGGGAATATCGGTGATTAAAGTAGTAGATAAGCGATGTGCAGACAGAGATCCGTCTAAGTATACATGAAAAATAAAAGAAAACCTGAAGTGTGGCAACATTACGTATACATAGGGGGATAGAATAGGACCAGAACTTTAGTATTATACCAGTGACGTTGCCGTCAAAACTTAGGTTTGGAAAATATGGGTGTTTAAAGTAGTAGATAAGCGATGTGCGGACACCGATCCGTCTAAGTTTGACATGAAATATAAAAGAAATATGGAAGTGTAGCAATATGACGTATACATAGGGGGATAGAATAGGACCAGAACTTTAGTGTTATACCAATCATGTTACCGTCAAAACTCACGTTTAGGAAATATGGGTGTTTAAAATAGTCAATAAGCGATGTGCGGACAGCGATCCGTCTAAGTTTGACATGAATTATAAAAGAAAACCGGATGCGTGGCAACATAACTTATACATAGGGTGATAGAATAGGACCAGAACTTTATTATTATACTACTGAAGTTACCATCAAAACTTAGGTTTGAGAAATATGGGTGATTTAAATAGTAGATAAGCGATGTGAGGACAGCGATCCGTCTAAGTTTGACATGAAATACAAAAGAAAAACGGAATTTTGGCAACTTGAAGTATACATAGGGTGATAGAAAAGGACCAGAACTTAAGTATTATACCACTCATGTTACCGTCAAAACGTACGTTTGAGAAATATGGATGATTAAATTAGTAGTTAAACGATGTGCGAACAGCGATCCGTCGAAGTTTGACTTGAAATAAAAAAGAAAACGGAAGTGTGGCAACATGACGTATACATAGGGTAATAGAATAGGACCAGAACTTTAGTATAGTACCACTTAAGTTGCTGTCGAAATATAGGTTTGGGAAATATGGGTGTTTAAAGTAGTAGATAAGCGATGTGCGGACAGCGATCCATCTAAGTTTGACATGAAATATAAAAGAAATACGGAAGTGTGGCAACATGACGTATACATATGGTGATAGAATAGGACCAGAACTTTAGTTTTATACCACTCATGTTACCGTCAAAACTTACGTTTGAGAAATATGGATTATTAAGTAGTAGTTAAGCGATGTGCGAACAGCGATCCGTCTAAGTTTGACATGAAATTTAAAAGAAATACAGAAGTGTGGCAACATGACGTATACATATTGTGATAGAATAGGACCAGAACTTTAGTTTTACACCACTCATGTTACCGTCAAAACTTACGTTTGGGAAATATGGATTATCAAGTAGTAGTTAAGCGATGTGCGAACAGCGATCCGTCTCTAGGTATGACTTGAAATATAAAAGAAAACCGGGCGCTTGGCAACATAGCTTTTACATAAGATGACAGAATAGGACCAGAACTTTAGTATTATACCACTGATGTTGCCGTCAAAACTTACGTTTGTTTAAATATGGGTGATTAAAATAGTCGATAAGCGATGTGCGGACAGCGATCCGTCTAAGTTTGACATGATATACAAAAGACAATCGGGCACGTGGCAACATAATTTATACATAGGTTGATATAATAGGACCAGAACCTTACTATTATACCACTAAAAATGCCATCAAAACTTACGTTTGGGAAATATGGGTTATTAATATAGTAAATAAGCGATGTGCGGACAGCGATCCGTCTAAGTTTGACATGAAATACAAAAGACAACCGGGCACGTGGCAACTTAACTTATACATAGGGTGATAGAATAGGACCAGAAATTTAGTATTATACCACTGACGTTGCCATGAAAACTTAGAATTGAGAAATATGGGTGATTGAAGTAGTAGATAAGCGATGTGCGGACAGCGATCCGTCTAAGTTTGACATGAAATATAAAAGAAAAACGGAAGTGTGGCAACAAGACGTATACATAGGATGATAGAAAAGGACCAGAACTGTAGTATTATACCACTGAAGTTGCCATTAAAAATTAGGTTTGAGAAATATGGGTGATTAAAGTAGTAGATAAGCGATGAGCGGACAGCGCTCCATCTAAGTTTGCCATGAAATATAAAAGAAAACCGAGCGCATGGCAACATAATTTATACATAGGTTGATAGAATAGGACCAGAACTTAAATATTATACCAATGCAGTTGCCATCAAAACTTACGTTTAGGAAATATGGGTAATTAAAATTGTAGATAAGCGATGTGCGGACAGCCATCCGTCTAAGTTTGACATGAAAAATAAAAAAAAAACGGAAGTGTGGCAACATGAAGTATACATTGTGTGATAAAGAAGGACCACAACTTTAGTGTTATACCACTCATGTTACCGTAAAAACTAACGTTTGGGAAATATCTATGATTAAAGTAGTAGTTAAGCGATGTGCGGACAGCGATCCGTCTAAGTTTGACATGAAATATAAAAGAAAAACGGAAGTGTGGAAACATTACGTATACATAGGGGGATAGAATAGGACCAGAAATTTAGTATTATGCCAGTG
Organism: Flexamia atlantica; assembly: GCA_035578135.1. Lineage (NCBI taxonomy): Eukaryota > Metazoa > Arthropoda > Insecta > Hemiptera > Cicadellidae > Flexamia > Flexamia atlantica. The sequence continues at coordinate 3,742,966 of JAQJVK010000036.1, forward strand.
AAGTTGGCGTCAAAAATTAGGTTTGGGAAATATGGGTGTTTAAAGAAGTAGATAAGCGATGTGCAGACAGAGATCCGTCTAAGTATACATGAAAAATAAAAGAAAACCTGAAGTGTGGCAACATTACGTATACATAGGGGGATAGAATAGGACCAGAACTTTAGTATTATACCACTGAAGTTGCCATAAAAACGTAGGTTTGAGAAATATGGGTGATTAAAGTAGTAGATAAGCGATGTGCGTACACCGATCCGTCTAAGTTTGACATGAAATATAAAAGAAAAACGGAAGTGTGGCAACATAGATTATACAAAGGATGATAGAATAGGACAAGAACGTAATATTATACCACTGGAGTTGCCGTCAAAACTAAGGTGTGGGGAATATTGGTGATTAAAGTAGTAGTTAAGCGATGTGCGGACAGCGATCCGTCTAAGTTTGACATGAATTATAAAAGAAAACCGGATGCGTGGCAACATAACTTATACATAGGGTGATAGAATAGGACCAGAACTTTATTATTATACTACTGAAGTTACCATCAAAACTTAGGTTTGAGAAATATGGGTGATTTAAATAGTAGATAAGCGATGTGAGGACAGCAATCCGTCTAAGTTTGACATGAAATACAAAAGAAAAACGGAATTTTGGCAACATGAAGTATACATAGGGTGATAGAAAAGGACCAGAACTTTAGTATTATACCACTCATGTTACCGTCAAAACGTACGTTTGAGAAATATGGATGATTAAATTAGTAGTTAAACGATGTGCGGACAGCGATCCGTCGAAGTTTGACATGAAATAAAAAAGAAAACGGAAGTGTGGCAACATGACGTATACATAGGGTGATAGAATAGGACCAGAACTTTAGTATTATACCACTGAAGTTGCCATAAAAACGTAGGTTTGAGAAATATGGGTGATTAAAGTAGTAGATGAGCGATGTGCGGACAGCGATCCGTCTAAGATTTTCATGAAATATAAAAGGATAAAACGGAAGTGTGGCAACATGAAGTATACATTGTGTGATAGAAAAGGACCAGAACTTTATTATTATACCACTCATGTTACCGTCAAAACTTACGTTTGGGAAATATGTATGATTAAAGTAGTAATTAAGCGATATGCGGACAGCGATCCGTCTAAGTTTGACATGAAATATAAAAGAAAAACGGAAGTGTGGCAACATTACGTATACATAGGGGGATAGAATAGGACCAGAACTTTAGTATTATACCGGTGAAGTTGCCGTCAAAACTTAGATTTGGGAAATATGGGTGTTTAAAATAGTCAATAAGCGATGTGCGGACAGCGATCCGTCTAAGTTTGACATGAAATAAAAAAGAAAAACGGAAGTGTGGAAACATGAGGTATACAAAGGGGGATAGAAAAAGACCAGAACTATAGTGTTATACCACTCATGTTACCGTCAAAACTTACGTTTGGGAAATATGGGTGTTTAAAATAGTCAATAAGCGATGTGCGGACAGCGATCCGTCTAAGTTTGACATGAAATAAAAAAGAAAAACGGAAGTGTGGCAACATAGATTATACATAGGGTGATAGAATAGGACCAGAACGTAATATTATACCACTGGAGTTGCCGTCAAAACTTAGGTTTGGGGAATATCGGTGATTAAAGTAGTAGATAAGCGATGTGCGGTCAGCGATCCGTCTAAGTTTGACATGAAATATAAATGAAAACCGGATATGTGGCAACATAACTTATACATAGTATGATAGATTAGGACAAGAACTTTAGTATTATACCACTTATATTACCGTCAAAACTTACGTTTGGGAAATATGGGTGTTTAAAATAGTCGATAAGCGATGTGCGGAAAGCGATCCGTCTAAGTTTGACATGAAAAATTAAAGAAAAACGGAAGTGTGGACACATGAAGTATACATAGGGTGATAGAAAAGGACCAGAACTTTAGTATTATACTACTGAGGTTACCACCAAAACGTAGGTTTGAGAAATATGGGTGATTAAAGTAGTAGATAAGCGATGTGCGGACAGCGATCCGTCTAAGTTTGACATGAAATACAAATGAAAAACGGAATTGTGGCAACATGAAGTATACATAGGGTGATAGAAAAGGACCAGAACTTTAGTATTATACCACTCATGTTACCGTAAAAACCTACGTTTGGGAAATATGGATGAGTAAATTAGTAGATAAGCGATGTGCGGACAGCGATCCGTCTAAGTTTGACATGAATTATAACAGGAAAAACGGAAGTGTGGCAACATGAAGTATACATAGGGTGATAGAATAGGACCAGAACTTTAGTATTATATTAGTGAAGTTGCCGTCAAAACTTAGGTTTGGGAAATATGGGTGTTTATAGTAGTAGATAAGCGATGTAAGGACAGCGATCCGTCTAAGATTTACATGAAAAAAAAAGAGAAACGGAAGTGTGGCAACATGACGTATACATAGGGTGATAGAATAGGACCAGAACATTAGTGTTATACCACTCATGATACCGTCAAAACTTACGTTTGGGATATATGGGTGTTTAAAATAGTCGATAAGCGATGTGCGGAAAGCGATCCGGCTAAATTTGACATGAAATATAAAAGAAAAGCGGAAGTGTGGCAACATAGATTATACATAGCGTGATAGAATAGGACCAGAACTTAATATTATACCACTGGAGTTGCCGTCAAAACTTAGGTTTGGGAAATATGTATGATTAAAGTAGTAGATAAGCGATGTGCGGACAGCGATCCGTCTAAATTTGACATGAAATATAAAAGAAAAACGGAAGTGTGGCAAAATGAAGTATACATTGTGTGATAGAAAAGGACCAGAACTTTATTATTATACCGTTGAAGTTGTCGTCAAAAATTAGGTTTGGGAAATATGGGCGTTTAAAGTAGTAGATAAGCGATGTGCAGACAGAGATCCGACTAAGTTTACATGAAATATAAAAGAAAAACTGATGTGTGGCAACATGAAGTATACATAGGGTAATAGAAAAAGACCAGAACTATAGTGTTATACCACTCATGTTACCGTCAAAACTTACGTTTGGGAAATATGGGTGTTTAAAATAGTCAATAAGCGATAAGCGGACAGCGATCCGTCTAAGTTTGAAATGAAATATAAAAAAACGGAAGTGTGGCAACATGACGTATTCATAGGGTGATAGACTTGGACCAGAACTTTAGTATTATACCACTGACGTTGCCGTCAAAACTTAAGTTTGGGAAATATGGGTGTTTAAAGTAGTAGATAAGCGATGTGCGGACAGCGATATATCTAAGTTTGACATGAAACATTAAAGAGAAACGGACGTGTGGCAACATGACGTATACATAGGGTGATAGAATAGGACCAGAACTTTAGTATTATACCCCTGACGTTGCCGTCAAAACTTAGGTTTGGGAAATATGGGTGTTTAAAGTAGTTAAGTGTTTAAAGCGATGTGCGGACAGCGATCCGTCTAAGTTTGACATGAAATATAAAAGAAAAACGGAAGTGTGGCAACATGACGTATACATAGGGGGTTAGAATTGGACCCGAATTTTAGTGTTATACCAATCATGTTACCGTCAAACCTTACGTTTGGGAAATATGGGTGTTTAAAATAGTCAATAAGCGATGTGCGGACAGCGATCCGTAAAAGTTTGACATGAAATGTAAAAGAAAAACGGAAGTGTGACAACATAGATTATACATAGGGTGATAGAACAGGACCAGAACTTAATATTATACCACTGGAGTTGCCGTCAAACTTAGGTTTGGGGAATATCGGTGATTAAAGTAGTAGATAAGCGATGTGCGGACAGCGATCCGTCGAGGTTTGACATGAAAAATAAAAGAAAAACGGAAGTGTGGCAATATGAAGTATACATAGGGTGATAGAATAGGACCAGAACTTTAGTGTTATACCACTCATGATACCGTCAAAACTTACGTTTGGGAAATATGGGTGTTTAAAATAGTCGATAAGCAATGTGCAGACAGCGATCGGTCTATTTTGACATGAAAAATAAAAGAACACCGGGCGCGTGGCAACATACCTTATACATAGGGTGATAATATAGGACCAGAACTTTAGTATTATACCACTCATGTTACCGTCAAAACTTACGTTTGGGAAATATGTATGATTAAAGTAGTAGATAAGCGATGTGCGGACAACGATCCGTCTAAGTTTGACATGAAATATAAAAAAAACGGAAGTGTTGCAACATGACGTATACATTGGAGGATAGAATAGGACCAGAAATTTAGTATTATATTAGTGAAGTTGCCGTCAAAACTTAGGTTTGGGAAATATGGGTGTTTAAAATAGTAGATAAGCGATGTGCGGACAGCGATCCGTCTAAGTTTGACATGAAAGATAAATGAAAAACGGAAGTGTGGCAACATGACGTATACATAGTGTGATAGAATAGGACCAGAACTTTAGTATTATACCACTGACGTTGCCGTCAAAATTAGGTTTGGGAAATATGGGTGTTTAAAGTAGTAAAGTGTTTAAAGCGATGTGCGGACAGCGATCCGTCTAAGTTTGACATGAAATATAAAAGAAAAACGGAAGTGTGGCAACATGACGTATACATAGGGGGATAGAATAGGACCAGAACTTTAGTGTTATACCAATCATGTTACCGTTAAAACTTACGTTTGGGAAATATTTGTGTTTAAAATAGTCAATAAGCGATGTGCGGACAGCGATCCGTCTACGTTTGACATGAAATATAAAAGAAAAACGGAAGTGTAGCAACATAGATTATACATAGGGTGATAGAATAGGACCAGAACTTAATATTATACCACTGGAGTTGCCGTCAAAACTTAGGTTTGGGGAATATCGGTGATTAAAGTAGTAGATAAGCGATGTGCAGACAGAGATCCGTCTAAGTTTACATGAAATATAAAAGAAAAACTGAAGTGTGGAAACATGAGGTATACATAGTGTGATAGAAAAAGACCAGAACTTTAGTGTTATACCACTGACGTTGCCGTCAAAACTTAGGTTGGGGAAATATGGGTGTTCAAAGTAGTAGATAAGTGATGTGCGGACAGCGATCCGTTTAATTTTGATATGAAATATAAACGAAAAACGGAAGTGTGGCAACATGAAGTATACATAGAGTGATAGAAAAGGACGAGAACTTCAGTATTATACCACTCATGTTACCGTCAAAACTTACCTATGGAAAATATTGATGATTAAAGTAGTAGTTAAGCGGTGTGCGGACAGCGATACGTCTAAGTTTGACATGAAATATAAAGAAAAACGGAAGTGTGGCAACATGAAGTATACATAGGGGGATAGAATGGGACCAGAACTTTAGTGTTATACCAATCATGTTACCGTAAAAACTTACGTTTGGGAAATATGGGTGTTTAAAATAGTCAATAAGCGATGTGCGGACTGCGATCCGTCTAAGTTTGACATGAAATATAAAAGAAAAACGAAAGTGTGGCAACATAGATTATACATAGGGTGATAGCATAGGACCAGAACTTAATATTAAACCACTGGAGTTGCCGTCATAACTTAGGTTTGGGAAATATCGGTGATTAAAGTAGTAGATAAGCGATGTGCGGAAAGCGATCCGTCTAAGTTTGACATGAAAAATACAAGAAAAACGGAAGTGTGGCAACATGACGTATACATAAGGATATAGAAAAGGACCAGAACTTTAGTATTATACCACTGAAGTGGCCGGCAAAACTTATGTTTGGGAATAACGGGTGTTTAAAGTAGTAGATAAGCGATGTGCAGACAGCGATCCGTCCAAGGTTGACATGAAATATAAAAGGAAAAACGGAAGTGTGGCAATATGAAGTATACATTGTGCGATAGAAAAGGACCAGAACTTTATTATTATACCACTCATGTTACCCTCAAAACTTAGGTTTGGGAAATATGTATGATTAAAGTAGTAGTTAAGCGATGTGCGGACAGCGATCCGTCTAAGTTTGAAATGAAATATAAAAGAAAAACGGAAGTGTGGCAACATTACGTATACATAGGGTGATAGAATAGGACCAGAACTTTAGTATTATACCGGTGAAGTTGCCGTCAAAACTTAGGTTTGGGAAATATAGGTGTTTAAAGTAGTAGATAAGCGATGTGCAGACAGAGATCCGTCTAAGTTTACATGAAATATAAAAGAAAAACTGAAGTGTGGAAACATGAGGTGTACATAGGGTGATACAAAAAGACCAGAACTATTGTGTTATACCACTCATGTTACCGTCAAAACTTACGTTTGGGATATATGGGTGTTTAAAATAGTCAATAAGCGATAAGCGGACAGCGATCCGTCTAAGTTTTAAATGAAATATAATAAATCGGAAGTGTGGCAACATGACGTATACATAGGGTGAATGAATTGGACCAGAACTTTAGTATCATACCACTGACGTTGCCGTCAAAACTTAGGTTTGGGAAATATATATGATTAAAGTAGTAGTTAAGCGATGTGCGGACGGCGATCTGTCTAAGTCTGACATGAAATATAAAAGAAAAACGGAAGTGTGGCAACATGAAGTATACATAGGGTGATAGAAAAGGACCAGAACTTTAGTATTATACCACTGAAGTTGCCGGCAAAACTTAGGTTTGGAAATAACGGGTGTTTAAAGTAGTAGATAAGCGATATAAGGACAGCGATCCGTCTAAGTTTGACATGAAATATAAAAGGAAAAACGGAAGTTTGGCAACATGAAGTGTACATAGGGTGATAGAAAAGGACCAGAACTTTAGTATTATACCACTCGTATTACCGTCAAAACTTACGTTTGGGAAATATGTATGATTAAAGTAGTAGATTAGCGATGTACAGACAGCGATCCGTCTAAGTTTGACATGAAATATAAAAGGAAAAACGGAAGTGTGGCAACATGAAGTATACATAGGGTAATAGAAAAAGACCAGAACTATAGTGTTATACCACTCATGTTACCGTCAAAACTTACGTTTGGGAAATATGGGTGTTTAAAATAGTCAATAAGCGATAAGCGGACCGCGATCCGTCTACGTTTGAAATGAAATATAAACAAACGGAAGTGTGGCAACATGACGTATACATAGGGTGATAGAATAGGACCAGAACTTTAGTATTATACCACTGACGTTGCCATCAAAATTAGGTTTGGGAAATATGGGTGTTTAAAGTAGTAAAGTGTTTAAAGCGATGTGCGGACAGCGATCCGTCTAAGTTTGACATGAAATATAAAAGAAAAACGGAAGTGTGGCAACATGACGTATACATAGGGGGATAGAATAGGACCAGAACTTTAGTGTTATACCAATCATGTTACCGTCAAAACTTACGTTTGGGAAATATTTGTGTTTAAAATAGTCAATAAGCGATGTGCGGACAGCGATCCGTCTAAGTTTGACATGAAATGTAAAAGAAAAACGGAAGTGTAGCAACATAGATTATACATAGGGTGATAGAATAGGACCAGAACTTAATATTATACCACTGGAGTTGCCGTCAAAACTTAGGTTTGGGGAATATCGGTGATTAAAGTAGTAGATAAGCGATATGCGGACAGCGATCCGTCTAAGTTTGACATGAAATATAAAAAAAAACGGAAGTGTGGCAACATGACGTATACATAGGGGGGGAAAAATAGGACCAGAACTTTAGTGTTATACCAATCATGTTACCGTCAAAACTTACGTTTGGGAAATATTTGTGTTTAAAATAGTCAATAAGCAATGTGCGGACAGCGATCCGTCTAAGTTTGACATGAAATGTAAAAGAAAAACGGAAGTGTGGCAACATAGATTATACATAGGGTGATAGAATAGGACCAGAACTTAATATTATACCACTGGAGTTGCCGTCAAAACTTAGGTTTGGGGAATATCGGTGATTAAATTAGTAGATAAGCGATGTTCGGACAGCGATCCGTCTAAGTTTGACATGAAATATAAATGAAAAACGGAATTGTGGCAACATGAAGTATACATAGGGTAATAGAAAAGGACCAGAACTTTAGTATTATACCACTCATGTTACCGTCAAAACATACGTTTGGGAAATATGGATGATTAAAGTAGTAGTTAAGCGATGTGCGGACAGCGATTCGTCTAAGTTTGACATAAAATATGAAAGAAAACGGAAGTGTGGCCACATGACGTATACATAGGGGGATAGAATAGGACCAGAACGTTAGTATTATACCAGTGAAGTTGCCGGCAAAACTTAGGTTTGGAAATAACGGGTGTTTAAAGTAGTAGATAAGCGATATAAGGACAGCGATCCGTCTAAGTTTACATGAAATATAAAAGAAAAACTGAAGTGTGGAAACATGAGGTGTACATAGGGTGATACAAAAAGACCAGAACTATTGTGTTATACCACTCATGTTACCGTCAAAACTTACGTTTGGGATATATGGGTGTTTAAAATAGTCAATAAGCGATAAGCGGACAGCGATCCGTCTAAGTTTTAAATGAAATATAATAAATCGGAAGTGTGGCAACATGACGTATACATAGGGTGAATGAATTGGACCAGAACTTTAGTATCATACCACTGACGTTGCCGTCAAAACTTAGGTTTGGGAAATATATATGATTAAAGTAGTAGTTAAGCGATGTGCGGACGGCGATCTGTCTAAGTCTGACATGAAATATAAAAGAAAAACGGAAGTGTGGCAACATGAAGTATACATAGGGTGATAGAAAAGGACCAGAACTTTAGTATTATACCACTGAAGTTGCCGGCAAAACTTAGGTTTGGAAATAACGGGTGTTTAAAGTAGTAGATAAGCGATATAAGGACAGCGATCCGTCTAAGTTTGACATGAAATATAAAAGGAAAAACGGAAGTTTGGCAACATGAAGTGTACATAGGGTGATAGAAAAGGACCAGAACTTTAGTATTATACCACTCATATTACCGTCAAAACTTACGTTTGGGAAATATGTATGATTAAAGTAGTAGATTAGCGATGTACAGACAGAGATCCGACTAAGTTTACATGAAATATAAAAGAAAAACTGAAGTGTGGCAACATGAAGTATACATAGGGTAATAGAAAAAGACCAGAACTATAGTGTTATACCACTCATGTTACCGTCAAAACTTACGTTTGGGAAATATGGGTGTTTAAAATAGTCAATAAGCGATAAGCGGACCGCGATCCGTCTACGTTTGAAATGAAATATAAACAAACGGAAGTGTGGCAACATGACGTATACATAGGGTGATAGAATAGGACCAGAACTTTAGTATTATACCACTGACGTTGCCATCAAAATTAGGTTTGGGAAATATGGGTGTTTAAAGTAGTAAAGTGTTTAAAGCGATGTGCGGACAGCGATCCGTCTAAGTTTGACATGAAATATAAAAGAAAAACGGAAGTGTGGCAACATGACGTATACATAGGGGGATAGAATAGGACCAGAACTTTAGTGTTATACCAATCATGTTACCGTCAAAACTTACGTTTGGGAAATATTTGTGTTTAAAATAGTCAATAAGCGATGTGCGGACAGCGATCCGTCTAAGTTTGACATGAAATGTAAAAGAAAAACGGAAGTGTAGCAACATAGATTATACATAGGGTGATAGAATAGGACCAGAACTTAATATTATACCACTGGAGTTGCCGTCAAAACTTAGGTTTGGGGAATATCGGTGATTAAAGTAGTAGATAAGCGATATGCGGACAGCGATCCGTCTAAGTTTGACATGAAATATAAAAAAAAACGGAAGTGTGGCAACATGACGTATACATAGGGGGGGAAAAATAGGACCAGAACTTTAGTGTTATACCAATCATGTTACCGTCAAAACTTACGTTTGGGAAATATTTGTGTTTAAAATAGTCAATAAGCAATGTGCGGACAGCGATCCGTCTAAGTTTGACATGAAATGTAAAACAAAAACGGAAGTGTGGCAACATAGATTATACATAGGGTGATAGAATAGGACCAAAACTTAATATTATACCACTGGAGTTGCCGTCAAAACTTAGGTTTGGGGAATATCGGTGATTAAATTAGTAGATAAGCGATGTTCGGACAGCGATCCGTCTAAGTTTGACATGAAATATAAATGAAAAACGGAATTGTGGCAACATGAAGTATACATAGGGTAATAGAAAAGGACCAGAACTTTAGTATTATACCACTCATGTTACCGTCAAAACATACGTTTGGGAAATATGGATGATTAAAGTAGTAGTTAAGCGATGTGCGGACAGCGATTCGTCTAAGTTTGACATAAAATATGAAAGAAAACGGAAGTGTGGCCACATGACGTATACATAGGGGGATAGAATAGGACCAGAACGTTAGTATTATACCAGTGAAGTTGCCGGCAAAACTTAGGTTTGGAAATAACGGGTGTTTAAAGTAGTAGATAAGCGATATAAGGACAGCGATCCGTCTAAGTTTGACATGAAATATAAAAGGAAAAACGGAAGTTTGGCAACATGAAGTGTACATAGGGTGATAGAAAAGGACCAGAACTTTAGTATTATACCACTCATATTACCGTCAAAACTTACGTTTGGGAAATATGTATGATTAAACTAGTAGATTAGCGATGTACAGACAGAGATCCGACTAAGTTTACATGAAATATAAAAGAAAAACTGAAGTGTGGCAACATGAAGTATACATAGGGTAATAGAAAAAGACCAGAACTATAGTGTTATACCACTCATGTTACCGTCAAAACTTACGTTTGGGAAATATGTATGATTAAAGTAGTAGTTAAGCGATATGCGGACAGCGATCCGTCTAAGTTTGACATGAAATAAAAAAGAAAAACGGAAGTGTGGCAACATTACGTATACATAGGGGGATAGAATAGGACCAGAACTTTAGTATTATACCGGTGAAGTTGCCGTCAAAACTTAGGTTCGAGAAAAATGGGTGTTTAAAATAGTAGATAAGCGATGTGGGACAGCGATCCGTCTAAGTTTGACATGAAAGATAAATGAAAAACGGAAGTGTGGCAACATGACGTATACATAGGGTGATAGAATAGGACCAGAACTTTAGTGTTATACTACTCATGATACCGTCAAAACTTACGTTTGGGATATATGGGTGTTTAAAATAGTCGATTAGCGATGTGAGGGTAGCGATCCGTCTAAGTTTGACATGAAAAATAAAAGAAAAACGGAAGAGTGGCAACATGACGTATACATAGGGTGATAGAATAGGACCATAGCTTAATATTATACCACTGACATTGCCGTCAAAAGTTAGGTTTGGGGAATATCGGTGATTAAAGTAGTAGATAAGCGATGTGCGGACAGCGATCCGTCGAAGTTTGACATGAAAAATAAAAGAAAAACGGAAGGTGGCAACATGAAGTATACATAGGATGATAGAATAGGACCAGAACTTTAGTGTTATACCACTCATGATACCGTCAAAACTTACGTTTGGGAAATATGGGTGTTTAAAATAGTCGATAAGCAATGTGCAGACACCGATCGGTCTATTTTGACATGAAAAATAAAAGAACACCGGGCGCGTGGCAACATACCTTATACATAGGGTGATAGAATAGGACCAGAACGTTAGTATTATACCACTGAAGTTGCCATAAAAACGTAGGTTTGAGAAATATGGGTGATTAAAGTAGTAGATGAGCGATGTGCGGACAGCGATCCGTCTAAGATTGTCATGAAATATAAAAGGATAAAACGGAAGTGTGGCAACATGAAGTATACATTGTGTGATAGAAAAGGACCAGAACTTTATTATTATACCACTCATGTTACCGTCAAAACTTACGTTTGGGAAATATGTATGATTAAAGTAGTAGTTAAGCGATATGCGGACAGCGATCCGTCTAAGTTTGACATGAAAAATTAAAGAAAAACGGAAGTGTGGACACATGAAGTATACATAGGGTGATAGAAAAGGACCAGAACTTTAGTATTATACTACTGAAGTTACCACCAAAACGTAGGTTTGAGAAATATGGGTGATTAAAGTAGTAGATAAGCGATGTGCGGACAGCGATCCGTCTAAGTTTGACATGAAATACAAATGAAAAACGGAATTGTGGCAACATGAAGTATACATAGGGTGATAGAAAAGGACCAGAACTTTAGTATTATACCACTCATGTTACCGTAAAAACTTACGTTTGGGAAATATGGATGATTAAATTAGTAGATAAGCGATGTGCGGACAGCGATCCGTCTAAGTTTGACATGAAATATAACAGGAAAAACGGAAGTGTGGCAACATGAAGTATACATAGGGTGATAGAATAGGACCAGAACTTTAGTATTATATTAGTGAAGTTGCCGTCAAAACCTAGGTTTGGGAAATATGGGTGTTTATAGTAGTAGATAAGCGATGTGCGGACAGCGATCCGTCAAAGTTTGACATGAAATATAAAAAAAAACGGAAGTGTGGCAACATGACGTATACAAAGGGGGATAGAATAGGACCAGAACTTTAGTGTTATACCAATCATGTTGCCGTAAAAACTCACATTTGGGAAATATGGGTGTTTAAAATAGTCAATAAGCGATGTGCGGACAGCGATCCGTCTAAGTTTGACATGAAATATAAAAGAAAAACGGAAATGTGGCAAAATATTTTATACTTAGGGTGATAGAATAGGACCAGAACTTAATATTATATCACTGGATTTGCCGTCAAAACTTAGGTTTGGGGAATATCGGTGATTAAAGTAGTAGATAAGCGATGTGCGGTCAGCGATCCGTCTAAGTTTGACATGAAATATAAAAGAAAACCGGATATGTGGCAACATAACTTATACATAGTGTGATAGATTAGGAGAAGAACTTTAGTATTATACCACTGACGTTGCCGTCAAAACTTAGGTTTGGGAAATATGGGTGTTTAAAGTAGTAAAGTGTTTAAAGCGATGAGCGGAAAGCGATCCGTCTAAGTTTGACATGAAAAATAAAAGAAAAACGGAAGTGTGGCAATATGACGTATACATAGGGAAATAGAAAAGGACCAGAACTTTAGTATTATACCACTGAAGTTGCCGGCATAACTTAGGTTTGGGAAATATGGGTGTTTAAAGTAGTAGATAAGCGATGTGCGGACAGCGACCCGTCTAAGTTTGACATGCAAAATAAAGGAGAAATGGAAGTGTGACAACATGACGTATACATAGGGTGATAGAATAGGACCAGAACTTTAGTATTATACCACTGACGTTGCCGTCAAAACTTAGGTTTGGGAAATATGGGTGTTTAAAGTAGTAAAGTGTTTAAAGCGATGTGCGGAAAGCGATTCGTCTAAGTTTGACATGAAAAATAAAAGAGAAACGGAAATGTGGCAACATTACGTATACATAGGGTGATAGAATAGGACCAGAACTTTAGTATTATACCACTCATGTTACCGTCAAAACTTACGTTTGGGAAATATGTATGATTAAAGTAGTACTTAAGCGATGTGCGGTCAGCGATCCGTCTAAGTTTGACATGAAATATAAAAGAAAAACGGAAGTGTGGCTACATTACGTATACATAGGGGGATAGAATAGGACCAGAACTTTTGTATTATACCGGTGAAGTTGCCGTCAAAACTTAGGTTTGGGAAATATGGGTGTTTAAAGTAGTAGATAAGCGATGTGCAGACAGAGATCCGACTAAGTTGACATGAAATATAAAAGAAAAACTGAAGTGTGGCAACATGAAGTATACATAGGGTAATAGAAAAAGACCAGAACTATAGTCTTATACCACTCATGTTACCGTCAAAACTTACGTTTCGGAAATATGGGTGTTTAAAATAGTCAATAAGCGATAAGCGGACAGCGATCCGTCTAAGTTTGAAATGAAATATAAATAAACGGAAGTGTGGCAACATGACGTATACATAGGGTGATAGAATAGGACAAGAACTTTAGTATTATACCGCTAACGTTGCCGTCAAAACTTAGGTTTGGGAAATATGGGTGTTTAAAGTAGTAGATAAGCGATGTGCGGACAGCGACCCGTCTAAGTTTGACATGCAAAATAAAAGAGAAACGGAAGTGTGACAACATGACGTATACATAGGGTGATAGAATAGGACCAGAACTTTAGTATTATACCACTGACGTTGCCGTCAAAACTTCGTTTGGGAAATATGGGTGTTTAAAGTAGTAAAGTGTTTAAAGCGATGTGCGGAAAGCGATCCGTCTAAGTTTGACATGAAAAATAAAAGAAAAACGGAAGTGTGGCGACATGACGTATACATAGGGAAATAGAAAAGGACCAGAACTTTAGTATTATACCACTGAAGTTGCCGGCAAAACTTAGGTTTGGGAATAACGGGTGTTTAAAGTAGTAGATAAGCGATGTGCGGACAGCGATCCGTCTAAGATTTACATGAAAAAAAGAGAAACGGAAGTGTGGCAACATGACGTATACATAGGGTGATAGAATAGGACCAGAACTTTAGTGTTATACCACTCATGATACCGTCAAAACTTACGTTTGGGATATATGGGTGTTTAAAATAGTCGATAAGCGATGTGCGGAAAGCGATCCGTCTAAGTTTGACATGAAATATAAAAGAAAAACGGAAGTGTGGCAACATGACGTATACATAGGGAAATAGAAATGGACCAGAACTTTAGTATTATACCACTGAAGTTGCCGGCATAACTTAGGTTTGGGAAATATGAGTGTTTAAAGTAGTAGATAAGCGATGTGCGGACAGCGACCCGTCTAAGTTTGACATGCAAAATAAAAGAGAAACGGAAGTGTGAAAACATGACGTATACATAGGGTGATAGAATAGGACCAGAACTTTAGTATTATACCACTGACGTTGCCGTCAAAACTTAGGTTTGGGAAATATGGGTGTTTATAGTAGTAGATAAGCGATGTGCGGACAGCGATCCGTCTAAGATTTACATGAAAAAAAAGAGAAACGGAAGTGTGGCAACATGACGTATACTCCCCTCCAAAGATTATAAAAAGTCAGATTACAAATTATATATAATAACTCAAAAGTTAGTATGTTATCTCAATATCAGGAGCAGAGCAAAGAATGTCTACACTGAACAGAAGTCTAGAGCAGAATGACGAACTGAGCTAATGGTAGCAGATATATAAGATAGTACGTACCATACAGAAATCGGTGACTACACAAGTCAAAAAACAACTGTACATATTAATACAAGGAGGTGACTACACAATCCAAAAGAACAACTATACATGTCAACTGACTACACAAATCAAAAGAACAACCATTTAAAAGCTACAAGAGCAAAGTTAATTATTAAATATCCATTTCCCTTTTGGTCAAAAAATGTTAATTTTCCCATGAATATTTAAATTGATGTCTTAATACCTCAATATATAATAAAAAAGTACAGACTAAGGTAGCAGAGACTCAAATGTACCCATATACAAATTTTAAATAAAATTCAATAATTAGTTTCTAAGCTATAGCATTTTGATTTTTTGCCCCTTCAATTTCTGTGATGCAACCCGCATCACCCAGTTTGAGTCTTAGCATAAGTTGACATGTACCTATATACCAAGTTACATCAATATCCATCAACTAGTTCCAAAGATATTAGATTTTTAAACATAGCGCCTTCAATTCTCTAGATACTCACCCGCATTACAGGGTATAAGTATGATTTAAATTGTAGCAGAAGTTATCAGGTATCCACATACCAAGTTTTATCAAATTCGGACCAGTAGTTCCTGAGTTATTAAATTTTAAGTTTTTACATGATAATTGCCCCTTCATTTTTCAAGATGCAACCCGCAACATCCTAGTTAAGACCTGTCATATGTGTCAGTACCGCCTGGGGGGCACCTACACTACGTAGTAGGTGATTTTTGGCCTGAAAAATGACGTAGGACTTACCGTTTTCGAGATATCAGCATTTTTAGGTATTTTTAGCCATATTTGAGAAGAAAAAGAACAAAAAGAGAGGGTGGATGGGGTTAGCGGGGGGTGTAAGTTTATGGAAAAGGTAGAAGAGGTTAAGAAGTACCTAAATACCAAATTTTAGCTATATTAACTAACCCGTTCCAAAGTTATTTAATTTTAAGTAGAATTTCATATAATATTATAACATTACAAAGAACTAATGTAACATACCCGGCATATCATAAAATATACATATGTCTTTTTATTCTCTATGTGATTAACTACACTTTATATAGTAACACTTTAGGGGGATAATGTGACATAACATATAGTGTTATGAATATGAATGTTTTCACTGTCTACAGTTGCCAACACTGGTTACAGTACAGGGGGGGCGGGGGACGGGGGACAGCACAGCAAGAACAAATAGCTTATCAGTCAACGAAACCACCAAACAGGATACCATACTTCCTGTCGATAGCTGAATCAATACTGAGTCAGTCTTGAACGCAATGTGGTGTTTAGTGCAGTGTTTCGGTTGTTCGCTCGCTTGTTTTAAAGACTCGCCACCACCACCGACCTCACAGGAGCCAGAGTACGCGGAAATAATCAATAGGCCCCCACCTCATCGGAACCCTGTCAATGCTGTCACGAATCCCGGTTACTCTGAATAAGTAAGTTGTAGTTATTTTGTTTGCTTGATCTTACCTTCAATACACACTCCCACGCATAAGTCTGCAGCGTAAAACACCACCTTCAGGGATACAGGTCACTTGATATATCTAGTGTGACGTAATATACACCATTATTATAGTATGACCATTATTATAGTAAACCATTATAATATACGGTAGCGTGACGTAGTAAGTACGTATGTAAATACGTATGTAATAGGGGTAGCGTGACATAGTATGTTATAGTATATGCTTTTTACTCTATGCTGTTGGCAACACCGGTACAGGGATCGGGGGCGGTGGACGGGGACGGGGGCGGGGGACGGGCAACTTTTAATACTCTATGTACACTTACACACTATAGGGAATAATATGACATATCACTATCTCTATGACATAGTAAGTACATATGTAATAGGGGTTATACTCTATGCCTATAGGGGGTTGGCGTGACGTATAACACTCTATGGGGTTATACTCTATGGGTATAGGTTATGTCCGCCATATTGGCGGGAAACAAAAGTGAGGTTATGTGTTTTGGCGGGAACCGAAAGTGAGGTTATGTGTTTTGGCGGGAAAAGAGTGAGGTTATGTTTTTTTGGCGGGAACCGAAAGTGAGGTTATGTTTTTTAGCGGGACACGGCGCCGCCATCTTGTTTCCGGTTGACTTTCCCGCCACATGGGCGCCGCCATGACACTTCCGGGCCCCAAGTGGGGGGTAGACTACTTGTTCTCATTAGCACTTGTTGGATCCAATAACAAAAATATATCACTCATTATAATCAATCTACTTTATTATAAAACAAATTATAAAAATAATTTAATATAAAAAGACACAAGCAATAACCAGGAAAATTTTACCTCGAGTAATAATAATCAAATATTTCATTTTGTAAGGCAATTGTTTGCGTCAAAATTTTAGGCATCTGGCAAGTCACAAAAAGATGGGAGAGGGCTCAATTTAAAGGTCTCTATTCCATGATAGCGGGAAAAATAATGAAATTACTTGCAATTCACCGGAAAACAAGAAATAATGTAAAATATCTACCATTTAAAAAGCATTAAAATCTACAAACACCTGCTTTGTTTACATAAAACATGAAATGCTGATACTTGAATGAATACTATGTGCTAGGCTAGATATCAGTGTAAGGTAGATTCAGTTTGCTATCAAGGTATTTTGTACTTTAATAAAGGATCATTTGAATTTTTCCTCACTAGGGGTTTTAATCCCAGTAGTTTGCTGTTAAGTACCTCACTAGACACAACAACTCAACATTTACAATTAATTATAAGATAAAAACACATTTATTACACTATATACCTAACAATACTGTTACAATTTCAAGTAATTTAATACTCCATAAGACTCAATGTTAAATATACTCTCCATAAGAGCCCATGTTAAATCTTTTCTCCATAAGAGCCCATGTTAAATCTATTCCCCATAAGAGCCCATGTTACTGCTTAAGCGCTGGGTATTCTACTGGTAAAGTACAAAGGTTCTGGTCCTATTCTATCATCCTATGTGTACGTGATGTTGGCACACTTCCGTATTTATTTTATATTTCATGTAAAACTTAGACAAATCGCTGTCCACACATCGCAAAGCGACTACTTTAACCATCTATATTTCCAAAACCTAAGTTTTTAAGGAACCTCGGTGGTATGATACTATATTTCTGGTCCTATTCTATCACCCTATGTGTACGTCATGTATCCACAATTCCGTATTTATTTTTATTTTTCATGACAATCCTAGACAAATCGCTGACCGCAGATCGCAAAGCGGCTAGTTTAATCACCCATATTTCCAAAACCTAAGTTTTTACGGTAACTTCGGTGGTATAATACTATATTTCTGGTACTATTCTATCATCCTATGTGTACGTGATGTTGGCACACTTCCATATTTATTTTATATTTCATGTCAAACTTTGACAAATCGTTGTCCGCAAATCGTAAAGCGATTACTTTAATCACCCATATTTCCAAAACCTAAGTTATTATGGTTACTTAAGTGGTAAAATACAAAGGTTCTGGTCCTATTCTATCATCCTATGTGTACGTCATGTTGGCACACTTCCGTAATTATTTTATATTTTATGTCAAACTTAGACAAATCGTTGTCCGGACATCGCAAAGCGGCTAATTTAATCACCCATATTTCCAAAACCTAAGTTTTTACGGTAACTTGGTTGGTATGATACTAAAGTTCTGGTTCTATTCTATCACCCTATGAGTACCTACTATTGCCACACTTCCGTATTTTTTTTATACTTCATGTCAAAATTAGACAAATCGCTGACCGCAGATCGCAAAGCGGCTAGTTTAATCACCCATATTTCCAAAACCTAAGTTTTTACGGAACTTCGGTGGTATGATACTATATTTCTGGTCCTATTCTATCACCCTATGTGTACGTCATGTATCCACCAATCCGTATTTATTTTATATTTCATGTCAAAATTAGACAAATCGCTGACTGCAGATCGCAAAGCGGCTAGTTTAATCACCCGTATTTCCAAAACCTAAGTTTTTACGGTAACTTGGTTGGTATAATACTAAAGTTCTGGTTCAATTCTATCACCATATTTGTACCTCATGTTGGCACACTTCCGTATTTATTTTATTTTTCATGTCAAAATTAGACAAATCGCTGACCGCAGATCGCAAAGCGGCTAGTTTAATCACCCATATTTCCAAAACCTAAGTTTTTACGGTAACTTCGGTGGTATAATACTATATTTCTGGTACTATTCTATCATCCTATGTGTACGTCATGTTGGCAAACTTCCATATTTATTTTATATTTCATGTCAAACTTTGACAAATCGTTGTCCGCACATCGCAAAGCGACTACTTTAATCACCCATATTTCCAAAACCTACGTTTTTATGGTAACTTGGGTAGTAAAGTACAAAGGTTCTGGTCCTATTCTATCATCCTATGTGTACGTCATTTTGGCACACTTCCGTATTTATTTTATTTTTCATGTCAAACTTTGACAAATCGCTGACCGCGGATCGCAAAGCGGCTAGTTTAATCACCCATATTTCCAAAACCTAAGTTTTTACGGTAACTTGTTTGGTATAATACTAAAGTTCTGGTTCTATTCTATCACCGTATGAGTACGTAACGCTAGCACACTTCCGTATTTATTTTATATTTCATGTCAAACTTAGACAAATCGCTGACCGCACATCGCAAAGCGGCTAATTTAATCACCCATATTTCCAAAACCAAAGTTTTTACGGTAACTTAGTTGGTATAATACTAAATTACTGGTCCTATACTATCACCCCAGGTGTACGTTATGTATCCACAATTCCGTATTTATTTTTATATTTCATGTCAAACATAGACAAATCGCTGTCCGCACATCGCAAAGCGACTAGTTTAATCACCCATATTTCCAAAACCTAAGTTTTTACGGTAGTTTGTTTGGTATAATACTAAAGTTCTGGTTCTATTCTATCACCCTATGAGTACTTAATGTTAGCACACTTCCGTATTTATTTTATATTTCATGTCAAACATAGACAAATCGCTGTCCGCACATCGCAAAGCGACTACTTTAATCACCCGTATTTCCAAAACCTTAAGCTAAACTAACCTTAACCTAAATATATTCGTATTCGCGTACCGCCCAAGTTACTGTAAAAACTTAGGTTTGGAATTATGGGTGATTAAAGTAGTCGCTTTGCGATGTGCGGACAGCGATTTGTCTAAGTTTTACATGAAATATAAAATAAATACGGAAGTGTGCAACGTGACGAACACATAGGGTGATAGAATAGGACACGAACTGTAGGACTATACCAGCCAAGTTACTGTAAAAACGTAGGATTTGGAAATATGGTTGATTAAATTAGCCGCTTTGCGATGTGCGGTCAGCGATTGGTCTAATTTTGACATGAAATATAAATACTGAAGTGTGCCACCATTACGTACAGATAGGATGATAGAATAGGACCAGAACTTTAGTACTATCCACCCAAGTTACCTTGAAAACTTAGGTTTTGGAAATATGGGTGATTAAATTAGTCGCTTTGCGATGTGGGTATTGCGATTTGTCTAAGTTTGACATGAATTTTAAAAATAAATACGGAAGTGTGGATACCTGACGTACACATAGGGTGATAGAATAGGACCAGAAAGATATTATTATACCACCAAAGTTACCGTAAGAACTTAGGTTTTGGAAATATGGGTGATTAAATTAGCCGCTTTGCGATGTGCGGTCAGCGATTTGTCTAAGTTTGACATGTAATATAAAATAAATACGGAAGTGTGCCAACAATTGGTACACATAGGGTGATAGAATAGAACCAGAACTTTAATATAATACCAACCAAGTTACCGTAAAAACTTAGGTTTTGGAACTAAGGGTCATTAAAGTAGTCGCTTTGCGATGTTCGGGCAGCGAGTTGTCTAAGTTTGACATGAATTATAAAAATCAATATGGAATTGTGGATACATGGCGTGCACATCGGGTGATAGAATAGGACCAGAAATTTAGTATTATAAAACCCAAGTTACCGTAAAAACTTAGGTTTTGGAAAAATAGGTGATTAAAGTAGTCGCTTTGCGATGTGCGGACAACGATTTGTCAAAGTTTGACATGAAATATAAAATAAATACGGAAGTGTGCTAACATGACGTACACATAGGATGATAGAATAGGACCAGAACTTTAGTTCTATACCACCCAAGTTACCTTAAAAACTTAGGTTTTGGAAATATGGGTGAATAAATTAGCCGCTTTGCGATGTGCGGTCAGCGATTTGTCAAAGTTTGACATGAAATATAAAATAAATACGGAATTGTGGATACATGACGTACACATAGGGTGATAGAATAGTACCAGAAATATAGTATCAAACCACCGACGTTTCGTAAAAACTTAGGTTTTGGAAATATAGGTGGTTAAAGTAGTCGCTTTGCGATGTGCGGTCAGCGATTTGTCTAAGTTTGACATGAAATATAAAAATAAATACGGAATTGTGGATACATGACGTACACATAGGGTGATAGAATAGTACCAGAAATATAGTATTATACCACCAAAGTTACCGTAAAAACTTAGGTTTTGGAAATATGGGTGATTAAACTAGCCGCTTTGCGATCTTCAGTCAGCGATTTGTCTAAGTTTTACTTGAAAAATAAAAATAAATACGGAATTGTGGATACATGACGTACACATAGGGTGATAGAATAGGACCAGAACTTTAGTATTATACCACCCAAGTTACCGGAAAAACTTAGGCTTTGGAAATATGGGTGATTAAATTAGCCGCTTTGCGATATGCGGTCAGCGATTTGTCTAAGTTTGACATGAAAATTAAAAATAAATACGGAATTGTGGATACATGACGTACACATAGAGTGATAGAATAGGACCAGAACTTTAGTTTCATACCAACCAAGTTACCGTAAAAACTTAGGTTTTGGAAATATGGGTGGTTAAATTAGCCACTTTGCGATGTGCGGACAACGATTTGTCAAAGTTTGACATAAAATATATAATAAATACGGAAGTGTGCTAACATTACGTACACATAGGGTGATAGAATAGAACCAGAACTTTAGTTTCATACCAACCAAGTTACCGTAAAAACTTAGGTTTTGGAAATATGGGTGGTTAAATCAGCCACTTTGCGATGTGCGGACAACGATTTGTCAAAGTTTGACATGAAATATAAAATAAATACGGAAGTGTGCCAACATGACGTAAACATAGGATGATAGAATAGGACCAGAACCTTTGTACTTACCACCCAAGTTACCATTAAAACTTAATTTTTTGAAATGTGGTTGATTAAAGTAGTCGCTTTGCGATGTGCGGACAGCGATTTGTCTAAGTTTGACATGAATTATAAAAATCAATATGGAATTTTGGATACATGGCGTGCACATAGGGTGATAGAATAGAACCAGAAATTTAGTATTATAACACCCAAGTTACCGTAAAAACTTAGGTTTTGGAAATATGGGTGATTAAATTAGCCGCTTTGCGATGTGCAGTCAGCGATTTGTCTAAGTTTGACATGAAATATAAATTAAATACGGAAGTGTGCCAACAATTGGTACACATAGGGTGATAGAATAGAACCAGAACTTTAATATAATACCAACCAAGTTACCGTAAAAACTTAGGTTTTGGAACTAAGGGTGATTAAAGTAGTCGCTTTGCGATGTGCGGGCAGCGATTTGTCTAAGTTTGACATGAATTATAACAATCAATATGGAATTGTGGATACATAACGTGCACATAAGGTGATAGAATAGGACCAGAAATTTAGTATTATACCACCCAAGTTACCGTAAAAACTTAGGTTTTGGAAATATGGGTGATTAAAGTAGTCGCTTTGCGGTGTGCGGACAACGATTTGTTAAAGTTTGACATGAAATATAAAATTAATATGGAAGTGTGCCAACATGACGTACACATAGGATGATAGAATAGTACTAGAAATATAGTATTATACCACCGAAGTTACCGTAAAAACTTAGGTTTTGGAAATATGGGTGATTAAACTAGCTGCTTTGCGATCTGCGGTCAGCAATTTGTCTAAGTTTGACATGAAAAATAAAAATAAATACGGAATTGAGGATACATGACGTACACATAGGGTGATAGAATAGGACCAGAAATATAGTATCATACCACCGAAGTTTCGTAAAAACTTAGGTTTTGGAAATATAGGTGGTTAAAGTAGTCGCTTTGCGATGTGCGGTCAGCGATTTGTCTAAGTTTGACATGAAATATAAAAATAAATACGGAATTGTGGATACATGACGTACACATAGGGTGATAGAATAGTACCAGCAATATAGTAATATACCACCGAAGTTACCGTAAAAACTTAGGTTTTGGAAATATGGGTGATAAACTAGCCGCTTTGCGATCTTCAGTCAGCGATTTTTTTAAGTTTTACTTGAAAAATAAAAATAAATACGGAATTGTGGATATATGACGTACACATAGGGTGATAGAATAGGACCAGAACTTTAGTATTATACCACCTAAGTTACCGGAAAAACTTAGGCTTTGGAAAAATGGGTGATTAAATTAGCCGCTTTGCGATGTGCGGTCAGCGATATGTCTAAGTTTGACATGAAAAATAAAAATAAATACGGAATTGTGGATACATGACGTACACATAGGGTGATAGAAAAGTACCAGCAATATAGTATTATACCACCGAAGTTACCGTAAAAACTTAGGTTTTGGAAATATGGGTGATTAAACTAGCCGCTTTGCGATCTTCAGTCAGCGATTTTTTTAAGTTTTACTTTTAAAATAAAAATAAATACGGAATTGTGGATATATGACGTACACATAGGGTGATAGAATAGGACCAGAACTTTAGTATTATACCACCCAAGTTACCGGAAAAACTTAGGCTTTGGAAATATGGGTGATTAAATTAGCCGCTTTGCGATGTGCGGTCAGCGATATGTCTAAGTTTGACATGAAAAATAAAAATAAATACGGAATTGTGGATACATGACATACACATAGGGTGATAGAATAGTACCAGCAATATAGTATTATACCACCGAAGTTACCGTAAAAACTTAGGTTTTGGAAATATGGGTGGTTAAATTAGCCACTTTGCGATGTGCGGACAACGATTTGTCAAAGTTTGACATGAAATATAAAATAAATACGGAAGTGTGCTAACATTACGTACTCATAGGGTGATAGAATAGAACCAGAACTTTAGTTTCATACCAACCAAGTTACCGTAAAAACTTAGGTTTTGGAAATATGGGTTGTTAAATTAGCCACTTTGCGATGTGCGGACAACGATTTGTCAGAGTTTGACATGAAATATAAAATAAATACGGAAGTGTGCCAACATGACGTAAACATAGGATGATAGAATAGGACCAGAACCTTTGTACTTACCACCCAAGTTACCATAAAAACTTAGGTTTTGGAAATGTGGTTGATTAAAGTAGTCGCTTTGCGATGTGCGGACAGCGATTTGTCTAAGTTTGACATGAATTATAAAAATCAATATGGAATTTTGGATACATGGCGTGCACATAGGGTGATAGAATAGAACCAGAAATTTAGTATTATAACACCCAAGTTACCGTAAAAACTTATGTTTTGGAAATATGGGTGATTAAATTAGCCACTTTGCGATGTGCGGACAACGATTTGTCAAAGTTTGACATGAAATATAAAATAAATACGGAAGTGTGCCAACATGACGTAAATATAGGGTGATAGAATAGGACCAGAAATTTAGTATTATACCACCAAAGTTACCGTAAGAACTTAGGTTTTGGAAATATGGGTGATTAAATTAGCCGCTTTGCGATGTGCGGTCAGCGATTTGTCTAAGTTTGACATGAAATATAAATTAAATACGGAAGTGTGCCAACAATTGGTACACATAGGGTGATAGAATAGAACCAGAACTTTAATATAATACCAACCAAGTTACCGTAAAAACTTAGGTTTTGGAACTAAGGGTGATTAAAGTAGTCGCTTTGCGATGTGCGGGCAGCGCTTTGTCTAAGTTTGACATGAATTATAAAAATCAATATGGAATTGTGGATACATAACGTGCACATAAGGTGATAGAATAGGACCAGAAATTTAGTATTATACAACCCAAGTTACCGTAAAAACTTAGGTTTTGGAAATATGGGTGATTAAAGTAGTCGCTTTGCGATGTGCGGACAACGATTTGTCAAAGTTTGACATGAAATATAAAATAAATACGGAAGTGTGCTAACATGACGTACACATAGGATGATAGAATAGGACCAGAACTTTAGTTCTATACCACCCAAGTTACCTTATAAACTTAGGTTTTGGAAATATGGGTGATTAAATTAGCCGCTTTGCGATGTGCGGTCAGCGATCTGTCAAAGTTTGACATGAAATATAAAATAAATACGGAAGTGTGCCAACAAGACGTACACATAGGATGATAGAATAGGACCAGAAACTTTGTACTTTACTACCCAAGTTACCATAAAAACTTAGGTTTTGAAAATATGGGTGATTAAAGTAGTCGCTTTGCGGTGTGCGGACAACGATTTGTTAAAGTTTGACATGAAATATAAAATTAATATGGAAGTGTGCCAACATGACGTACACATAGGATGATAGAATAGTACTAGAAATATAGTATTATACCACCGAAGTTACCGTAAAAACTTAGGTTTTGGAAATATGGGTGATTAAACTAGCTGCTTTGCGATCTGCGGTCAGCGATTTGTCTAAGTTTGACATGAAAAATAAAAATAAATACGGAATTGAGGATACATGACGTACACATAGGGTGATAGAATAGGACCAGAAATATAGTATCATACCACCGAAGTTTCGTAAAAACTTAGGTTTTGGAAATATAGGTGGTTAAAGTAGTCGCTTTGCGATGTGCGGTCAGCGATTTGTCTAAGTTTGACATGAAATATAAAAATAAATACGGAATTGTGGATACATGACGTACACATAGGGTGAAAGAATAGTACCAGCAATATAGTAATATACCACCGAAGTTACCGTAAAAACTAAGGTTTTGGAAATATGGGTGATTAAACTAGCCGCTTTGCGATCTTCAGTCAGCGATTTTTTTAAGTTTTACTTGAAAAATAAAAATAAATACGGAATTGTGGATATATGACGTACACATAGGGTGATAGAATAGGACCAGAACTTTAGTATTATACCACCCAAGTTACCGGAAAAACTTAGGCTTTGGAAAAATGGGTGATTAAATTAGCCGCTTTGCGATGTGTGGTCAGCGATATGTCTAAGTTTGACATGAAAAATAAAAATAAATACGGAATTGTGGATACATGACGTACACATAGGGTGATAGAAAAGTACCAGCAATATAGTATTATACCACCGAAGTTACCGTAAAAACTTAGGTTTTGGAAATATGGGTGATTAAACTAGCCGCTTTGCGATATTCAGTCAGCGATTTTTTTAAGTTTTACTTTTAAAATAAAAATAAATACGGAATTGTGGATATATGACGTACACATAGGGTGATAGAATAGGACCAGAACTTTAGTATTATACCACCCAAGTTACCGGAAAAACTTAGGCTTTGGAAATATGGGTGATTAAATTAGCCGCTTTGCGATGTGCGGTCAGCGATATGTCTAAGTTTGACATGAAAAATAAAAATAAATACGGAATTGTGGATACATGACATACACATAGGGTGATAGAATAGTACCAGCAATATAGTATCATACCACCGAAGTTACCGTAAAAACTTAGGTTTTGGAAATATGGGTGGTTAAATTAGCCACTTTGCGATGTGCGGACAACGATTTGTCAAAGTTTGACATGAAATATAAAATAAATACGGAAGTGTGCTAACATTACGTACACATAGGGTGATAGAATAGAACCAGAACTTTAGTTTCATACCAACCAAGTTACCGTAAAAACTTAGGTTTTGGAAATATGGGTTGTTAAATTAGCCACTTTGCGATGTGCGGACAACGATTTGTCAAAGTTTGACATGAAATATAAAATAAATACGGAAGTGTGCCAACATGACGTAAACATAGGATGATAGAATAGGACAAGAACCTTTGTACTTACCACCCAAGTTACCATAAAAAACTTAGGTTTTGGAAATGTGGTTGATTAAAGTAGTCGCTTTGCGATGTGCGGACAGCGATTTGTCTAAGTTTGACATGAATTATAAAAATCAATATGGAATTTTGGATACATGGCGTGCACATAGCGTGATAGAATAGAACCAGAAATTTAGTATTATAACACCCAAGTTACCGTAAAAACTTATGTTTTGGAAATATGGGTGGTTAAATTAGCCACTTTGCGATGTGCGGACAACGATTTGTCAAAGTTTGACATGAAATATAAAATAAATACGGAAGTGTGCCAACATGACGTAAATATAGGGTGATAGAATAGGACCAGAAATTTAGTATTATACCACCAAAGTTACCGTAAGAACTTAGGTTTTGGAAATATGGGTGATTAAATTAGCCGCTTTGCGATGTGCGGTCAGCGATTTGTCTAAGTTTGACATGAAATATAAATTAAATACGGAAGTGTGCCAACAATTGGTACACATAGGGTGATAGAATAGAACCAGAACTTTAATATAATACCAACCAAGTTACCGTAAAAACTTAGGTTTTGGAACTAAGGGTGATTAAAGTAGTCGCTTTGCGATCTGCGGTCAGCGATTTGTCTAAGTTTGACATGAAAAATAAAAATAAATACGGAATTGAGGATACATGACGTACACATAGGGTGATAGAAAAGGACCAGAAATATAGTATCATATAACCGAAGTTACCGTAAAAATTTAGGTTTTGGAAATATGGGTGATTTAACTAGCCGCTCTGCGATCTGCGCTCAGCGATTTGTCTAATTTTGACATGAAATATAAAATAAATACGGAAGTGTGCCAACATTAGGTACACATAGGGTGATAGAATAGAACCAGAACTTTAGTATTATACCAACCAAGTTACCGTACAAACTTAGGTTTTGGAAATATGGGTGATTAAACTAGCCGCTTTGCGATCTGCGGTCAGCGATTTGTCTAAGTTTGACATGAAAAATGAAAATAAATACCGAATTGTGGATACATGACGTACACATAGGGTGATAGAATAGGACCATAAATATAGTATCATACCAACGAAGTTTCGTAAAAACCTAGGTTTTGGAAATATAGGTGGTTAAAGGAGTCGCTTTGCGATGTGCGGTCAGCGATTTGTCTAAGTTTGACATGAAATATAAAAATAAATACGGAATTGTGGATACATGACGTACACATAGGGTGATAGAATAGTACCAGCAATATAGTAATATACCACCGAAGTTACCGTAAAAACTTAGGTTTTGGAAATATGGGTGATTAAACTAGCCGCTTTGCGATCTTCAGTCAGCGATTTTTTTAAGTTTTACTTGAAAAATAAAAATAAATACGGAATTGTGGATATATGACGTACACATAGGGTGATAGAATAGGACCAGAACTTTAGTATTATACCACCCAAGTTACCGGAAAAACTTAGGCTTTGGAAATATGGGTGATTAAATTAGCCGCTTTGCGATGTGCGGTCAGCGATATGTCTAAGTTTGACATGAAAAATAAAAATAAATACGGAATTGTGGATACATGACGTACACATAGAGTGATAGAATAGGACCAGAACTTTAGTTTCATACCAACCAAGTTACCGTAAAAACTTAGGTTTTGGAAGTATGGGTGGTTAAATTAGCCACTTTGCGATGTGCGGACAACGATTTGTCAAAGTTTGACATGAAATATAAAATAAATACGGAAGTGTGCTAACATTACGTACACATAGGGTGATAGAATAGAACCAGAACTTTAGTTTCATACCAACCAAGTTACCGTAAAAACTTAGGTTTTGGAAATATGGGTTGTTAAATTAGCCACTTTGCGATGTGCGGACAACGATTTGTCAAAGTTTGACATAAAATATAAAATAAATACGGAAGTGTGCCAACATGACGTAAACATAGGATGATAGAATAGGACCAGAACCTTTGTACTTACCACCCAAGTTACCATAAAAACTTAGGTTTTGGAAATGTGGTTGATTAAAGTAGTCGCTTTGCGATGTGCGGACAGCGATTTGTCTAAGTTTGACATAAAATATAAAATAAATACGGAAGTGTGCCAACATGACGTAAATATAGGGTGATAGAATAGGACCAGAAATTTAGTATTATACCACCAAAGTTACCGTAAGAACTTAGGTTTTGGAAATATGGGTGATTAAATTAGCCGCTTTGCGATGTGCGGTCAGCGATTTGTCTAAGTTTGACATGAAATATAAATTAAATACGGAAGTGTGCCAACAATTGGTACACATAGGGTGATAGAATAGAACCAGAACTTTAATATAATACCAACCAAGTTACCGTAAAAACTTAGGTTTTGGAACTAAGGGTGATTAAAGTAGTCGCTTTGCGATCTGCGGTCAGCGATTTGTCTAAGTTTGACATGAAAAATAAAAATAAATACGGAATTGAGGATACATGACGTACACATAGGGTGATAGAAAAGGACCAGAAATATAGTATCATATAACCGAAGTTACCGTAAAAATTTAGGTTTTGGAAATATGGGTGATTTAACTAGCCGCTCTGCGATCTGCGCTCAGCGATTTGTCTAATTTTGACATGAAATATAAAATAAATACGGAAGTGTGCCAACATTAGGTACACATAGGGTGATAGAATAGAACCAGAACTTTAGTATTATACCAACCAAGTTACCGTACAAACTTAGGTTTTGGAAATATGGGTGATTAAACTAGCCGCTTTGCGATCTGCGGTCAGCGATTTGTCTAAGTTTGACATGAAAAATGAAAATAAATACCGAATTGTGGATACATGACGTACACATAGGGTGATAGAATAGGACCATAAATATAGTATCATACCAACGAAGTTTCGTAAAAACCTAGGTTTTGGAAATATAGGTGGTTAAAGGAGTCGCTTTGCGATGTGCGGTCAGCGATTTGTCTAAGTTTGACATGAAATATAAAAATAAATACGGAATTGTGGATACATGACGTACACATAGGGTGATAGAATAGTACCAGCAATATAGTAATATACCACCGAAGTTACCGTAAAAACTTAGGTTTTGGAAATATGGGTGATTAAACTAGCCGCTTTGCGATCTTCAGTCAGCGATTTTTTTAAGTTTTACTTGAAAAATAAAAATAAATACGGAATTGTGGATATATGACGTACACATAGGGTGATAGAATAGGACCAGAACTTTAGTATTATACCACCCAAGTTACCGGAAAAACTTAGGCTTTGGAAATATGGGTGATTAAATTAGCCGCTTTGCGATGTGCGGTCAGCGATATGTCTAAGTTTGACATGAAAAATAAAAATAAATACGGAATTGTGGATACATGACGTACACATAGAGTGATAGAATAGGACCAGAACTTTAGTTTCATACCAACCAAGTTACCGTAAAAACTTAGGTTTTGGAAGTATGGGTGGTTAAATTAGCCACTTTGCGATGTGCGGACAACGATTTGTCAAAGTTTGACATGAAATATAAAATAAATACGGAAGTGTGCTAACATTACGTACACATAGGGTGATAGAATAGAACCAGAACTTTAGTTTCATACCAACCAAGTTACCGTAAAAACTTAGGTTTTGGAAATATGGGTTGTTAAATTAGCCACTTTGCGATGTGCGGACAACGATTTGTCAAAGTTTGACATAAAATATAAAATAAATACGGAAGTGTGCCAACATGACGTAAACATAGGATGATAGAATAGGACCAGAACCTTTGTACTTACCACCCAAGTTACCATAAAAACTTAGGTTTTGGAAATGTGGTTGATTAAAGTAGTCGCTTTGCGATGTGCGGACAGCGATTTGTCTAATTTTGACATGAATTATAAAAATCAATATGGAATTTTGGATACATGGCGTGCACATAGGGTGATAGAATAGAACCAGAAATTTAGTATTATAACACCCAAGTTACCGTAAAAACTTAGGTTTTGGAAATATGGGTGATTAAAGTAGTCGCTTTGCGATGTGCGGACAACGATTTGTCTAAGTTTGACATGAAATATAAAAATAAATACGGAAGTGTGGATACATGATGTACACATAGGGTGATAGAATAGGACCAGAAATTTAGTATTATACCACCAAAGTTACCGTAAGAACTTAGGTTTTGGAAATATGGGTGATTAAATTAGCCGCTTTGCGATGTGCGGTCAGCGATTTGTCTAAGTTTGACATGAAATATAAATTAAATACTGAAGTGTGCCAACAATTGGTACACATAGGGTGATAGAATAGAACCAGAACTTTAATATAATACCAACCAAGTTACTGTAAAAACTTAGGTTTTGGAACTAAGGGTGATTAAAGTAGTCGCTTTGCGATGTGCGGGCAGCGATTTGTCTAAGTTTGTCATAAATTATAAAAATCAATATGGAATTTTGGATACATGGCGTGCACATAGGGTGATAGAATAGAACCAGAAATTTAGTATTATACCACCCAAGTTACCGTAAAAACTTAGGTTTTGGAAATATGGGTGATTAAATTAGCCGCTTTGCGATGTGCGGTCAGCGATCTGTCAAAGTTTGACATGAAATATAAAATAAATACGGAAGTGTGCCAACAAGACGTACACATAGGATGATAGAATAGGACCAGAAACTTTGTACTTTACTACCCAAGTTACCATAAAAACTTAGGTTTTGGAAATATGGGTGATTAAAGTAGTCGTTTTGCGGTGTGCGGACAACGATTTGTTAAAGTTTGACATGAAATAAAAAATAAATATGGAAGTGTGCCAACATGACGTACACATAGGATGATAGAATAGTACCAGAAATATAGTATTATACCACCGAAGTTACCGTAAAAATTTAGGTTATGGAAATATGGGTGATTAAACTAGCCGCTTTGCGATCTGCGGTCAGCGATTTGTCTAAGATTGACATGA
The DNA here is from genome assembly GCA_035578135.1 of Flexamia atlantica. Taxonomy (NCBI): domain Eukaryota; kingdom Metazoa; phylum Arthropoda; class Insecta; order Hemiptera; family Cicadellidae; genus Flexamia; species Flexamia atlantica. Next base: position 3,774,980 of record JAQJVK010000036.1, read on the forward strand.
AAAATAAAAATAAATACGGAATTGTGGATACATGACGTACACATAGGGTGATAGAATAGGACTAGAAATTTAGTATCATAAAACCGAAGTTACCGTAAAAATTTAGGTTTTGGAAATATGGGTGATTTAACTAGCCGCTCTGCGATCTGCGCTCAGCGATTTGTCTAATTTTGACATGAAATATAAAATAAATACGGAAGTGTGCCAACATTAGGTACACATAGGGTGATAGAATAGAACCAGAACTTTAGTATTATACCAACCAAGTTACCGTACAAACGAAGGTTTTGGAAATATGGGTGATTAAACTAGCCGCTTTGCGATCTGCGGTCAGCGATTTGTCTAAGTTTGACATGAAAACAAAAAATAAATACGGAATTGTGGATACATGACGTACACATAGGGTGATAGAATGGGACCATAAATATAGTATCATACCACCGAAGTTTCGTAAAAACTTAGGTTTTGGAAATATAGGTGGTTAAAGTAGTCGCTTTGCGATGTGCGGTCAGCGATTTGTCTAAGTTTGACATGAAATATAAAAATAAATACGGAATATTGGATACATGACGTACACATAAAGTGATAGAATAGTACCAGCAATATAGTATTATAACACCGAAGGTACCGTAAAAACTTAGGTTTTGGAAATATGGGTGATTAAACTAGCCGCTTTGCAATCTTCAGTCAGCGATTTGTCTAAGTTTTACTTGAAAAATAAAAATAAATACGGAATTGTGGATACATGACGTACACATAGGGTGATAGAATAGGACCAGAACTTTAGTATTATACCCTACAAGTTACCGGAAAAACTTAGGCTTTGGAAATATGGGTGATTAAATTAGCCGCTTTGCGATGTGCGGTCAGCGATATGTCTAAGTTTGACATGAAAAATAAAAATAAATACGGAATTGTGGATACATGACGTACACATAGAGTGATAGAAAAGGACCAGAACTTTAGTTTCATACCAACCAAGTTACTGTAAAAACTTAGGTTTTAGAAATATGGGTGGTTAAATTAGCCACTTTGCGATGTGCGGACAACGATTTGTCAAAGTTTGACATGAAATATAAAAAAATAGGGAAGTGTGCTAACATTACGTACACATAGGGTGATAGAATAGAACCAGAACTTTAGTTTCATACCAACCAAGTTACCGTAAAAACTTAGGTTTTGGAAATATGGGTGGTTAAATTAGCCACTTTGCGATGTGCGGACAACGATTTTTCAAAGTTTGACATGAAATATAAAATAAATACGGAAGTGTGCCAACATGACGTAAACATAGGATGATAGAATAGGACCAGAACCTTTGTACTTACCACCCAAGTTACCATAAAAACCTAGGTTTTGGAAATGCGGTTGATTAAAGTAGTCGCTTTGCGGTGTGCGGACAACGATTTGTTAAAGTTTGACATGAAATATAAAATAAATATGGAAGTGTGCCAACATGACGTACACATAGGGTGATAGAATAGTACCAGAAATATAGTATTATACCACCGAAGTTACCGTAAAAATTTAGGTTTTGGAAATATGGGTGATTAAACTAGCCGGTTGCAATCTGCGGTCAGCGATTTGTCTAATTTTGACATGAAATATAAAATAAATACGGAAGTGTGCCAACATTAGGTACACATAGGGTGATAGAATAGAACCAGAACTTTAGTATTATACCAACCAAGTTACCGTAAAAACGTAGGTTTTGGAAATTTGGGTGATTAAACTAGCCGCTTTGCGATGTGCGGTCAGCGATATGTCTAAGTTTGACATGAAAAATAAAAATAAATACGGAATTGTGGATACACGACGTACACATGGGTGATAGAATAGGACCATAAATATAGTATCATACAACCGAAGTTTCGTAAAAACTTAGGTTTTGGAAATATAGGTGGTTAAAGTAGTCGCTTTGCGATGTGCGGTCAGCGATTTGTCTAAGTTTGACATGAAATATAAAAATAAATACGGAATTGTGGATACATGACGTACTCATAGGGTGATAGAATAGTACCAGAAATATATTATTATACCACCGAAGTTACCGTAAAAACTTAGGTTTTGGAAATATAGGTGGTTAAAGTAGTCGCTTTGCGATGTGCGGTCAGCGATTTGTCTAAGTTTGACATGAAATATAAAAATAAATACGGAATATTGGATACATGACGTACACATAAAGTGATAGAATAGTACCAGCAATTTAGTATTATACCACCGAAGGTACCGTAAAAACTTAGGTTTTGGAAATATGGGTGATATGGAAATATGGGTGACTAGCCGCTTTGCGATCTTCAGTCAGCGATTTGTCTAAGTTTTACTTGAAAAATAAAAATAAATACGGAATTGTGGATACATGACGTACACATAGGGTGATAGAATAGGACCAGAACTTTAGTATTATACCCTACAAGTTACCGGAAAAACTTAGGCTTTGGAAATATGGGTGATTAAATTAGCCGCTTTGCGATGTGCGGTCAGCGATATGTCTAAGTTTGACATGAAAAATAAAAATAAATACGGAATTGTGGATACATGACGTACACATAGAGTGATAGAAAAGGACCAGAACTTTAGTTTCATACCAACCAAGTTACCGTAAAAACTTAGGTTTTGGAAATATGGGTGGTTAAATTAGCCACTTTGCGATGTGCGGACAACGATTTTTCAAAGTTTGACATGAAATATAAAAAAATACGGAAGTGTGCCAACATGACGTAAACATAGGATGATAGAATAGGACCAGAACCTTTGTACTTACCACCCAAGTTACCATAAAAACCTAGGTTTTGGAAATGCGGTTGATTAAAGTAGTCGCTTTGTCTAAGTTTGACATGAAAAATAAAAATAAATACGGAATTGTGGATACATGACGTACACATAGGGTGATAGAATAGGACCAGAAATATAGTATCATACAACCGAAGTTACCGTAAAAATTTAGGTTTTGGAAATATGGGTGATTTAACTAGCCGCTCTGCGATCTGCGCTCAGCGATTTGTCTAATTTTGACATGAAATATAAAATAAATACGGAAGTGTGCCAACATTAGGTACACATAGGGTGATAGAATAGAACCAGAACTTTAGTATTATACCAACCAAGTTACCGTACAAACTTAGGTTTTGGAAATATGGGTGATTAAACTAGCCGCTTTGCGATCTGCGGTCAGCGATTTGTCTAAGTTTGACATGAAATATAAAAATAAATACAGAATTGTGGATACATGACGTACATATAGGGTGATAGAATAGTACCAGCAATATAGTATTATACCACCGAAGTTACCGTAAAAACTTAAGTTTTGGAAATATGGGTGGTTAAATTAGCCACTTTGCGATGTGCGGACAACAATTTGTCAAAGTTTGAATGAAATATAAAATAAATACGGAAGTGTGCTAACATTACGTACACATAGGATGATAGAATAGAACCAGGACTTTAGTTTCATACCAACCAAGTTACCGTAACAACTTAGGTTTTGGAAATATGGGTGGTTAAATTAGCCACTTTGCGATGTGCGGACAACGATTTGTCAAAGTTTGACATGAAATATAAAATAAATACGGAAGTGTGCCAACATGACGTAAACATAGGATGATAGAATAGGACCAGATCCTTTGTACTTACCACCCAAGTTACCATAAAAACTTAGGTTTTGGAAATGTGTTTGATTAAAGTAGTCGCTTTGCGATGTGGACAGCGATTTGTCTAAGTTTGACATGAATTATAAAAATCAATATGGAATTTTGGATACATGGCTTGCACATAGGGTGATAGAATAGAACCAGAAATTTAGTATTATAACACCCAAGTTACCGTAAAAACTTAGGTTTTGGAAATATGGCTGATTAAAGTAGTCGCTTTGCGATGTGCGGACAACGATTTGTCCAAGTTTGATATGAAATATAAAAATAAATACGGAAGTGTGGATACATGACGTACACATAGGGTGATAGAATAGGACCAGAAATTTAATATTATACCACCAAAGTTACCGAAAGAACTTAGGTTTTGGAAATATGGGTGATTAAATTAGCCGCTTTGCGATGTGCGGTCAGCGATTTGTCTAAGTTTGACATGAAATATAAATTAAATACGGACGTGTGCCAACAATTGGTACACATAGGGTGATAGAATAGAACCAGAACTTTAATATAATACCAACCAAGTTACCGTAAAAACTTAGGTTTTGGAACTAAGGGTGATTAAAGTAGTCGCTTTGCGATGTGCGGGCAGCGATTTGTCTAAGTTTGACATGAAATATAAATTAAATACGGACGTGTGCCAACAATTGGTACACATAGGGTGATAGAATAGGACCAGAAATTTAATATTATACCACCAAAGTTACCGAAAGAACTTAGGTTTTGGAAATATGGGTGGTTAAATTAGCCACTTTGCGATGTGCGGACAACAATTTGTCAAAGTTTGAATGAAATATAAAATAAATACGGAAGTGTGCTAACATGACGTACACATAGGATGATAGAATAGGGCCAGAACTTTAGTTCTATACCACCCAAGTTACCTTAAAAACTTAGGTTTTGGAAATATGGGTGATTAAATTAGCCGCTTTGCGATGTGCGGTCAGCGATTTGTCAAAGTCTGACATGAAATATAAAATAAATACGGAAGTGTGCCAACAAGACGTACACATAGGATGATAGAATAGGACCAGAAACTTTGTACTTTACCACCCAAGTTACCATAAAAACTTAGGTTTTGGAAATATGGGTGATTAGAGTAGTCGCTTTGTAGTGTGCGGACAACGATTTGTCAAAGTTTGACATGAAATATAAAATAAATACGGAAGTGTGCTAACATGACGTACACATAGGATGATAGAATAGGGCCAGAACTTTAGTTCTATACCACCCAAGTTACCTTAAAAACTTAGGTTTTGGAAATATGGGTGATTAAATTAGCCGCTTTGCGATGTGCGGTCAGCGATTTGTCAAAGTTTGACATGAAATACAAAATAAATACGGAAGTGTGCCAACAAGACGTACACATAGGATGATAGAATAGGACCAGAAACTTTGTGCTTTACCACCCAAGTTACCATAAAAACTTAGGTTTTGGAAATATGGGTGATTAAAGTAGTCGCTTTGCGATGTGCCGTCAGCGATTTGTCTAAGTTTGACATGAAATATAAAAATAAATACGGAATTGTGGATACATGACGTACACATAGGGTGATAGAATAGTACCAGAAATATAGTATTATACCACCAAAGTTACCGTAAGAACTTAGGTTTTGGAAATATGGGTGATTAAATTAGCCGCTTTGCGATGTGCGGTCAGCGATTTGTCTAAGTTTGACATGAAATATAAATTAAATACGAAAGTGTGCCAACAATTGGTACACATAGGGTGATAGAATAGAACCAGAACTTTAATATAATACCAATCAAGTTACCGTAAAAACTTAGGTTTTAGAAATATGGGTGATTAAAGTAGTCGCTTTGCGATGTGCGGACAGCGATTTGTCAAAGTTTGACATGAAATATAAAATAAATTCGGAAGTGTGCCAACATGACGTAAACATAGGATGATAGAATAGGACCACAACCTTTGTACTTTACCACCCAAGTTACCATAAAAACTTAGGTTTTGGAAATGTGGGTGATTAAAGTAGTCGCTTTGCGATGTGCGGACAACGATTTGTCAATTTTTGACATGAAATATAAAACAAATATGGAAGTGTGCCAACATGACGTAAATAAGGATGATAGAACAGTACCAGCAATATAGTATTATACTACCGAAGTTACCGTAAAAACTTAGGTTTTGGAAATATGGGTGATTAAATTAGCCGCTTTGCGATGTGCGGTCAGCGATATGTCTAATTTTGACATGAAAAATAAAAATAAATACGGAATTGTGGATACATGTCGTACACATAGAGTGATAGATTAGGACCAGAACTTTAGTTCATACCAACCAAGTTACCGTAAAAACTTAGGTTTTGGAAATATGGGTGGTTAAATTAGCCACTTTGCGATGTGCGGACAACGATTTGTCAAAGTTTGACATGAAATATAAAATAAATACGGAAGTGTGCTAACATTACGTACACATAGGGTGATAGAATAGAACCAGGACTTTAGTTTCATACCAACCAAGTTACCGTAAAAACTTAGGTTTTGGAAATATGGGTGGTTAAATTAGCCACTTTGCGATGTGCGGACAACGATTTGTCAAAGTTTGACATGAAATATAAAATAAATACGGAAGTGTGCCAACATGACGTAAACATAGGATGATAGAATAGGACCAGAACCTTTGTACTTACCACCCAAGTTACCATAAAAACTTAGGTTTTGGAAATGTGGTTGATTAAAGTAGTCGCTTTGCGATGTGGACAGCGATTTGTCTAAGTTTGACATGAATTATAAAAATCAATATGGAATTTTGGATACATGGCGTGCACATAGGGTGATAGAATAGGACCAGAAATTTAGTATTATACCACCAAAGTTACCGTAAGAACTTAGGTTTTGGAAATATGGGTGATTAAATTAGCCGCTTTGCGATGTGCGGTCAGCGATTTGTCTAAGTTTGACATGGAATATAAATTAAATACGGACGTGTGCCAACAATTGGTACACATAGGGTGATAGAATAGAACCAGAACTTTAATATAATACCAACCAAGTTACCGTAAAAACTTAGGTTTTGGAACTAAGGGTGATTAAAGTAGTCGCTTTGCGATGTGCGGGCAGCGATTTGTCTAAGTTTGACATGAATTATAAAAATCAATATGGAATTGTGGATACATGGCGTGCACATAACGTGATAGAATAGGACCAGAAATTTAGTATTATACCACCCAAGTTACCGTAAAAACGTAGGTTTTGGAAATATGGTTGATTAAAGTAGTCGCTTTGCGATGTGCGGACAACGATTTGTCAAAGTTTGACATGAAATATAAAATAAATACGGAAGTGTGCCAACAAGACGTACACATAGGATGATAGAATAGGACCAGAAACTTTGTACTTTACCACCCAAGTTACCAAAAACACCTAGGTTTTGGAAATATGGGTGATTAAAGTAGTCGCTTTGCGTTGTGCGGACAACGATTTGTCAAAGTTTGACATGAAATATATAATATAAATACGGAAGTGTGCTAACATGACGTACACATAGGATGATAGAATAGGGCCAGAACTTTAGTTCTATACCACCCAAGTTACCTTAAAAACTTAGGTTTTGGAAATATGTGTGATTAAATTAGCCGCTTTGCGATGTGCGGTCAGCGATTTGTCAAAGTTTGACATGAAATACAAAATAAATACGGAAGTGTGCCAACAAGACGTACACATAGGATGATAGAATAGGACCAGAAACTTTGTACTTTACCACCCAAGTTACCATAAAAACTTAGGTTTTGGAAATATGGGTGATTAAAGTAGTTGCTTTGCGATGTGCCGTCAGCGATTTGTCTAAGTTTGACATGAAATATAAAAATAAATACGGAATTGTGGATACATGACGTACACATAGGGTGATAGAATAGTACCAGAAATATAGTATTATACCACCTAAGTTACCGTAAAAACTTAGGTTTTGGAAATATGGGTGATTAAAGTAGTCGCTTTGCGGTGTGCGGACAACGATTTGTCAAAGTTTGACATGAAATATAAAATAAATACGGAAGTGTGCTAACATGACGTACACATAGGATGATAGAATAGGGCCAGAACTTTAGTTCTATACCACCCAAGTTACCTTAAAAACTTAGGTTTTGGAAATATGGGTGATTAAATTAGCCGCTTTGCGATGTGCGGTCAGCGATATGTCAAAGTTTGACATGAAATATAAAATAAATACGGAAGTGTGCTAACATTACGTACACATAGGGTGATAGAATAGAACCAGAACTTTAATATAATACCAATCAAGTTACCGTAAAAACTTAGGTTTTAGAAATATGGGTGATTAAAGTAGTCGCTTTGCGATGTGCGGACAGCGATTTGTCAAAGTTTGACATGAAATATAAAATAAATTCGGAAGTGTGCCAACATGACGTAAACATAGGATGATAGAATAGGACCACACCCTTTGTACTTTACCACCCAAGTTACCATAAAAACTTAGGTTTTGGAAATGTGGGTGATTAAAGTAGTCGCTTTGCGATGTGCGGACAACGATTTGTCAATTTTTGACATGAAATATAAAACAAATATGGAAGTGTGCCAACATGACGTAAATAAGGATGATAGAACAGTACCAGCAATATAGTATTATACTACCGAAGTTACCGTAAAAACTTAGGTTTTGGAAATATGGGTGATTAAATTAGCCGCTTTGCGATGTGCGGTCAGCGATATGTCTAAGTTTGACATGAAAAATTAAAATAAATACGGAATTGTGGATACATGACGTACACATAGAGTGATAGATTAGGACCAGAACTTTAGTTCATACCAACCAAGTTACCGTAAAAACTTAGGTTTTGGAAATATGGGTGGTTAAATTAGCCACTTTGCGATGTGCGGACAACGATTTGTCAAAGTTTGACATGAAATATAAAATAAATACGGAAGTGTGCTAACATTACGTACACATAGGGTGATAGAATAGAACCAGGACTTTAGTTTCATACCAACCAAGTTACCGTAAAAACTTAGGTTTTGGAAATATGGGTGGTTAAATTAGCCACTTTGCGATGTGCGGACAACGATTTGTCAAAGTTTGACATGAAATATATAATAAATACGGAAGTGTGCCAACATGACGTAAACATAGGATGATAGAATAGGACCAGAACCTTTGTACTTACCACCCAAGTTACCATAAAAACTTAGGTTTTGGAAATGTGGTTGATTAAAGTAGTCGCTTTGCGATGTGGACAGCGATTTGTCTAAGTTTGACATGAATTATAAAAATCAATATGGAATTTTGGATACATGGCGTGCACATAGGGTGATAGAATAGGACCAGAAATTTAGAATTATACCACCAAAGTTACGGTTAGAACTTAGGTTTTGGAAATATGGGTGATTAAATTAGCCGCTTTGCGATGTGCGGTCAGCGATTTGTCTAAGTTTGACATGGAATATAAATTAAATACGGACGTATGCCAACAATTGGTACACATAGGGTGATAGAATAGAACCAGAACTTTAATATAATACCAACCAAGTTACCGTAAAAACTTAGGTTTTGGAACTAAGGGTGATTAAATTAGTCGCTTTGCGATGTGCGGGCAGCGATTTGTCTAAGTTTGACATGAATTATAAAAATCAATATGGAATTGTGGATACATGGCGTGCACATAACGTGATAGAATAGGACCAGAAATTTAGTATTATACCACCCAAGTTACCGTAAAAACGTAGGTTTTGGAAATATGGTTGATTAAAATAGTCGCTGTGCGATGTGCGGACAACGATTTGTCAAAGTTTGACATGAAATATAAAATAAATACGGAAGTGTGCTAACATGACGTACACATAGGATGATAGAATAGGGCCAGAACTTTAGTTCTATACCACCCGAGTTACCTTAAAAACGTAGGTTTTGGAAATATGGGTGATTAAATTAGCCGCTTTGCGATGTGCGGTCAGCGATTTGTCAAAGTTTGACATGAAATATAAAATAAATACGGAAGTGTGCCAACAAGACGTACACATAGGATGATAGAATAGGACCAGAAACTTTGTACTTTACCACCCAAGTTACCATAAAAACTTAGGTTTTGGAAATATGGGTGATTAAAGTAGTCGCTTTGCGGTGTGCGGACAACGATTTGTCAAAGTTTGACATGAAATATAAAATAAATACGGAAGTGTGCTAAAATGACGTACACATAGGATGATAGAATAGGGCCAGAACTTTAGTTCTATACCACCCAAGTTACCTTAAAAACTTAGGTTTTGGAAATATGGGTGATTAAATTAGCCGCTTTGCGATGTGCGGTCAGCGATTTGTCAAAGTTTGACATGAAATACAAAATAAATACGGAAGTGTGCCAACAAGACGTACACATAGGATGATAGAATAGGACCAGAAACTTTGTACTTTACCACCCAAGTTACCATAAAAACTTAGGTTTTGGAAATGTGGGTGATTAAAGTAGTCGCTTTGCGATGTGCGGACAACGATTTGTCAATTTTTGACATGAAATATAAAACAAATATGGAAGTGTGCCAACATGACGTAAATAAGGATGATAGAACAGTACCAGCAATATAGTATTATACTACCGAAGTTACCGTAAAAACTTAGGTTTTGGAAATATGGGTGATTAAATTAGCCGCTTTGCGATGTGCGGTCAGCGTTATGTCTAAGTTTGACATGAAAAATAAAAAATAAATACGGAATTGTGGATACATGACGTACACATAGAGTGATAGATTAGGACCAGAACTTTAGTTCATACCAACCAAGTTACCGTAAAAACTTAGGTTTTGGAAATATGGGTGGTTAAATTAGCCACTTTGCGATGTGCGGACAACGTTTTGTCAAGGTTTGACATGAAATATAAAATAAATACGGAAGTGTGCCTACATTACGTACACATAGGGTGATAGAATAGAACCAGGACTTTAGTTTCATACCAACCAAGTTACCGTAAAAACTTAGGTTTTGGAAATATGGGTGGTTAAATTAGCCACTTTGCGATGTGCGGACAACGATTTGTCAAAGTTTGACATGAAATATAAAATAAATACGGAAGTGTGCCAACATGACGTAAATATAGGATGATAGAATAGGACCAGAACCTTTGTACTTACCACCCAAGTTACCATAAAAACTTAGGTTTTGGAAATGTGGTTGATTAAAGTAGTCGCTTTGCGATGTGGACAGCGATTTGTCTAAGTTTGACATGAATTATAAAAATCAATATGGAATTTTGGATACATGGCGTGCACATAGGGTGATAGAATAGGACCAGAAATTTAGTATTATACCACCAAAGTTACCGTAAGAACTTAGGTTTTGGAAATATGGGTGTTTAAATTAGCCGCTTTGCGATGTGCGGTCAGCGATTTGTCTAAGTTTGACATGGAATATAAATTAAATACGGACGTGTGCCAACAATTGGTACACATAGGGTGATAGAATAGAACCAGAACTTTAATATAATACCAACCAACTTACCGTAAAAACTTAGGTTTTGAAACTAAGGGTGATTAAAGTAGTCGCTTTGCGATGTGCGGGCAGCGATTTGTCTAAGTTTGACATGAATTATAAAAATCAATATGGAATTGTGGATACATGGCGTGCACATAACGTGATAGAATAGGACCAGAAATTTAGTGTTATACCACCCAAGTTACCGTAAAAACGTAGGTTTTGGAAATATGGTTGATTAAAGTAGTCGCTTTGCGATGTGCGGACAACGATTTGTCAAAGTTTGACATGAAATATAAAATAAATACGGAAGTGTGCCAACAAGACGTACACATAGGGTAATAGAATAGGACCAGAAATTTAGTATTATACCACCAAAGTTACCGTAAGAACTTAGGTTTTGGAAATATGGGTGATTAAATTAGCCGCTTTGCGATGTGCGGTCAGCGAATTGTCTAAGTTTGACATGGAATATAAATTAAATACGGACGTGTGCCAACAATTGGTACACATAGGGTGATAGAATAGAACCAGAACTTTAATATAATACCAACCAAGTTACCTTAAAAACTTAGGTTTTGGAAATAAGGGAAATTAATTTAGCCGCTTTGCGATGTGCGGTCAGCGATTTGTCAAAGTTTGACATGAAATATAAAATAAATACGGAAGTGTGCCAACAAGACGTACACATAGGATGATAGAATAGGACCAGAAACTTTGTACTTTACCACCCAAGTTACCATAAAAACTTAGGTTTTGGAAATATGGGTGATTAAAGTAGTCGCTTTGCGGTGTGCGGACAACGATTTGTCAAAGTTTGACATGAAATATAAAATAAATACGGAAGTGTGCTAACATGACATACACATAGGATGAGAGAATAGGGCCAGAACTTTAGTTCTATACCACCCAAGTTACCTTAAAAACTTAGGTTTTGGAAATATGGGTGATTAAATTAGCCGCTTTGCGATGTGCGGTCAGCGATTTGTCAAAGTTTGACATGAAATATAAAATAAATACGGAAGTGTGCCAACAAGACGTACACATAGGATGATAGAATAGGACCAGAAACTTTGTACTTTACCACCCAAGTTACCATAAAAACTTAGGTTTTGGAAATATGGGTGATTAAAGTAGTCGCTTTGCGATGTGCGGTCAGCGATTTGTCTAAGTTTGACATGAAATATAAAAATAAATACGGAATTGTGGATACATGACGTACACATAGGGTGATAGAATAGTAACCAGAAATATAGTATTATACCACCGAAGTTACCGTAAAAACTTAGGTTTTGGAAATATGGGTGGTTAAATTAGCCACTTTGCGATGAGCGGTCAGCGATATGTCTAAGTTTGACATGAAAAATAAAAATAAATACGGAATTGTGGATACATAACGTACACATAGGGTGATAGAATAGGACCAAACTTTAGTTTCATACCAACCAAGTTACCGTAAAAACTTAGGTTTTGGAAATATGGGTGGTTAAATTAGCCACTTTGCGATGTGCGGACAACGATTTGTCAAAGTTTGACATGAAATATAAAATAAATACGGAAGTGTGCTAACATTACGTACACATAGGGTGATAGAATAGAACCAGAACTTTAGTTTCATACCAACCAAGTTACCGTAAAAACTTAGGTTTTTGAAATATGGGTGGTTAAAATAGCCACTTTGCGATGTGCGGACAACGATTTGTCAAAGTTTGACATGAAATATAAAAATAAATACGGTTGTGTGGATACATGACGTACACATAGGGTGATAGAATAGGACCAGAAATTTAGTATTATACCACCAAAGTTACCGTAAGAACTTAGGTTTTGGAAATATGGGTGATTAAATTAGCCGCTTTGCGATGTGCGGTCAGCGATTTGTCTAAGTTTGACATGAAATATAAATTAAATACGGAAGTGTGCCAACAATTGGTACACATAGGGTGATAGAATAGAACCAGAACTTTAATATAATACCAATCAAGTTACCGTAAAAACTTAGGTTTTAGAAATATGGGTGATTAAAGTAGTCGCTTTGCGATGTGCGGACAGCGATTTGTCTAAGTTTAACATGAATTATAAAAATCAATATGGATTTGTGGATACATGGCGTGCACATAGGGTGATAAAATAGGACCAGAAATCTAGTATTATACCACCCAAGATACCGTAAAAACTTAGGTTTTGGAAACATGGGTGATTAAAGTAGTCGCTATGCGATGTGCGGACAACGATTTTTCAAAGTTTGACATAGTATATGAAATAATTTTGGAAGTGTGCCAATATAACTTACACATAAAGTGATAGAATAAGACCAGAAATTTAGTATCATACCAACTAAGTTACCGTAAAAACTTTGGTTTTGGAAATATGGGTGATTAAATTAGCCGCTTTGCGATGTGCGGTCAGCGATATGTCTAAGTTTGACATGAAAAATAAAAATAAATACGGAATTGTGGATACATGACGTAAACATAGGATG